>CAUYUJ010010002.1:477650-619273 GCA_963575745.1 Prorocentrum cordatum
TCACGGGTGGAGGACGGCCCATTTTCAAAATGTGGCTCTCGCCTTAGCCCCGCGCATACTGATGCTGAACAGTTGAGAGAGCTTCACGGATGGAGGGCGGTTCGTTTTCAAAATGTGGCTCTCGCCTTAGCGCCGTGCCCGTTGATGCTGAACAGTTGCAAGAGCTTTACAGATGGAGGGCGGTCCGCTTTCAAAATGCGGCCCTCGCCCTAACGCTGCGCATTTTTGACCTTCACGGATGGAGGTCCGTTTTAAAATTTGGCCCTCGCCTTAGCGCCGCGCAAAGTCATCTTCAGAGCTTGCAGCAGCTTGAAGGATTCTCATTGCTAACGTCCCAGGAGTGGTGCTTCGACACGTCGGAATGCCATGGCGCAACAGTCACTTTGATTCGCGGTGCTGAAGTGCCAGGAATTAGGTTTCAGTGCGATTCAGGATCGTCAAGACGCAGCAGTAAAGATGATTCGTTGCGTTGATGTCCCAAGAGTGGCGTTGTAGCACAACTCCGGCTTTTCAAACGGTTGTCTTCAAGCGGGGCACTTCCCGTAAGGAACATGAGCCCGTGTAGGGGCACATGAAGAGGGAACTTGGAGGGAGAGGTGACTCCATGGTCGCTGATGAGTCTTGGGTTTGCACTGGACATCCTCCTCCTCCTCCTCTTCATCCTCCTCTCTTCTCTCTCCTCCCTCTCTCGTCCCTCCTCCCTACTCCCTGCTCCTCCCTCCGTCTGCATCCCCCTCTTGCTCCTCCTCCTCCTCCTCCTCCTCCTCTTCCTCCTTCTCCACCTCTCCAGTCCTGCTCCTGCTCCTCGTTCCACCTACTTCTCCTTCGCCTCCTCGCGCCTCCACCTACTCGCTCATTGGCCTCCTATCCCTCCTCTTATTCCTCCCTTTCCTGCTCCTCCTTTTCTTTCTCCCTCCTCCTCCCCCTCCTCCTCCTCCTCATCCTCGCCTCCTCCTTGAGGATCGGAGGCTGAGGTTTTGGACATGTCGATCCTGTTCGAGCCTCTGGGGGCCACCGGAGGCTTCCATGGTCGTGCCCTCCGCCTCCTCGTCTCCTTTCTGTCACCCCGCCTTGCACCCTTTATCAGAGGAAGCGGTGGCGATCGAAACAGATTAACTTGTCGGCACAGGTAGTGACATTTCCAGCAGATGCGCGAGCAATCTCACGCCGCCAACCCGGAAGACCGCACAAGCATCCGCAGAAGCGTCCTCATCCTCCACAAGCACAATCATCACCACCACCACAATAATCATCATCATCATCATCATCATCATCATCATCATCAGCATCATCATCATCATCATCATCATCATCATCATCATCATCATCATCATCATCATCATCATCATCATCATAATCAGCATCATCATCATCATCAGCATCATCATCATCAAGCATCATCAGCATCATCAGCAGCAGTATCAGCATCATCAGCATCATCATCATCTTCTTCATCAGCATCATCATTATCAACATCCGTATCATCATCATCGTCATCATCAGCATCATCATTATGATCGTCATCGTCATCATCATTATTATCATCATCATCATCATCATCACCGTCGTAACCATAATCATCAGCAGCATCATCTACATTGGCATCGTCGTCGTCATCATCCTCCTCCACCTCCTCCTCATCATCACCGTAGCCATCGTCAGCTCATCATCGGTATCACCATCATCAGCAGCAGCAGCGGCAGCGACGCCATCATCACCAGCACAATAATCTTTAGCAACATCATCCTCATCGCCGTCGTTATCAGAATCACCGACCTCACGGTCACAATCATCATCACCACCACTATCATTGTCATAATAATCATCCTCAGCATCATACTCGCCCACATCATCATCATAAGCACCAGCAGCATCACCATCATCACCATCACCATCACCATCATCATCGTCATCGTCATCGTCCTCAGCGTCGACGTCGTTGTCGTAAGCATCATCATCACCACAATTACCATCATCGTCTTCACCACCACCCCCACCATCATCATCACCACCACCATCATCATCACCATCAGCAGCAGCAACAACAACAACAGCAACTACCACACCAATATCACCATCGTCATCACCAACACCATCAATACCATGATAATCAAATCTTCCTCATCATCACTATCATCAGCATCACCATCACCATCACCATAATCATCATCATCGGCAATATCATCATGATCATCATCACAATCACCATCATCATCATCATCATCAGCATCGACAATGTCATCGCCATCGTCACGTTCCTCCTCCTCCACCTCCTCATCTTCATCACCACCATCATCGCCAGCTCCTCATCATCAAAATAATCATCGTCTTCGTCAGCGTCATCGTCATCATCATCAACATCATCGTCATCATCATCATCATCATCATCATTATCATCATCATCATCGTCGTTGTCGTCATCTCCCGCTCCTCCTCCTCCTCCTGCTCCTCTTCCTCCTCCTCCTCCTCCCCGTCCCTCTACTCCTCTTCTCTCATCTTCCTCCCTCCCCTTCTTCCTCCCTCCTGATATTATGTTCTCCCCTCGGCTCCCGTTGCCCTCCTCCTCCCCCTTTCCCTCCGCCCATCCCTCCCTCCCACCTCCATCCTCCTCAAGGGGAGCAGTGGCCCCAACGTTCTTTACCCGTTTTGGGCCTCGGGAGGGTGGGCGGGGGCGGGGCATCGCCATGGCTGGATCTGCTCCGGAATCCTGGCCAGAACGCGCACCACGACAGGGTCGGTCCCCGATTCTGAGGCGAAGTGGAGAAGAGCAGAAGGAGACAGAGGAGGAGGACAAGAAAGAGAAGGGCGAGGAGGATGAGGCGACGACGAGGCCGGAGGCATGGCGGCGGTGCGTCCTCGTGAAAGCAGCGCCTGTGTGTAAGCTTCCACTCAGCTTTGCACCACGTGCGCGGTGATTGTGCAAGCCTCAATGCGTCCCAGCAACGTCTGGCAGGGCAATTATCTGGTCGTGCCTGCTTTTGCTTTAGCCCATCATGACGCGTGATGGCTAATGTCTCCACTTGCGCTCGCGACTTTCAAGGACGCTATGTGTCCAAGCCTCCACTTTGATACTACATTGCCACGTGGTGTGGGAGAAGGTTGCACACCCAATGCCATATTTACGTTTATGCCCGTTCGGTTCGTTCAAAGTTCGTCCAACGCCTTGTGGGGCTCTGACCCCCATGCTTGCATGGCACGTTTATACAGCGACGTGCACACGTTTTCTGGTCATCCAGAACGATCTCCAACGACTGCTACGACTTCGGCTCCGACAGAGCACCATGCATCATCGTCTCGAGTTCAACATCGGAACGCAAATCCGAGCTGGCCAAGACTCGACGAGACGCGGTAGCATTGCGGAGGTGTCCTGATCAAGCAATAATTGTATGTCGGTTCCAAGCCACTTCAGCATTGCATGCACCATGATATATCAAACCTCGTTGCTCTTTATTTTGAGCATCGGTGAAAAAGGACGAGGAGGGAGCGCGCGACGCGAGGGGATGAGGAGGAGCAGGAAGACAATGAGACAATGAGGACAATGAGGGCGAGGATTACGAGGACAAGGGGGAGAAGCAGAACGAGAACAAACAGGAAGACACGGAGGACAAGTGTTCGAGCTCCGTCCAGCGGCGGCGACGAGACACCCAACAAACGTCCCAAATCCTCCGGAACCGAAGACGTCGTCGTCGTCGCTGTCGCCATCGTTGACCACCTCGCCGTCGCCGACGTTGATCGCAACGACCGGGTCGGCGGCGACGTTGCCGTGGTCGCCGTCGACGTGGCCGCCGACATCTACTCAAAAAACAACTTACACCAACAGCCAACGCACAGCATGAAAGCACCACACCTGAGGAGTCCAATGAACGTGACCCTGGGTTTCCGCCCAACGACGACGATCACGACCACGACGACCACGACGACGACATAGACGACGACGACGACTACGACGACGACGACGACGACGACACAGACGACGACGACGACGACGACCACGACTACCACGACGACCACGACGACGACGACGACGACCACGACCACGACCACGACGACGACGACCACGACCACGACCACGACCACGACCACGACGACGACGACGACGATCACGACGACGACGACGGCGACCCGGTCGCCGTGGCCACCGACATTGACATCGCCACCGTCGATTGCCGTCGTCGTCGCAATCGATGCCGTCGTCGTCGCCACCGTCCATATCGCAGCGGTGGCGGGCAGCCTGCCGCCGGCTGCGAGGCCAGCTGCGCCGGGGCTTCCGCGGCGGCGCCTGTGGCGCGCCGCCGCCGCCGCCGCCGACGTCGACGTCGTCGCGGATCCTGCGGCAAGGATCCGACCTCGTCACAGATCATACGATCGAAGTTGGCGTCGTGCGCGCCCCGAAGGGACGCGAGATCCAGGCAGAGAGAGAAGCGGCAGCCACCGACACGACGACGACCTGCGACGACGGACGACGACAACGATGGCGGCAGCAACCGAACGAGCTAGCCGACTAGCCGCCGGCACTCGCGGCACAACTCAGAGCCAGTACCGAATCGCCGTACCTCGTCACGGATCCAGCCTTCCCGGGCTGGAGACGAGACGAGCTAAGACGCTGCAGTACGCGCTGGGGCACGGCCCTATAGAGAGCACAGCGGGGTACGTGGCCCCTCAAATGTGGGTGAACAGGACGATCCAGACTGAGGCCATGCTCCAGAAAAGTAATCCGCCTGATCGGGCATGGGCAAACTCCTCCATACAAGGGGCAGCTTCGCCTCACAAGTACGGCATGCGATAACATGCGCTATCTAGGCTGTACTGTGTGCAGCTTGTACATTAGCTATGAGAAATCATCAGTCTTGTTCAACGGGCTTCCCGTCCAATTGTGCGATGTGTCACATAGTGGTCGCCAGAGGGAATAGCGATGCGTCGCGGGCTCGTGGAAGGCTCGCTCTGGGAGACCGTGACAGGGGAACTGGGTAATATTGCTCCGTTCCCTGCGTATGATCTCCGATCAGCGAGTATTCGAGTCTTCGAGGGGGAAGATCATGAACGTAGCATCGTGCGCTGCGGAAGCAAGGGTCGATCCACACGGCATGCTCCAGCTGGGCCAAGGCGACATGAGCATCGATCCCGTGCCCAGGACTGGGGGACAAAAAGGTAGCCATACCGATACTGCCCAGACCCCGCCCCGGGTGCATTCTGATAAGAATTTCGAAGATATCCAGCCGTGGCGACAAGGGCTCTCCAGGACGAGCAGCGGTACTGGGATTACCGCGGGGGTGCTAAGGGAACGGAGGGGTACAAGTGGATGCTAAGGTTGGTTCTACCTGGCGTAAACTAAATCATAAGCGGGCTCCAAGTGCCCCAAGTTTCTTGGTTGGGTTCGATGGCTCCGCTAAGCGGGCGCAGTCCACTTATCTCAGATCTAAAACCACCCAGGGCACGTCTAACCCGATCAGCTATGTCAGGCCATGTACAAGCCACGTTGGCATCCACGCCTGACCTCCCCATCCCCGTCAGCAACCCCCGCGGTCATCCGAGAGGGCGAGCATCGGTATCAGACATGATCTCTTCCTTCTCGGAAAGACTGGCCCCGCCGCCCGAGGCACCGCTTCCATTTGCGGCCGCCGCCCCCGCGCCCAGCAGGCAGCACAGCGCCGCCCGCCGCAGGCGCCGCGCTGCCACGGCCATGGCCGCCGCTCCTCCTTCGGCCGGCGGGGCGGCGCGGTCCCTTCCCTGGTCAGCACTGGAAGCGATTGGGCCATCCAATGACCCAGACCTCCGAGACGGAGATTTTCCGCGATTAGCAACCTCTGGGGGCCCTCGCCGGGCCCCCGGTACCCTCAAACAACAGCTCGGGATAAAGGAGAAAACACGTCTCGGGAAAGGGTTGGGACTTCCGGGGACCGCGTGTGAAGAAAACATGGCACCTGGTGTCCGGGGAGGGACGGGCGAAGACCCACCGTCGAGGAACATCTGGTTCGTCAGTGGCCAGCAGGCACGGCCTGGGGCTGCCGAGCACTTAGCGAGAGGCTCTTGTGCGAATGGCGCCCATGCAATGTGCAGCGCAATTGCATTTGGCGGATCATTGTGCAAAGGGATTCTCCAACTGCCCAGGGTCCCATGTTGAGGTACATTCCTGGGCCAGATACCGCGCTCACCCTGGCCTACACAACTCCCGACGCGCACGCATGCAACCCTTCGACCGCTCGCCTCGCCTAGAACCCACTGCACCCCGTACATCCTTCGCCCCTGCACGTGTGTGTGTGTGTGTGTGCTCACCAGGACGCCAGCAAACACACGCGGCGGGAATCACATGTGGAACATGCCGAAGCCACGCATTGGATGTACATGCGGAGGGCTGGCGTGCCCAGTCACACGAGGGCCGAGCTCTGGGGGAGACATGCGGTCACATGTGCATGCAGCTCTCGCTCAGGCCGGAGATGTCATGTGTATGCAGAGTCCTGGTGCGTTCGCTAATGCCTTAGCAGGGCCATTGCTGTCTCAGGGTGTGCGTCGACGAGGCGCACGCAGCAGACTACGAGCCAGATAAGGGAATTGGACGCATGGTTGCCGCTGCCAACTAGAAGCTTGGACCAGGGGAACTTGCACCAGGACGAAGTCAGACTGGGACAAACCGAGGCTCCCTGTGATACGGCGGTTCTACAGGGGGCACCGCGGCCGTTCCAGAAAGATGTATCCTGGTCATAGCCCCGCCCGAGCTGGTGCGGATGCCGTCCAGAGAGCGCTTTCGGGCCATAGACGCAGGGATTAAAACAAGAACACGACGCCGGAGGTCTGAGATCTCCTGAGGTCCCTGGTCACTAGAGACCTCCAGAAGCCCAAAAACAAAAGCACGCCCCAAGGTATCAGAAGACTGAACAAACGTTGGACCAGGATGGGGAAGAGGATGAATGGATGATGGCTGGCGCGCTCATCGAAACGACGGCTGAATCCGAACTCGGAAGCCAGAGACACCACGCTGCTCTGTCCCGGCCGCCCAGGTCGAGGTGAAACGGAAGAGACAGGATGAGGAGTAGGAGGAGAAGAGCGCAGAAGCAGCAAACTCAGACGACTCCCCCCCATGCAGGCGAGGCCCTGTAGCAAACGTCCCTGATGAAGGAGCCGAACAGGGCAGGACTGTCCAGCAAACGACAACGGGCTGTTAAGCAAACGCAGTCACGGCTGTCGTGGGAAAGATAGCGTGCAGCATCGATCTCTGAACGGCACGCTTTCCCTGTGAGGCGAGACCCTCGCGGGGGTCCCTCTTGTGTGCGCGATAACCCCCTGCCAGGGCTTCTTCGGTGCACGCTACCCCAACGGTGCGGACAGCGTCTAAGAAGCGGGCCAGCGGCACCACATCGAACGCGATTCTTCCGATGCCAAGCGTGTGGGGGTCGTGATGCCTCCTCCTCCCTCGAAGGAGGCCCACGTAGGCGAACGACGTCCGACAGCCTCTGGGGGGCTCACCAGGGCAGGGCCGCGCGGCGCGGGCGGGGCGGGGCGGGGCCGCGGCGGACACGAGCCTCCTGGAGCCCAAAGGGCAGGGCCGCGGCGCTGAGGCGGCGTCGGCAGAAGGCTCGAAGCCGGATGGAGGCCAGCAAGGGCGGAGGCGGGTCCGCCGTGGCAGGGGGGGGGAACGGGAGGCGAGGGAGGAGGAAAGGGAGGAGGACGGAAGGCCGCGTCTGGAGAACTCAGAGGCCGAGAGAGAGAGGATGCGTGGAAGAGGAGGAGGAGGATCAGCAGCAGCAGCAGAAGCAGCAGCCAGCAACGCGTGTGGCGGATGAACGAGGAGGAGGAAGAAGAGGAGGAGGAGGAGGAGGAGAAGGAAGAGGAGGAGGATAAGAAGGAGGCGGAGGAGGAGCTGAAGGAGAAGACGGGGAAGAGGAATAGGAGAGGGCAGGAGCAGGAAATGATAGGAGGAGGATCATCAAGGCACTCGTGTATCACACAACCTTGAGGGTGGCGCTTGTCTTTGACTTCAATGGTCGCTTTCTGCATGGTGCCAGGGAGCCTGAACTGAAGGGCGACGCGTAACTGGCGGCCATTGCGCGGTCAATCCCACCAGCCCTTTAGGCGACAGGTGGTCTAACGAGGGTCTCTTTCCTCTTCCACAACCCCTCTTCCCTTCAGGGAGGGGACCCTCCCCTTCCCCTCCCTGAGGTTGTGTTGGAGGGGCCGCGAGGTGTCAGAGAGTCCCTTTTTGTTCGGCCCCTGGGAGGGCCAATTGTTTAACACTCCTCACGAGGATCGTGACCCTCAAGGGGGGGACGGATATTTAGTACCCCCCCTGTCTGGACCGACCGCCTCCAAGATGGCCCCAAGAGCCCAAGAGGCCCTCCAGGGCTCCCAAGAGGCTCCCAAGAGGGCCCAAAGAGCGCCCCAAGAAGCCCCAAGAGGCCTCCAAGAGGCACCCGAGAGGCCTCCAAGAGGCCCCGAACGGCCTCAGAGAGCCCAAGATGACCTCAAAGATGGCTCAGATAGTCCAAGCTGGCTCAAGATGGCTCCCCAAATGGCTCCAAACGGCCCCGAGACCGCTCCAAGACGGCTCGAGTTGGCCACGAAGCCTCCCAAGCTTCCCTCGATGATTGACTATGCGTGTCTCTTCCTCTCTCCCCCCTGTCAACTCTCATGGGCATCGTTTCTGGATGGGCTGGTGGGGATTTTTTCTTATCGCGACCGCACCGAAAGCAGCCGGGCGGCGTCCAATGGCGCAACTAACTAGCGGCGGCCAAAACATACGCGCGACGGGAGAGGGAAAGAAAAGACAGTAGGAAGGAACAGCAATATGGTGGGGATACTTTTGCGTCGCAGCCGCGAGCCAAGGCGCACGCAGCGTCAGAGGTCAACCCGGGCTACGGGTGAAACCCAATTGCCCAGCGGACGCTCACGGCTGCCGAGGCTGCCGCCGAGGGAAGCTGGGGGGGCGCCGGGGGCTGCAGGCAGACTGCGAAGGCTGCCAGGAACGCCAGGCGGCCAGCGTGCGGGGAACCCAGAGGCGGGGCCACCGGGATGAGGATGAATTGAATCTTGTCGCACCAGGCGCCAGAGGTCGACGCGCCACAAGCGTGGCGAAGCGCGGGGCTGCATAAACAGTCCGACGTGCTAGGCTGCAGGCCAACAGGGACGATCACACATGGCAGACCAAGAAGGCTGGACCACTCCTGAATAAACCAGTGGTGCAGCGTCGCACCAAGCTGGCGGCAACGGCAGACACGGCCAAGCTGTGGCGGCGTCTGGAAACCAGAGGCCAGGGAAGTGCAAGCACTCTAGTCAGAGCTGGTCAGCACGCACGTCACCTGAAAGCCATGGTGCCTCACCTGGCTCCACGGGGCCAGAATGAAAACCACCAAGCGCGAGGGACTGAGCGGTGCCGCAGGCAGCTGAGGGCTGAGGTAACCTCAGGCTGGGAGCCCGCGGCGAGGCGCGCGAGTCAAAAGACATCACGAAGAGGGGTGCCAGTTCACCAGGGGAACCGAGCCAGGCTGTGGCCAGGTCCGAGCGAAGGCAAGGGTGGAAACAGCTACAGTCAACGGCCGAGGCCGTGAGGCACGCCGCGACCCGCCCACTGGTGGGGATACTTTTGTTTGGTCGGCGGCTCCAAAGCAACGGTCAAGGAGCGGAAGCGGCGTCCGGGATGCGGCACGGTGCGAATTTGCGAACACAGCCGCCAATGTCGGCAAACTAGTTCGCACCTGCAGAGCAAGCTCGCAGCTGCAAACTGGTGGGGATACGAGAAGCGTCAAGAATAGGCTGAAACCATCGTGTGAAGTCCCACTGTGGCCGGACGACTTACCGATCTGATGTGCAATGGAGTGACAGGGTATGTGTGCCTGCTGGTGTGAAGCAAGAAAGATCGAGGGTGCCCCAAGGGGACAGGATGTGTCCCCCCACCCCCTACGCCAGCAGCTCTAACTCACCGGCTAAAAGCATCCACCTTAGCATAACAGGGCAATGATGTCAGCTGCGGTTGCCTCTGGCTCAAGTCTGCTCTAGTGTCTGAGCTAGCGCCGTAATCATAACAATCCAAAGCGAGCCCCTGTGTTTGCTGTCCTCCTCTGTACATGTACCCTCCTCCTTCTCCCTGCTATCGTCTTACACGCCTCTCCTCCCTTCCCGTCCTCCCCGTCCTCTCGCTCCTCCTCCTTTTTCTCCACCTCCTCCTCCTCCACTCCCAACCCTCTTCCTGGCACGGTGGCGGGGCTGGCCGCGCGCAACTGAATAATAACAGGAGCCGAAGTGATGGCAAGTTCGTGCCGGAGCTTTTGATAACAACTCTGGCTGTTGTCTACCAGAAGTGTTGCAAACTCCGGCTGCTTTCCGCCAGTGCTTTTCATAACAGATGGGGCTCTTTTCCGAAAGTGCTTGCGAAAACACCTCTGGCTGATGTCCGCCAGTGTTTTGGAGAACAGCTGCGGCTATCACCCACCTTAAGTGGTAACAGCGCTGCATATTTTCTGGCAGCGCAATTGCACGCAGTCCTTGGGGCCCTCTTGGACATCCCTTGGGGCTCTCTCGGGGTTCTCGAAAACCCTCAGGACGGCCCTGGAGGACCCCGTCTCAGCTCTGTGTCACCCCCTCCTCTTCCTCCTAAATGGTTCAGCGCAACAGGGCTCCAAGACAGGATGCATCTCTCAAACGATCTATTCCTCACACTCCTCCTGAGATATCGTGCCGTGATCCGAGTGGATGGCGATGGCGAACTTGTAACGTAACAGCAAGACAGCACCACTGATACTCGAACCAAGTTGCTGACGGCGCAACAACAACGAAGCAATCAATCAACCACTAAACGAACCCGAACCAAACCGACCAATCACGCAACGAACTCGAACCAACCAACCACGCAATAAACATAATCTACCAGCAACCAGCAACGCAGCTAACTGGAACCAACCAACCAACCAACCACGCAACATACTCGAACAAACCACCACGCAAACAGGGTAACACCAACCAACAAAACCACACGCAACAAACTCAAACAAACCGACCCACGACGCAACAAACAAGAATGAACCTGCCATTCCGCTGAGGGCTCGAACTGGCTCCCCAAATAAGCCTCCGAAGCTGTATCCAATTTCACGCCCGCCCAAAGATTGGATAAACCTGTTCCCCCCCTCGCTGGGCAAACAAAGCCAACGGCCCAAGAGCCGACACTGTTGGCCAACTGGGAAACCAAAACTGAGACCAGAATCTTTGCCCTTTTAATTTAGTCTTCATTTCATTACAATCATATTGGCGCGAGAATAGGTCGACGGATTGGCGCCAGACCCTGGGGTAGCGCAGGGACTGATTCAACCACGGCCCCGGCAAGCGCGGATAGGAGCGAGGATGCGTGAGTGCATCGATAAGCAGCCCGCTACGAGGGCATGTTGGTGGCTTCTTGGGGCCACATTCGGCCCCTCTTGGACCCCTCTCGGGCCTCTCTGGGGGCCCAGCTGGGCTCCTCACGAGCCCTCGAAATGGAGCATCTGAAATGGCCGCTCCACTCTGGTTGGATCTTGGGGCGTCTTGGGACCCCCCCAGAGCTCGTCTTGGGGTCTCTGCGGCCTTCTTGGAGCGCTCATTGGTTCCCTCTTGGGGCCCTGTTGCAGCTCTCTTTGGGCCTTTTGGGGTTCCCCGAAATGGACCATCTCGAACAGCACGGCCGTTTCAGATACTCTCCTTTGGGGGCATATCGGTGGCATCTTTTTTTTTTTACTGAGACCGACCTATGGCAGCCAAGTCAAAATGGATTCGAGCAGCAAGCCATTAGGATCAAAAGCTCGACGTGTGGACCCCGCTCGCGCCGCCAAGGTTCGCAAAACGTGCGCGCGCGGCAGAGCTAACGGTGCGCCTGCTTCCACAGTGACCCTCCTCCTCCTACAGCTCCCCCCCCCTCCACCTCCGTCTCCTCTCCCTGCGGAAGCTCGGCCCACGGATTCGCCCAATCGGCGGACCCGCTGGCCGAAAAACTGCAAAACTTACATAATACGCATGTTTACGGTGACCCAGCAGCGGTGGGAATCCCGTGGGGACAGCTCTCCTCCAAGGCCTCGCCCCCCGGAGACCGCTACGGCCGCGAGCTGAAGGGGGCCCCGAGGGGGCGGAGGCGGGCGGGGGCGTGTGGTCGGCGGGCTGGCCTGTCGGCGGTGCGTCCCGAGGGCGGGCGGCTCGGCGGACGCGCCCAAGACACCGCACAGACCGCCATCAATCCCACGTTGCCTCGGCAAGCCGGGCCGTGCGGAACTCTGCGAGGACTCCATCGCGCCCTGCGCCGATCAAGCTGGCGGAGTTCGTGGAGCGGTCGGTCTCCTCCGTGACGTCACTCGGCTGCGCGTCGGGGCAGATGCACATCATGTCCCTGTTGACGAGGCTGGCCCCCGCCTCGTTGTCGTTGATCGACCCGCCAGGTGCACGACTGCTGGCGCGCTGCTCTTTGATCTTCTGCCATCTCACCTTCCAGCTCGGCACAGCCTTGGGGCCCGCCTTCTTGTCCAACCCGTCCCTATGACGCTGGCACTCAGGTGTGACATCCTCCAGCGACTCGGCATGCGCATCAAACCCAAGCAGGCCACCAATGTCTGCACGCCCGAGTGCGCTCAAGCGCCGCACAGCCAAATTCAGATGCTCCTGCAAGGGTAGGTCTTGGCGGACGATGATCATGGCGGAGGTATCGCTCATCTTGTTCTGCATCATGACCTGAAGTTCCCCAGCTATGGTCGGCAATCCCTCCTTCACGCCCTTCTTGGTGCGCCACTGCGACTTGGACATTGTCACCGTGACGCCATCTCGGGCCTGCTGCTCGAACAGGGCGGTCTTCCCATCGGCCCAGTCCTCGAGTCTCGACCAGGGAGCTTCGCGAGATGCGCCCCGCTCAATCACTCGGAGGCCCAAGAACGAGTCGCTTTCGTTCTTGGAGTGCGACCGCAGGTAGGAGCGCACCTGCACGACGATACCGCCGAACCAAGCACCGGAGAGCTCAACCGCAGTGATGTACGTGGTGCATGGCTTCCCGTGCTCGGGGCGGATGGTGGCCTGGAGCTCCACCTCGGCGGTCCTGTCAGCGGCCTGCGGGATGCGCAGCAGAGTGAACTCGCCGCCGTGGTTGACGTCGAAATGCTCGCCTTGAAGATTGACCAGGTGCGGGTCACCCTTGGCCGACACCGTCGGGGCCGGGGTCGGCAGCGGAGAGGCTGGGGGTCCAATGCAGCACCCGCCGTCTCCGAAGCCGCTGCCTAGGTAGGGATCGATAACGGTGTTGCTCCCAGCGCACTGCTCGTCACACCTGTACCCGAAATCGCAGATTTCAATGCCGCATCCGCAAGGATACTGCTCGCTGAGTCCGACACCGTTGGTGCTCGAGCAGGCCGAGACGATCGCGTCGTACTTGTTGAACCCCGCGTGCACTCCGTGGTCGAGGATAAAGAAGGGCCCACCTCTGCGGAGCAGAGACTCGTGGTATGGCGACAGCCTCTCGCTGTCATCGAAGCCGATCTTGTCGGTGATGACCAGTCTCTCGAAGTGGCCAGGGTTGCGTGTGGACATGGTGATCCCGTCGCCCTTCTGCAGCACGCGGCCGCTGTCGTCGAGGGCCTTGTTGACGAAGACGACGTCGGACCCAGTTGATATGGGCTCGGTGAGCCATACCCCCGAGATGCAGTTGTCGAAGTCGCCCAGGTCTTCTTTGCCAGGGGCGCAGTCAGTGCATGCCTCCGAGCGGCGTCGCCGAGTTGAACCAGTGGTGCACTGCTGGCAGACGCTGGTGCCCTCCAGGAAGTAGTATCCGTAGTCACACTCAGCGGGACCCCCGATTGGGAACCTAGACATGTCTTTCGAGTATGGAGAATTGCCACACTCTGCCTGGGTCACGCATCCATCCCCGTTCTCGTCCATCTCGGTAAAGTGCCCCTTGAGATTCTCGTCCTTGTTCACCTCCGCTTCCACAAGGCACTCATCACCATCCAAATCAAGGTAAGAAAACGAGCCGCACGCGTCGTCACAAACGCACGGTGCCCCGGGTTCCATCGTCGGCGACGGAGTCGGGAGGATCTCCTCGTAAGTGATCGTCACCGTCATGTTGAGGCCTTGGCCGTCGCATGCCACCAACCAAGTTGTGTTCCCCAATGGGACACCATTAGAATCTGAACTACCATGATGCCCAAAATAAGCGCAGCCCGCATCAGAATCTAAATCCATAGTTGCTGTCATGTTTGGTTCTTCAGAGTCCAGAATCCACCGCGGCTGTGCGTATTTCAGAGGCCGGTCGATGCCATCACACGAATAGTCCCAATATATGTAATTGCCGTCGGTGTTGCTGTACACTGGCGCTCCGCTTGCACTGCTCCCGTAAAACACGAAGTAAGGGCTGCCGATAGAAGTCGTCAGGCACGGCCACTCTACCTTCAGAATGCTCGGAGGAGAACACGAAAAGCCTCGCCTGTCACCTGAGCAGACCTCGTTTGTAACGCACATGTCAGGCCCGCACTGACACGGGTAGAAAGAGCTCGGAGACGATCCATCGGTGACGTCGCACGGCTCAACTGAAGACGTAGGTGCAGGAGTGGGCGCAGGGGTCGGTATCCTGTTGAAGTTGACGCTAAGGGCTCCCTGCGGGATTGGATTGGCACAGGTGGTGTTGGAGTCATGCCCATTCGTTGACCCACACTCTGCATCGTAAAGATAGCACCCGCCTTTCCAGACTGACAGGAAGGGGTGAAGACCAATGGACTTGCAGTTTGGGTACAAGGAACACTCCGAGGCACATAACTCGAGAGTCTCGAACTCTTCCGAATAGGCTTTGATCTCTGCTCCGCACTCGCAATTTTGGCCGCTTTGCACGTATCCAGGGTAGGTTGAAACGAGTAGGTCATCCAATTGGATTACTGTTGGCGCTGGAGTTCCGACCTGCTGCTCAGCTCGCTGCTGTGACTTCGGCGCTGCAGCTGCACATGGCTTGGGGCACACGCCGGAGAGCCTGGCTGTGCCGTGCAGGTGTTGCTGGAAGTCCTCGAAGCTGGAACTTCTCGTCAGAGGGCGATAGTACTCTGGGTGCTGCTGGATGCCCGTGCGCATCGCCCACATGACCTTGTCGAAACACTCGTCGCCCGTGACGCTGGTGCGGCACTCCGCTGCCTGTGCAGGCGCTTGCTCCTCTGACTTCGGCGCTGCACATGGCTTGGGGCACACGCCGGAGAGCCTGGCTGTGCCGTGCAAGTGTTGCTGGAAGTCCTCGAAGCTGGAACTTCTCGTCAGAGGAAGGTAGTACTCTGGGTGCTGCTGGATGCCCGTCCGCATCGCCCACATGACCTTGTCGAAACACTCGTCGCCCGTGACGCTGGTGCGGCACTCCGCTGCCGGTGCAGGCACTTGCTCCTCTGACTTCGGCGCTGCACATGGCTTGGGGCACACGCCGGAGAGCCTGGCTGTGCCGTGCAAGTGTTGCTGGAAGTCCTCGAAGCTGGAATTTCTCGTCAGAGGAAGGTAGTACTCTGGGTGCTGCTGGATGCCCGTCCGCATCGCCCACATGACCTTGCTGTAACACTCATCACCCTCAACCGAGGTGTGGCAACCCTGCTGCGGCATCCAGATTCCACTGCCGTGCAACACGCCAGCCGGTTGCATCTGCATAAGCTGCATGTCTGCGTGCTCGCTGGAAACAGCAGCTACAAACCCCATCATGCATAATGCCACATGGAAATCCGCCATTCGTGCTCTGGAGGTGGAAGCGGTACGCAATATGTTGATGAAAGCGCAGTTCGATATCGGCAGCTTTACGGACCTGTTCGTTTTGCTTGAGCCCAAATGGGCTTGAGCCCAAATGGCTACGGAGGGGCATATCGGTGGCATCTTGGGGCCCCTTTCGGGCCGCCCTCTTGGACTTCTTTGGGGGCTCTCTTGGAGCTCTCTCGAGGCCCCCTTCGGGCCGCCCTCTTGGACTTCTCTGGAGCCCTCTGGGGGGCTTCTCCTGGACCTCTCGAAATGGAGCATCTGGAACGGCCGTTTCAGATGCTCCGCTCTGGTTGGCTCTTGGGCCGTCCTGGGCCTTCCCGGGAGCTTAATTTGGGCCCCCCCCAGGGCAATACTGGGGCGATCTTCGGGCCATTTCGGGGCCCTCATGGGGCCCTCTTGGGGACTTTTTGGCCCTCCGAAGTGGAGCATCTGAAACGACCGTTTCAGATGCTCCACGCTAAGGGCCTGCGGGGCGCCTCGCCCAACGAGGCTGGTGACGACTCTTCAACTAATGGTATCGCGCGGATATCACTGGGAGCATCGCGTCGTTGCCTCTCTCCCTTCCGTTTTGGCCCTCATCCTCCTCTCCCCTTTGGTTCCTTCTTCTACCTCTCCCTTCCCCTCCTCCTCCTCCTCCTCCTCCAAATCCCCTTCCTCTCCCCGTTTCCTCTTCTTCCCTTTCCTCCTCGCTCGTCCCACTTTGTTTATCGTCTCCGCTCTTCCTCCCTCCGCCCCATCGCCGTCTTACATCCCACTCCATCCTCCTCCATTCCATTCCCTCCTCCGCATCTGCCCCATGCACCTGCCCTGCCCACTACTACTCTTCTTTCGGAAGACGCGGAGGGGCGCAGGATGTATACATAACTGCCCTATCAACCACACAGCGACGAAGCAATCGACGCAATAGCGCGAACAGGCGCTCGCTATCTACATGTAATATGACGGCAAGACCCACCGCCCCGCAGCACAGCGTATGGTGCTCGAAGGGCCCATTGTTAATATGTTCCTTGCGAACCTGCACCGAACCCTTCCTCCGACATACTGAACGGAACACCCACGCTTGTCTCCCCGTGACATAAATTCTGACGCTCCGCTGCTCTCTGAACATCGAGGCCCAAGACGCAACTCCCGCTGAAATTCCAGACCCCGCAGGGCCCCTCCCGCGCTGCCTTCCCGAAACGCCCCCGAAGCCCTCCAGCGTCCCCCCCCCGCTGCTCAAGACTACGCAGCGCGATAGCGAGTATGAGATGTATTGTAATTGTCCGATCGGTAACAATGATGGCACCCAGCCAGGCAAACCATGAATGGAAAGATGGGCAGAGGAGGCCGTTAGACATTTCGCCGCCCACAGGCCGCGCTGTGTGCGACGGGCCTGAGTAACGCTCGCGAGCAGCAATGTTGAAGCGCAGTGGAAGCCGAGAACGCCGAACCTCAAATTGGAAGCGGCTTTGGTTCTGGGCGGCAGCGGAACCTATTCTGCGACGGCCGGACAGACCCCCAAAGACCCCCGAGAGGAGTCCAAGAGGGGGAAAGCGAACTTACATTTGGAGACCTTTCCTCCCAAGACGGCCACCATTGAAGCATTTGGAACCGACCGGTGGTGGCGGTGGTAGCGGCGCGCGCCATTTCTCTACTGCGCTCGTGCTGGCTTGAGATGTGCGAGCATGCATGCAAAGGTCAGGACCCCAGGGCTGGCCCCACTACCCGTCTGAGTGGCAGCGGGAAAACTTCGCTGTCGAAGAACGTGTCTCGAGCAGCGGCGAGGGGGGCGGCTCAGCCTGGCGGACCAGCCCCGAAGACGTTCGCCACCGTCTCCCGAGCAGGAACGCCGCTGAGACGCTGGTTTCCAGGCAGGATGACGTCAACCTGCGCGACTCCGTAACCAAACCTGCCTGAACGATGCTCGACCATCAACTGCTCGTATATATCTGCAAGACAAGTGGCAGGCACTGCCCGGGTCCGGTATCGCTCCTGCCCGCCGGGGGTGGTAAACTGCATAAAATCGCCGTCGAGCGACGCCTGAAGGAGCAACGTTGGCATCAGGTGAGCTACGTAAGTCAGTCCAGCGACCAACGCCGGAAGGTCACACTGGCCAGCATCATTGGCGCCGCAGGCCACGGCTGTGCCGTCGCTCCTGAGCAGGACTGTGTGTCTACCTACTGCGGCGACCTGCACGTAGGTCAGGCCCATCACCAGCGCTGGAAGGTCACACTGGCCAGCATCATTGGTGCCGCAGGCCACGGCTGTGCCGTCGCTCCTGAGCAGGACTGTGTGGCCAACTCCTGCGGCGACCTGCACGTAGGTGAGGCCCGTTACCAGCGCCGGAGGATCACACTGGCCAGCAACATTGACGCCGCAGGCGGCGGCCGTGCCGTCGCTCCTGAGCAGGACTGTGTGGACTTCCCCTGCGGCGACCTGCACGTAGCTTAGGCCCGTGGCCAGCGCCGGAGAGTCACACTGGCCAAAATGATTGTCGCCGCAGGCCGCGGCCGTGCCGTCGCTCCTGAGCAGGACTGTGTGGTAATATCCTGCGGCGACCTGCACGTAGCTTAGGCCCGTGGCCAGCGCCGGAAGCTCACACTGGCCAGCAACATTGACGCCGCAGGCGGCGGCCGTGCCGTCGCTCCTGAGCAGGACCGTGTGGCCACCTCCTGCGGCGACCTGCACGTAGGTGAGGCCCGCGAGCAGCGCCGGGAGATCACACTGGCCATTAACATTGGCGCCGCATGCCACTGCCGTGCCGTCGCACCTGAGCAGGACCGTGTGGCCACCTCCTGCGGCGACCTGCACGTAGCTCCGTCCCGCGACCGACGCTGGCAGGTCGCACTGGCCAGAATCCTTGCAGCCGCATGCCACTGCCGTGCCGTCGTTCCTGAGCAGGGCCGTGTGGCCACGGCCCTGAGGCGGCAAGCCGAGGCCCCCCCCCATCGGCTCGAGGGATGCTCGGCGCGGCTCGAGCCCCGAGCGGCCGCGGGAGGGCGGCCGGGGAGGCCGCAGGGCGCGGGGGCGGGGAGGGGGAGGGGGGCGCGCCACGGCCCCGCGAGCGCGGGCGAGCCCGCGGGTGTGGAGACTGGAGCTGGCCACCCTGAGGCCGTCGTGCAAAGGGGGGAGCCGCGGGTGCTCGGGGCCAGGGGCTCGGGCCCCGCGTGTCGCTGACCGAAACCGAGAGACGGGCCGTGGGTCGCTGTCCTGGCTCCAAAGACGGACCGTGCACGGGCGGGAGCGAAAGTCCCAGAGGATCCTTTCGCGGTGCTGCGGCGAAAGCACCAGGTAGCCCTCGAATGGCAGGACCAGCCCTCTAGCGAGAGCGGTAAAGGCAAGGCAGCCGCCGCGCCGACGCAGCACTGCCACGTTCGCACGAGATCTGCGCAGCGCTTCGGCGAGGGCGGCCAGTGCGCAGCCCGCTCGCGCGCGGCCCCGCCCCTGGCGACTGGACGGGTTGAGCAAATTGCGCCGCGCCCCAGCGGGAACGCCACGCTCGGGCGAAATCTGCGCGACGCTCTGGCGAGATCTACGTTTCGCCTGCTCGCGCGCGAACCCCGTTTTCGAAGGATCGTCGGACGACAAATGCGCGCCGCGCCCAAGTGGGAGTTCAACACGCAAGACACCTGAGCGAGGCGCTGAGGCGAGAGCGGCACGTCGCATTTTCACGCGCGACGTGGGCCACGGCCCATTCCGGCCACGCGTTTCGCAACGTCGATGGCAACAAGTCTTTGTTGAGAGGGAACAGGCTTGTAGGATGACATCACCCAGATTGAGCAGCTACGTGTCTGTCGTTCTCGGGGCTAGTTGGGGATAAATACAAATATGGAAAGAGGAAAAAAAGAAGGAGAAGGAGAAGAAGGAGTCCGAGTATGAATGGCAGGAGAGGGACGAGGGGGACGACGCTAGAGACGACGCTCAAGACGACTCTAAAGACGACGCTAAAAACGACGACGACGACGACGACGACGACGACGGCGGCGGCGGCGGCGACGGCGGCGGCGGCGGCGGCGGCGGCGGCGGACACCGAAATCCGCTCGAAATCTGTATCTGGAGCCTTCACTGGGGTCCATCCTGGCCAGATCTTTCCACACTCCAGCCCGACGGTCCTGGTGGTCCCTAAGCGGGCCCCCAGGGACTGAAAATGGCGAACACCTCTTCGACAGCGGCCGCGACGGCGACGGAGGACCTTCTCCCCGCACGTTTTGCGGAGCGGACTTGCTGCACCCGTACCCGTCAGGTCCGTCGCCGGTGGCGTCCCTGCCCCAGTCGCGGCAGAGGGCCCCCTGGCAGGGAGATCCACACCACGCGCACCAGTCCGCCCCCCCACCCACCCACTCCGCCCTCTCGTCCGGCATCGAGGGGGGGGAGGAAAGGACGAAGGGGGAATGAGGCAGAGAACGACGAGGAAAACGAGAAACGAGAAAGATGAAAATGGGGGAGGAGGGAAGGCTGGGGAATTAGGAAAAGGAGGAGGGGGAGGGGGAGGAGAAGGAGGAGGAGGAGGAGGAGGAGGAGCGACACTGAACAGCACCAGCAAGGGAAGGGCGGACAAGGGAAGGAAGACGACCCGAGAAGAGAGGGCAGAGAAAACAACAAACGAGAGAATTACTCATCTGTCCATCAAGGGGAGGATGAGGAGGAGGAGCCAGTGGAGCCATACAAAGAGGAGGGCCAGCGTCAGGCAAGAGTACGTCAGAACACACAGTAGGCACTGCCGCTCCACAACCCACACGACGAGTATGATCAAAGGAAGGGCGAAGCCCCCGGGGTACACAACATCGTGGAGAGCAGCATGCCAAGTGCGAGCACGGCGCCAAGAAACAGCATCGCCAAAGCGTGCTGGTACGAGGCCCTCTCCGCTACAGGGAACAGAGAACGCATCCAGGACCAGCGAACGGCAGAGAAGCTCATAACAACGCCACAGACGAAGAGAAAGCCGTCGCACTCGGGCTGTACGTCCACGATAGAAGTGGCGATCGATTCCGAGACACGCTCTGCCGTGGAGGGCGCAGAAGCCATCGCCGATGCCACCTGGGCCATTGCGATCTGGGGCATCGCTTCGGTGATAACCCGTGTATCAAGGGCAGCTTGGGCCCCGGTGTCTGTCCGTGGCGTCGCCTCCAGAAGCCTCCGCGCCTTCCCCCCTAGCCCCCGCCAGGTGGGCTTCCCGCTTCCCGCAGCTGCCCCGCACGCTCCTCGATGAGTGCCCACTTGGCGTCCGTGGCGGTCTCCGCCACGCCAGAGATGGCGCCACGTTCGAGAGAAAGTATGCACAGTACGCCTCGTCGCGAGAGAGCTGCGCGTGGCGCGTGTGAAGGATCTACGGGCCGGAAATCTCGCGCCAGGCTCGGGGCCTGCACGTGCCAGTCGGCAGCGCTGGGCACGTCAGGCGAGGGGCATCGGAAAGGGGGCGAGAAAATTGTCAGGAGGAGGGAGGGACTCCGCCACGCTTTTTCCTGCAGCAGATTCCGCAACTTTCACCGCAGCGCTGCCCAGTCTCAGCCACGCGCAGTTCCGCCCAGTCTGTTCAGAGAGAGAGAGAGAGCGCGCGCGCGCGTTTACTGCGGTGCGCTAGCCTCAGGACCGCTCTCACCAGTTAGCCCAGTGTCAGCACCGCCGCAATTCAATGGAAGGGGGAAAGATACTTCACAATTGGTTGGAAAATGGCTGAGAGGTCGAGAGCGTACACACGTCACCCCAGAACCAGCCCCTGCGCATGTGACCCGCCTCTCACCGCCTGCACAAATCGCCCCGTCCAGTAATTCGGCATCTCCAGTTGTCGGGTCATCCTCCACATGACTATGGGTTGCTTATGTGATTGACTGGGGTACCTCCCCAAGTCCGACCTGCTGCGCGCTATGCTGTGTGCCCCTGCGGGCTAATCGTTTCGCCGATTCTCGGTGCATGTTCGTTTTCCCTGCTGGCGCGTGCAACTGAAGGGCACTGTTTGAGTATGATGTGCCAAGCTACTTCACCGAAGTCGTGTTTTACACATGGAGGCAACGGTCGGTAGAGCCATGTCTAGACACCGTCGAAAAAGAGGAAGAGGGAGAGAAGCAGACGGGCAACTGGGCGAAGACGAGGAGGAGGAGGAGGAGGAGGAGGAGGAGGAGGAGGAGGAGGAGGAGGAGGCAAGGCCCCTGAATCGTGGAACATCCCCGAGCTCCCGCCGAAACTCCCAGCGAGTGGAGCATTGCGAGCCCCCGAAGGCCTCCTCCTGATCCTTCTCGCGCCGCTCACTTGGGGGAATTCTGGAGCGCTCTGGCCAGAATCTCGAGGCGGATTCAGCCGCGGACGCGAGGGCGCCCAAAGAGGCTCCGAAAGGCCAAACATGCGTACAAGCAGCCTTCTGGCCCTCCTCCTCCTACTCTTCCTCCTCCTCCTCCTCATCCTCCTCCTCCTCCTCCCCGTCCTACTCCTCCTCCTCCTGCCTGCCTACTGGAAATATGAACTGTAATAGGCGAGACAGCAGCATTCGATGCCACGATCCCAAGCGAGTTTTCCAGGATTGGCGAATCGAGCGCACGGGCACTGTTCGCAGAATGCGACGGTTGCGATGGCATCGAAGATGGGCTCCCCTCCACGATCATGTAGGAGTGCTATAGCGGCCGCCTGCGGGGACTCCTAACTCGACCGATCGAGAAGGGTACACACGCTGAAGCGTGGGGGAAGCGGACGGGCTCTCCTGTCCTCCTTTGCGAATCGGGCCCACATCCACCCCGTGGACAGGACAGACATAACAAGATCTCGAGACCGCCTCACGACCAGACCCCGAAAAACAAGCTTGGCACGGTGAGCGCGACCTTCCGACATTCCTGCATCAGCATATTCGGACCAATCTCCAGGGATTGAAAAGCGTGGGTGAGGCAGGCACCTATCATACTCTGCAGTGCAGCAGCCAAGTGGGCAGAGGACGAGGAAGGTCCCGAGGAATATGAGGAGAAGCCATTGAAGCCACACTTGTGAGGCTGTGCGGTCCTACCGAACAGATGGATGATGGAATCAGTGGGACGCGAGTTGCGGTGACGCAGGCTTTGCTAGCGCGTAGGCGCGCGAGACATAACATCGAACCTCTTCCCTCGAAGATGATCTTCACAAATCTGTGCTATAGTGATGAAACGCCTTTGCTGACCGGAGGACTGCGCTGGATCATGTGTCCAAGGCTTGAGAGGTCCATGGCACTTGTGACCGAGATCGCAGTAAGTAGGAACATGTGGTGCAACAGCTCGGCAGCATCACATGTGCCGGCGTTTGTAGACATGAAGCGCAAACTTCGACGATGCTGTATCCACGCTCGCAGCTATCACATGGGGCCAGCCACGGAAGAGAGCACCGTCGATGATGCCCATATTGACGGCGAGATAGCGGCTCCCCACGCCTCAGGGCGAGACGGTGGCGAATGCGGCACTCAGGTGTTCGCGAAAGCGAAAGGGCTCTGCATCTCTAAGCTCCCGAGCACATCCATCTCCATACACACACGGACACGAACACACACACACACACACGAACGGAGTGCGGATGTGGTTGTTTCTCCCACTCCAGCCGATGCCACAAGAAGAAAAGCCTGTGGGACATATAAGACCATCCGAAGGACTTGCGGATCAACCCGCAACAAGCGCAGCCCGAACCGAGCAGTGGGCCGCCAGAGCCTCCCCAGGCTTGGAAAAGACGTAGGCAAAAGATCGCCAAGAGCATCAGGATAGACCCTGCAAAACTTCAGCACCTACAGAATATGGTGTCGACGAGCGACAATATGAGAGAGATGTACGACATAGCGAAGCGATACAGACAAGAGCGAGCCCATGCGAGATCCGACCCTGCAGCTTTGGGAGCTCAGATGTTATCGTTACGCAGCATCCCTCAACATCACCAGCAGTACTGTGAAGATCAGCCCCGAGGAGCACACCCGACGTTCACTGAGGCTCGCCCAATGTGCTATTAATGTCGTTGACGACGCATGGACAATGTTCCGCACGATCCAGCTCCCAGGGAGCTCCTGCTGGGAGCCCACGAGCATCTGATCTTCATGCACAACAGCCTGGCCATCATGGTCCCAATCAGCATGGAGACCTTGTACAATCGCTTCACAGGCAGCTTGCTGACACAGATGGAGACAACCGAATGAATAGCCAGCGTGCTGGAGGGGACGCCGTATCTCTCGCAGGACAGGTTCCGAGGACGTACAACGCCCGTGGGAGGACGGCGAGGGCCTCGACCCAACAGGCACCAAAGGAACTCCCTGGAGGCTGCAGCCACCACCGCGTCGGCCCCGTCCCAGCGCCATCGGCGGCCGCGGAGGCCTGGGCCCCACGCATGCCGGTCTCAATTTCCATCCAAAGCTGGGCCGGCGGCCCGGTCACCGCTCTGGAATCCACGCTGCCTGTCGCCGCTCCTCTCTTTGCGACCTTGGATTGTCGACGGCCCACCGCCTGTTCACTACAGACTGCCCCCCCCGTGCAGGTCCAGCGGCACGGCCACCGCTCTGAGGTACACATAGTCGAGCGATCTAGTCAGGGTGGTCGGTGGTCCCAGCTGCCCAGCCGTCTGATCTGTTCCGCATCTACGGGCAGAGGTTCCAGCCGACTCAGTATGCGAGCGAGGCCGCACCATACGCAAAAAGGTGGCATCTGCAGCCATCGCTCTGCAAGATGATCCGCCAGAGGCCCCCACTTCGACACGAAGACGACGGGCACGAGCAAAGAGATCCTGAAGAGCATCAAGAAGAGCAACTTATCAGACTATATGCGGTAATGAAATGAATGTGTCTGCCCGCGGTTACCCACTGACGATCTGCATCCACCTTCCTCGGCCACACGTAGGTTTTATGAGCTGGCACGCATGTGGGGTTGTCTGAGAGAGAACCCCGATGTGGCCCGGAATGCACGAGGGGCACTGGAAGTCCGACGGGCCTCCTACACCAGCTACCACCGACCTGCGAAGAAAGCAAACAATACCACCGCAGACGCAGGGAGCATCCACTGCAGCTATTCGGGCTTCACGATAGTCTCAGACCCTTCGTATAAGCACACTTCTTCACTTCTTTGCCTCAATCACGGGCGCTTGCAAAATGTATGACCCTCCGAGGGCCGTCCAGGTCCCCGAGCGAGCATGGGGCACAGCTCTTGGATACGACCAGCACCGACACGAAACGGCGTACGAGACGCTCAACAACACGGCGGCAGCTTTCGAGCGCCAAGCCGAAATCGTGGACCTCGTCGTCCACGAGTTGGCCCAGCAAAACAACAGACAACAACGGCGCGCAATGAGTCCTGTTCGCATGTAACGTTGTGACTGAGGCCATTCCGCTACATGACCTCGGAGTTGCAACAGAATGGGCTCTCAGTGCTCAAGCGGCCTTGGCAACCCCACTTCCTGACCAAATGACCACTTTCCAAAATACAACGCCTACGACAAAACTCCTGATGGCGGAAAGGGGGCGTTCACCCTGCCTGTGTCAATCCTGATGCGGCAAACCCGTTTTTCCCGCCAGGGATGCCTCACCCGATTGGCCTACTTCAGCAGGTCCGAAGGCAGATGTGGATGCGATCCAAGTAGGAGCGTCAACCATGCACCTCCCGCATTCTCAGATGACACCAGGCGACCTTTAGATGTCTACCGATATTCACGGACCGTTTCAGGCCTGGCGTAAATCGGTGGAGCCTCAGCAGCCGACTGAATGGAAGCCTTCTTGGAAAGCCAGAAAATGGAAATCTAGGTCCACTCGGAACTAGTTTCTATCAGAACTGTGGTGCACGATGTTCGAGGCCAAGGCCACGCGTCGAAGAGGCGGCGGGACCGCAATAGCTGAGCACAATCAGTCAGGCTCTATAGAATTGTAATTCTCTCGTCAGTGAGTCTACACCGCTGATCATTGGCTGGAATGGTCTGAGAGTTCATAGTTTCGTGCAGGGGTGAACTGTATGGGCTGAAGTGTCCCCGCGCACAATCTCTCGGGCTTCCGTCATGCCATCCAGGCAACCGAACCAATTCTACCCCTGCCGTCTCAAGCACGAAACCGCAGGTTACTTCCCCGCAGTACTTCGTCTTCTCTCGGCGAAGGCGCGCCCGAAGCTCGGAAGTGGAGATCGGGCGCGCTGCTCAACTTCCAGTCCACCCTTCTCCCTCGTTGCAGTCGTGCATTGTCGTCTGTCGTCCCTCCCCAATCCCCCTCCCCTCGGTAGCAAATTATGCCTTCGCACGTGGGAGATGGGCACGCCACAGGTCTGCGCAGCCCCGCAGCGCTCCAGGTTGGCAACTCTCAGCCCCTGCGCACGTGGCACCTCTACGCATCTTGGCCCGCGGGAGTTCCCCAGGCAGGCCTTGGCACAACAGGGTTGAGGGCCCGCTGCCCATGCACCACGCAGGGGCAACGAAGCGCTACAATAAGGTGCTTGGCTCGAACATCCGCTTCCCAGCGCTGGTCCTATCCTATCCTATCCCCGTCTTCTTCCTCCACCGTCCGTTTTCCTTATAAACAACTCCTCCCTGTCGCACCCCCAGACGTGTCAGCAGGGCAGGCTGGGTGCTTCGCCTGAGACGTTCTCAATGCGTATGGCCTTGGAGCCAGAACGTGCAACAGCTCCAAAGATGGAAGAATGGTCGTTTTCAACATGGGGCCCTCGCCCTGGCGCATCGTACATACGTCTTACAATCTTGCAGCTGCAACCATGGTGGCTTGGCCGTCTTCAACATGGGGATCTCGCATTAGCTCCGCGCACATTCGTCTTGATCGTTCGCGACATCTTTCATGATGGCGGAGGTATCGCTTTCAAGCTGGTGGATATCGCCCCGACGCCGCGCACACTCGTCTTAAACACTCGCGACAGTTATAGGGATAGACGAAGTAGGCGGTCTTCAAAACAGCCATGCGCTCTCGGCCCAAACATCCGCGAGGATGGCAAATACTGAGAATGGTACCTTTTCGGAATGGGGATCTCACTTCATGCTTGCGCCAGTAAGGGTATGCAGGGCGGCTCGTCTTCAAGGTGTGGGTCTCGCTTCCGCGTTCCTTCAGCTTACTGACCAGACGGTCGAACCTCCGCAGCAACTGCGCGGATAGAGGGTGGCTCGTTTTCCAAATGGGGCTTTCGCTGTAGGGTTCCTCCCAGTCAGTGAGCAAACGTGTGAACGTGTGTAACAAATACACCAATTGGGGGCGTTGCCTTTTCAACACGAGGCCTTCTCTCTATGCTCAACATCATTGAATATCACGACCCTGCAAGTTCGAACGTCTTGCACCTCATCAGGCGGCTGCAATTCAGCTCCTGTCCAACACGGGGCTGTCGCCTGAATGGCAGGCCCCCGAGGTGCCCGGCGTCCAAGGAGCGCTCTGTTCTGGTGTGGCGGAAGGAAGCCTTGTAGGGACTTGAGCGGATGGAGCGTGGCACGGGAGATTCCGTTGCAGCATCGTTGACGCAGCCTGGGTTTCCCTGGTCTTCGTCCTCCTCCTCCTCTCCACCCTTGGGCCAGCCCGCCTGCGCCAGCCGTTTCGAGGAGCCCATGAAGTGGATGACCTCCAGCTCGGGGTCGCGGAGTCCCAGGCCCCGCATCTCAGCATCGCCCCACGGCCGCGCCGCCACTCCGAGGACCACGGGCTGAACAGTGCAAAGCAAAGCAATGCAGCGCAAAGCAAATCGAAGCAAGAAGTGGCACGACCAAGTGGAAAGCCGTGGGCATGAAGCAATGCGCAGCAGTGCCAAACAATGCGTAGCAATGCAAAGCAGCGCGTGGAAATAATTCGCCGGCCCAACGGGCCAGAGGCGTGCTAAGATCTCCGGTAACTGCTGAATAATACTTCTACTTCGCGCGCGCGGGGCGGCCCCTGGGGGTCCCCGGACGAAAAGTACCCGGGCGATCCCCGGCAGACTCGGGTCAGAGATGGTTTTCCTCCTGGGCGCCGCCCCCGTGGCCCTCCAGAGAGCCCCAAGAAGGGCCACGAGGCCGCCAAGAGCCCTCCAAGATGGTTCAAGAGTGCTCCGAGATGCCACACGATCGTTCCAAGACGCCCAAGATGGCCCCCAGACGCCCCAAGAGGCCTCCAAGAGCACTCCCCAGAGGGCCCCAAGAGGCAAAATTCATTACTTTTCCTTAGGTTTTGGGCAGATTTTGGCGTGTCCATCTTTTCGGCTTCCCGGCGCCCCAAGACGGCCCAAGAGGCCCCCAAGATCGCCCCAAGAGGGCCCAAGAAGCTCCCAAGAAGGCCCCAAGATGGCCCCAGAGGGCTCCAAGACGGCCCAAGAGGGGCCCAAGAGGGCCCCAAGCGATGCCCCAAAGGGGGAACACAAAACAAAACTTCGAGCCCTCGGCCTTAAGAAGCCCCCAGGAGGCCTCAAGAGGCACCTGAGAGGCCCCCAAAGCGGCCCTCAGGAGGCCCCCAAGCGACGCTGAAGAGGCCCCCCAGCGGCCCCAAGAGGCTCAGTCATGCGAAATGGGCCGGCGGAATGAGCGAAGCGATTCAATGCAATGCAAAGCGATGCAAAGCAGTTCGGCACGAGAAACCTCGGGGGAAAACCCAGGTAGCATCCCAAGGGTCTCTTGCGGGAGGTGACCGCACTCGACTCGACTGAACAGTCTGGGGGATTATCCGAGCAAGCCCCAGGGGACCCAGTGGCAAGGATGAGCCCGTGCCACCAGTCCTCGTCCTCGACCCCTTACTTAAAATGAATGAATACGTATCCCATGTCTCGCCTGTCACAATGCCTTCGTGGCCTCACCTCTCCCGCGTGCTGCCTTTTGCTCTCACACAGGATGTCGTTGTGTCACACGCGCTTCTCCCATCGGAACGCTTTTCCCCAAACAGCTCTTGTGCACTTAAGAACTCTCACTTGGCTTTACAGAAATTAGGCTCGTCAGCCGCCCTGGCCAGCTTGTTCTCGCCACATCGCCGCCCGTCGCCGCCTCGTCGCCGCACGTCGCCGACGCCTCGTCGCCATCTTGCATTACAATCGCACTGCACTGCACTGCAATCGCATACAATTAAAATTGCATTGCAATCAGATTGCCGCGCATGGCAATCACATTGCATTGCTTTGCATTGCTTTGCGCTGCTTGGCATTGCAACGCAGTGCTTCGCAGTGCTTCGTATTGCGCCGCATCGCGTTTCATTTCTTTGCGTAGCGCTGCGTTGCGTTACGTTACGCTACTTGGTGCGTGGCTGTTTGCGTTGCTTCGCGTTGCAATCGCATTGCGTTGCTTTGCGTTGCTCTGCATGGCTTTGCGTTGCTTTGAACTGCATGCCGTTGCATTGCACTGCTTTGCATCGCTGTAAATGTGTCCAACAAGTGTTTGCCCCTACCGGATCTCCATCCAAATATGCTTCAAATAAGTGGGCTCGTGTGCCGCCCTTGCCGGCTTGTCATCGCCCCGTCGCCGCACCGTCGCCGCCCGTCGCCGCCTCGTCGCGGGCTCGTACGCCGCCCTGGCCAGCTCGTGGTCGCCCCGTCGCTGCCCCGTCGCTGCCCCGCCACCGCTCGTCACCACTCGTCGCCGCCCGTCGCCGCCGCCACGTTGCACCCCCCGCGTTACATTTCGTTGCATTTCTTGGAACTGCAATGCATTGCACCAGAAGTATTGCTCCATATCTCCTGCACCGCATAGCGCGAACCGCATAGGTTCGCCTGTCTAAAAAGAGAATAGGTTCTACCACCCTGCCCCCCGGACTTAACCATCCACCTTTCCGTATTTCACGTTACATACGATTCTGCCCCATCGTCCATCCAAACTATGAACCGCCGTCCTCTGCAAAAAACTACTATGCGCGCGCACTCGTTTACAAGAATCATAAGTTGTCAAGAATCCCTTGCAAACAAGTGGACGAAGTGCACGCGCCCGCGTGGTCGCGCACGCATGCCGTAATCCTTCGAAAACTCTTGGTTTCGGAAAAAAACAAAATCGAGTTTCCAAAAAAACTATACAAAAACGAAAGGTTTCGCAACACTTATTTTTTCAAAAACGCTCACGCGCGCGCTCCTGCGAAATCTTAAGGAAACCATAGGTTTTCCAAGATGTTCAAACAAAATGCTACCAAACGGGCTTCGCGCGCGCATGTCGAAATCGTTCGAACGCCCTTGCGAGCGTATGCCGGAATCCTTCAAAAAACCTTCGGTGTCGGAGGGATTTCAAAATCGAGTGTCCTAAAAACATACAAACACACAAGGTTTCGCAACACGGATTTTCAACAAAAGCGTGCGCGCGCGCTCTTGCGTCGTCGTCGTCGCCGTCCTCCCTCCTCCCTCGTCGTCGTCGTCGCCGTCACCGTCGTCCTCTGTCTTTCCTCGACCTCGTCGTCGTCCTCCTCTTTGGCGTCGTCGTCGTTTCCGTCGTCGTTGTCGCCGTGGTCGTCCTTCCTCCCCCTTCGTCGTCGTCGTCGTCGTCCGTCGTCGGCGTCTCGTCGTCGTCCCTCCTGTTTCGTCGCCGTCGTCGTCGTCGTCGTCGTCGTCGTCGTCGTCGTCTTCCCTCCTCCCTCGTCGATGTCGTCGTCGGCGTCGCCGTCCTCCCTCCATTTTCGTCGTTCGAGTCGTCGCCGTCCTCCCTCCTCTCTCGTCATTGTTGTCGTTGTCGCCGCCGTCGTCCTCCCTCCTACCTCGTCGTCGTCGATTTCGTTGGCGACTTCGTCGTCGTCGTCTTCGTCGTCGTCGTCGGCGTCGTCGTCGGCGTCGTCGTCGTCGTCGTCGGTGTCGGCGTCGGCGTCGGCGTCGTCGGCGTCGGCGTCGTCGTCGTCGGTGTCGGCGTCGGCGTCGTCGTCGTTGTCGTCGTCGCCGAAGTCGTTGGAGACGTCGTCGGTGTCGTCGTAAGCGTTGTTAGCGGCTTCGTCGTCGTCGTCGTTGTCGCTGTCGTCATCGGCGTCGGTGTCGTTGCCAAGTGCCGTCTGTTATATACCGTCACGGTCTTAGGAGGTGTTGCGACCAAGTTGCGGGTGGGAGGGTGGGATGTTTGCACGAGCAGCGGAGAGGACAGCTTCAAGTTGAGCAAATGACTGTTTGCACCACATAGACTGCATCGCATAAACGTCTCGTAACACATGTTGCAACACACCGCTTGCACCACAAAGCTTACATCACAGACTTTGCACCGTAGAGTTCTGAACATATCTTGCACCACGTAGATGGTGCCACATAGTTTCACCACAAATGCCTTCCGTACCAAACGGAAGCTCGGATCTACCACCCACGCCCGCCCGGCGCTAACCCCCTCATGGGGTAGAGCAATGCAAAAGGATTCTGCCACATCGTTCATTTTAGCCACGAGTTCAAACCATCGCAGCTGGACCCCGTATCGCCCGCCACCCCCTCATTTCTGCCAAATACAACGATGCGCGCACTCTCGTTCATTACAAATTGTTACTTGTCTTAACACCCCTAGCAACACATGGCGCGAAGTCCACACGCGCACGTAGTTGCGCGCGCAAGCCGAAATTTTTTGGGGAAAAAAGTAAAACTGTTCTGCATGTTCAGCAAATGCGACGAAGTGGCCCGCTCACGCGCGCATGTCAAGATCCGTCGAACGCCCATGTGCGTTTGCTGAAGGGGGAACGGCCCTGCCACAAAATATCATGCAGGCCACTCACCCCAGTCGGCCGCGCGCGCATGCCGACATCCTCCCAAAACCTTCATCACCGACGCGTGGGCACCATCATCGCCATCGACGCAATCACCATCGACGCCGTCATTGGCCTCGCCGCCATCATCGCCACCATCGCCACCATCATCGCTACTATCGCCATCGTGTTTACCATTGTCGACGTCTTCATGAAACTGCCTCCGCCCGAGTCATCGCACTGACGTGCCCAGTCGCCAGCGCGGCCTGCGAGACGCGCTAGGAAGTCCCCAGGTGTCAGCGCCACCACGGCCGCGTCGGTCGCGCCGAACTGGCTGGCCGTTGCGCGCGCGAGTCTGCGAGATAGCGCGGCTACAGCGATGCGCCAGCGAGCGCCGAGCAGTCATCGCAATCGCCGCCGCATCGGTTTTGAAAACCAATGTGTGGGTGGGTGGGTGCGTGGGTGGGCGGGATGCTTGCGCCAGCAGTGGAGTTGACAACTCATAGGTAAGTAATCGTGAAATTTTCCATGTATGCAAAGAGCATTAGGATGCCCGCCCCCCCCCCCGGGAAGGTGGGTGGGATGTTTGCAGGGGCGTGGAATGTGTCAACCCATTTGTAAAAATGAATTGCACCACGTAGTTCGCACCACATAGTAGATTGCACCAGATAACTTGCACGCTGTGGGGGGTCCACGCTGGCAAGAATGTTTTTCCGAAATGGTGCTCCCGCTGCCGCGACGTTCTCGCCCCAGCGCGGGCAACATTTCGGGATCCGAATCCTTCCTCGTCGTTGTCGCCCCCTCCTTCCCCCTCCGCCTGCCCGTGGTCATCCTGCTCCTCCCGTTCGCTACTTGTGCTGCTCCTCGTCCTTTCTCGGCATCCTCGTCCTCCTGCTCATCCGCCACCTCCTGCCCCCCCTCCCCTCCTCCAACGCACACGGCTCACATCTCTGATTGCGCAGTACACCATGGGGTCACTTCGGGGATCCAGCTTCGCTAGGACACCCGTCGGCGGGTGAAGGCAAATCAGCGCGATAGGAAGGGATGGGCGAGAGGGGCAGAATGTCAGAGATGGCGCGAGCGCACCTAGGTTGCCCTCCCCACCTCTCCTTTTCGACAGTTCCTCCACATGGATACTACGCTCCTCTCTCCCCCGACCACGTCCTGGAAGTGGTCCCGCCCTCTCCGTGTCCTGTGTTTGTTGTCCACCCTGCCCGTCGGAGCGGCGGGGCCTCCGCGGGCATCGCTCGCGCCCTCCCTGCCGCACTGCTGCAGGACGCAGCCGCCGCGGTTGTAGCGGCGGCCGCTGGCGACCCGCGTGCGGTTGCGGAAGGCCGCGCTGTATCTCCACAGGCCGTTCAGGCACAGCTGCTCGTTGAACTCGCAGTTCAGCGAGTGGCCAAGGCTCCGCGCCTCGGCGGCAAGCAGAAGCTAGCGCCGAATGTCTGAGGGGGCAGTTTTGTCTGTCCACCCCCTCGATGTGCTGATTTGCCGTTCTGAGCCCCGGCGCTAGCTCTGACGCGCCGCGCGACCGCCGACGCCGCGACAAAACAGAGTTCGGGGGGCATTCTCTCACCCCTCCAGGCACCGGCCAGGCTGCCGGTCGAGGTAATCCGAGGCCCGAGGCCCTGCAGGGCTCTCCCATGGAGGCCGAAGGCTGCAACCACTGCTGGTCAAGAGGAGGTCCCGCATGGATTCTGCACGACAGGGAAAGGGGGACAGGGCAAGGGGTGGCGCTTTCTGAAAAAGCCGAGGAGGGGGCTTCGGGGAAGGTGCGGCCCCCACGAGATCCTGTCCGAGGCGCCTCCCTCGTCGGCGCTGACCGCTGGCCTCTGGAAAGGGGCCGTCGTGGAAGGCCGGCCCCTCTGACACCGCTGCACCCATTGCGCGCCGCCGCCGGGCGCCTCTGGGAGGTAGCCGTGCCAGTGGGCGTCCAGGATGTCCTCGACCGCCCCCTCCCATCCTCCTCTTGCTGCCCGTCCTTCTGCGCGACAGTCCTGCTACACTACTCTGGTCACCCCTCCTCGAGGAGGGCGAGGACCCAGACCCCCGAAGTCCCACTTCTGTTCGACGTGGGCTCCAGAGAACTCGAACGCTTTCCCCTGGCCGGTTTTTCATCCAGAGCTGCCTTTGGACAGTCCTGGGGCCCCGTCAAGGCCCCCAGAAGCCGAAGACTGCCCCAAACCCTTCCATCGTGATTTCTTCACGACGCGAACGGGTACGGATCCTCGAGGAGGATGGCGGGGGTGGGACCAGGGGGGATGGGGCGAGGAGGAGAAGAACTACGGGAGAGGGAAGAAGGGAGGGGGAGGAGGACCAGAGTAAACCCAGGATGCGTTGAAGAAGCTGCAACACACCATCCCGTCCCAAGTCCCTCCTGCCCCCCCTTGAACGGCGGCGAGCGCCCAGTGGGCTTACCACTCAGGCGAGAGCCGCGTGATGTAAAGGATCAATCAGCCACCTTCTAGCTACAAGAAACACAAAACAACACGAACGATCATGAGTAAGAATGTCCCCGCTTTGGCCATGACCTGCCTCCCATCCATGTAGGGATCTCGTAACTCCCCAATGTACGGTCATGAAATGTGCGGTACCCTCATACAATAACCCAAGTATAAAAAAAAAGAGCCGCCATCCGTCCGTGCCACTGTTACACAATGTGGAATCCGGGGTCGAAGAACTTGATTGGGCCTCACGCGAGAGCCGCACTGAGAAAACGAAATTGCCTGCATCGCCGTAGCTGTTGGAAGCTTTCAAAACGAACGTGTGCGGCGCTGAAGCGAGAACCACATTTTCTTACCACTGGCCCTCCATCCTGGCAGCGGCTGCAAACTTGTAATTTACATCGAGTGTAAGCAGCGCTGAAGCGAGAACCATATTTTGCAAACCACAGGCCCCCCCCAACGTGTATTTGCTGGAACTGTTTAGCGTCAAGATAGTAATACGTAAAGAAAGTTCAAGCCTATGGACACGTGTCTTTATTCGACAGGGGGACGATATTCAAGGGAAGTGGAATGCAAGAGGACAAGGAGGAGGGCGTCGAATCGATGCCAATTGTGCTTCAAGGAAGCCCTGGAAGCGCTAGACTAGGCCACACTCGCGACTCACAAAACACATGGGCAGCCGCGGGTGTATGCAAGGTCAGCCTCGCCTGACAACTCACGGCCCTGCCAAACCCACACCTCCTCAATCCGCAGCCTGCCATAGTTCACCGGCCACCTGCGCTACAGAAAGAGAAGGAGAAAGATGAGGAGGACGTGACGAGCCAGGCGCGCCTCCCAATGGGCCCCGGAAGCTACCCTGCAAACGCGAGACCTGGCCCCCTGCAAGAAGGCACGCGCGCTGGGCACCTGCTCCACTGCCAAAACCCCACTTGGGACGACAAGCCTGCCTTTTCCCTTGGCCACACCGCGCCCAAACTGGGCGCACCAGACCGAGACCTAGGAGGCAAGGGAAGCGCGGTTCGGGGGTTTTGAATTCGTGCTGCTCTAAGGAACTGTAGCCCAACGGTGGCACATGGATGAGGGCCCTAATACTGGACGCAAAGCTGCCAGCGGCGCGGAGTGGTCCATGTGGCCGAGGAGGAGGAGGAATAATGCGATTTACGGGCTGCTCAGCCACCCAATGCCCGCCACATCTTCCTTTGCTCTTCGTACTTGTTTTGTCTGCGCGGCTGCTTCTGTTGATGTTGCATGTTGCACTCGTTGCCACACCTTTTGCACAATCTGACCATAGGTTTTAAGTCTGACCACCGGCAAAAACGAGGAGGAGGAGGAGGAGGAGGAGGAGGAGCAGCAGGAGGCGGAGGAAGAGGAGGAGGACCCTGACCCCCGACGTCACGACTTGCTTCGCAACGTCGGCCCTGGAGGTCTGGGCATCTTCCCCAGGACGGGCTCTTCATCCCAGATCGCTTGTTGACGGCCCCAGGGACCAGATTCAATCGCCCTCAGAAACCGAACACGGCCAACAGCCCTCCTGCCGCGTCTCTCTCACGACGGCAATGGGATCCACGGGAGGGGGCGCCACTCCGCCATCAGAGCCCTGAATCTTCGGGCGGCTGGAGGGCCCTGCCTTGAAGCACCCGCCGCAGGACGGCTCATGAAGCCGCCAGTCCGCGGGCACGGCCGCAGGCGAGAACACTCAGACGGGGCCGAACGGAGGAAGATGATGAGGAGGAGCTAGCGTCCCTGGCGATGGTCTGTCCCCGCCGAAGGACGCCGCGGGCGCGCCTGCGCCGAGCCTGTCAGGCTCGCGCTGAAGAAGTCCAGGGGACCGCTGGCGACGGTGGGGAGGTCGACCAGGCCGTCGGCATGATTGTCGAGATGGTCGGAGCAGCTCGGGACGAGGGCGGGATGGGCGTCCCCGACGGACGCGTGGTCCGAGATGGCGACGTCGTCGCAACTCATCATGATCCCATCTCCTTCGCCGACGACGCTGTCATCAGGGTCGAAGTCGGGGAAGGCCGCAGAAAGAGAAGCGTCGTCGTCCTCGCCAATCGCCACCGGCGTCACGGGGTCAAAGGGCGCGTGGTCTGGGAAGGCACCATCGCCAGCCGCGGAGGTATCAGCAAGGCCTTCCGCAGGAAGACTTAGAACGCCCGTCTGGAGCGAGGCGCCATCACGCGCCTGGCCGTCGGGCGCAGGGTCGCCGTCGCCCCCCGAGCCGCGCAACATCGCGTCATCGACCGCGCAGAGCTCGAGGGAGACAGGGGCATCAACCGAAAGCTTCTGGACACTAGGGTCAGGGAGGAGCACTCGCTCCGCACCAGGTGGCAACTCATCATGTGCATCCAGGAGGCACGCAGGGCGGCGCAGCATCCATCGAACCATCCCTCTCTTGTCCGCAGGGAACACGGGGGCAAGATGTCCAGGGAACGCATCGCACACTCGGTCTGTTGCTGGGAGATCTCTTCATGATGTGGAGGAGCCCCAGCGGATGCTGGTGTCAACGCGTGCGCCGCCACCGGGGTTGTCGCGGAAGATGCCGTCGGGATCGGGCGCGGATCAATGCCTTGAGCAAGGGCCTCGAGTGCAAGTTTCAGGGCGAGCGAGGTGTGCGGCATCAATCCTGACAGCACGTCAAAGGCCGCATGTTCCTTCGCCGACAGAAGGTCATTAGACGCGCTTGGTTGAGTACAAGGAGCAGGGCCGCGGTGCGGCGGTACGCCCACCGCATTACCAACCTCTCCACCAAGTCCCCCATGAGTGTCGGTCATTCCTCCTCAACTTCACGATCATCAGTAGCTTGAGGAAGTGTCTCAGGGTGCGTGATTAGCCCAGCAACGCTCCAGCAACGCTCTCGCGGTGGTAGGTGGGTAGCGGATGATTCGCAACTTGGTGGTCGACGACGGATCCCCTCACAGGAACGGCGTTGGCGTCCAAGTCGTCCGGGGAGTCGCTGTCGAGGACGGCGCCATCGTCGTGGTTCTCGCAGGGGATGTAGACGGGGAAAGTCGCGGGCAGGCTGCCGCCGTCGTAAGTCAGATTAGCCAGAGACTCGACGTTGTCATTGGAGGGGCACGCCTCCAGTGAATGCACCATCTCCATGAAGGACGGGCCAGCGAGGTCAGAACCGGAGGGAACTATAGCCAGCTCGTCAGCAGGCTCGTCAAGGGGGATGTCCGCCTCTTCTTCAGGGGTGCACTCTCCGTCATGCATCTCCATGTCGTAGAGCGTCTGCAAGTAGGTCGGGTCCTCGATGTCGGACTGGGCGCCGCTGATGTTTTGGGCAGGGCCGCCGGCAGCAGGGTGGGAAGACGCGACAGAGGCAGGCAGACCCGACATCCATGGTCCAGCGTTAGCAGCCGCGAGATCCAGCACAACGCCACGCCCAGCAGCAGGGTCAGCAGGTTGCAGAGGTCCAGGAGGTTGCTCTTCGGGGAGCGCAGATCTATCATGAAGAAGAGGCCGACCAGCACGCGGAGTGACAGGCGGGCGATGTCCATGGGGCCGCTCTTCAGGAGGGTCAAACCTATCAGGCGGGGGAGGCTGAACATAACGAGGAGGGGCTGGCTGAGGAAGCGGACCAGAAGGATAACAGGCTGGCAGCGCAGCGGGCGGAGCTGGGCTGGCGCTTCCAGAAGCAGGAAATGCAGCCGCAGCGGACGACGACACAGGGTTCATCCAAGCAGGAGCATCCGCGCCAGCGCCAGGAGGTGGCGGCCCCGATGAGCTGCCAGAAGGCCACGCTGGGTAGCTCCTCGCCGACGACATAAGCTGAACCTGCCCATCTTCAGGCGGCCTCGGCTCGTCACCAAAAAGGTACTCGAACTCATCGTCGCTCATGAAATCGCTGTCGCAAGGCGGCGGGGGGCCAGCGCCAAAGGCCTCTTCTTGGTCATTCATCTCGTCCAAGAGGCGAAGGTCCTCGTCCGTGGGTGAAGGGTATTCTGGTGGCCTCGGGGCCTCGCTTTCGTTGGCCGCGTAGACTTCGGGGTCGCCAGACGAAGGGATCGATCGGAATTTTGGATGGTGCGGATCCACATCCATGATCTCCATCGTGATTTTGTGGAACCAGATTAGCGGGTTCGGCGCCGGCGGGGAACGCGGCCTCGGCGTCGCCTATCGTGGCCCATCTTCAGCGGCAATTGTTTCCCAACCCTCCTGCGTTGGGTTCTCGTTTTGAATAGAGCACTGCTCGCGCGTCGCCTTCCTCGCTTCCTTCCTTCCTTCCTTCCCGCCCCCTCCCGCCCCTCTCTTCCCCCTTGCCTTTCGCCTCGCTCGTCGCTGCGTGCCAGCTGGGGGGCTGCGATCTGTGAAACTGTCGCCACTTTCGAAGGCTGTTGGGGGCCCAGCACAGTGTGCACTCGCGGCGGATTCAAATGGGACCTCGCCATCCCTGGGGGGCTGCGCTCTGTGAAGCTGTCGCCACTTTCGAGGGCTGCTGGGGGGCCCAGCACAGTGTGCACTCGCGGCGGATTCAAATGTGACCTCGCCATCCCTGGGGGGCTGCGATCTGTGAAACTGTCGCCACTTTCGAGGGCTGCTGAAGGGGCCCAGCACACTGTGCACTCGCGGCGGATTCAAATGGGACCTCGCCATACCTGGGGGGCTGCGATCTGTGAAACCGTCGTTTCTTTCCAGGGCTGCTGGGGGGCCCAGCACAGTCTGCACTCGCGGCGGATTCAAATGGGACCTCGCCATCCCTGGGGGGCTGCGATCTGTGAAACTGTCGCCACTTTCGAAGGCTGCTGGGGGGCCCAGCACAGTGTGCACTCGCGGCGGATTCACATGGGACCTCGCCATCCCTGGGGGGCTGCGATCTGTGAAGCTGCCGCCACTTTCGAGGGCTGCTGGGGGGCCCAGCACAGTGTGCACCCGCGGCGGATTCAAATGTGACCTCGCCATCCCTGGGGGGGCTGCGATCTGTGAAACTGTCGCCACTTTCGAAGGCTGCTGGGGGGCCCAGCGCAGTGTGCACCCGCGGCGGATTCAAATGGACCTCGCCATCCCTGGGGGGCTGCGACCTGTGAAACTGTCGCCACTTTCGAGGGCTGCTGGGGGGCCCAGCACAGTGGGCACCCACGGCGGATTCAAATGGGACCTCGCCATCCCTGGGGGGCTGCGAGCTGTGAAGCTGTCGCCGCTTTCGAGGGCTGCTGGGGGGCCCAGCACAGTGGGCACCCACGGCGGATTCAAATGGGACCTCGCCGTCCCTGGGGGGCTGCGACCTGCGAAACTGTCGCCACGTTCGAGGGCTGCTGGGGGGGGCAGTACAGTGGGCACCCACGGCGGATTCAAGTGGGACCTCGCCATCCCTGGGGGGCTGCGATCTGTGAAGCTGTCGCCGCTTTCGAGGGCTGCTGGGGGGCCCAGCACAGTGGGCTCCCCGCGCGTCTTTCTCCTGCTCTTCGTTCCCGACTCCCCATGTCCTCTTCGAGCCTGTAGTTGTCGCCCCTCGTTATTGTATGGTTCTCCTGCGCATCAGTCCATTGGCGCGTGTCCCAAGTAGCTTACATATCAAACAACGGATCCTGCAATTTGATTGTCCGTGCAAGTTTCGGCCAACTCCTCGTTTCCCATGGTGCAAATAGGTTGGGTACGTCACAGGGTAATTTATTTATCTATACATATATACATATATATATGCACATGTGTGTATACATATATATATATATATATATATATATATATATATATCCTGGTGCGGTTAGGCAAGTCCATGCGTGAGGGATCAGGGCGCCAGCCCAGCATCCGCAGGTGTTGCTGGAGGTTGCCGAGGGCAGAATGGAGTACTGCAGGGCCATTGCGGGGGGTATGCTGAGACACTGTTGACGAAGACGCTCTCTGCTGATAGCTGACTCATACCAAGCAGCCAAGCAAATCTCTTCCGCAACACGATTCATCGCATGTAGCGACTCCGTTGCGCGGTTGGCGAACAGAGGAGCAAAACCACTGTAGTGCAGGACGCCAAAGACGTAGTTTACGCACCAGTACAGCCATGTATTGAAGTCGTTCTGGGGCTCTGCAAAGTAGATGGACGGTAGCCAAGAGCCCGCCCGCGTCGTTGCGCGATGCGTGAGCTCTCGGTGTAGACGCTCCGCATCTTGGCGAGGGGTGTGCAGGTCAGGGCCAGGGCTGAGGATGTCTCAATCGAAAGCCATCCAGGCGGGAGACGGAATGCCCGGCAGGGCTCGCTTGGGCGGTCCGCTCTTTCCGGCAAGGCGAGAGCGGCTCAAGGGCCCTAAACGGCGGCGGTCAAGAGAAGTGCAAGGCAGCACGAGAAGGCAGGGACAAGAAGAGACGGGGCGAGAAGAGAATGATGGGCAAGACGACTAGAAGAGGGATGAAGTCGCTTCACAACCTCAACCTCTTTTCTTTAAAAGATGCCAAAGGGAGGCTCAGAGATCAGTCAGTAGTCGTCGTCGTCGTCCTCTTTGCTTTCTTCTTCTCGGCGCGCTTTGCGGCTTTCTTTGCTTTCCGGGCTGCGCTTGGAGGAGGCCTCTTTGTGTTCCTGTCGGTGGACAGCCTCAGCTTGGGCGCCCGGTCTGCTTTCGTGAAGACGTGGTTCCTGTCGTTGGTGGCCTTATCGTCTCCATCGCACGACAACGTCCCAGCAGACTCTGACGAATCAGAAGAACTATCGTCCCTGCTGCGGAACCTCCCTCGTGGAGTGACAGGACGTGGCGCCTCTGGTTCTCTGCGGTCCGAAACGTAATCCGGAACGCTGGCAGCACTCTGCTCCCGGCCAGCATGCCTACCACGACGCTGTTCCCAGTTGGCCCTGTCAAGTTTCGCCCTCTGTCTGTCCCGGAGCTTCCTGGCAGACATGTGGTGGCCCATCTGCTGGACATCTCGGCGGTGCAGATGATCGTGGTATTTCTCTGGCTTGCCACAAGCATCGTCATCTGCATCCTTGATACGCTTATCCATGCAGATTGCTTTCTGCGTTGCCTGCAGCTCTCTGTGTGCTAGGTCAACGGCCCGTTTAAGCTGTCGCTCGCGAGAGGTATCCTGCTTGTTCTGCAGCTTCTGCATGGCCCTGCGCTCGGTAGACATCATGCTCAGAGCACTGCATTGGAGCTGCCGCTGCGCCGCTGACGCGACGTGCTGGCGGAAGCGCCGCAAGCTGCTCTTCGGCTGTGAGCCCTGCTGGAGGAGCCGGCGGGGCAGCCTTCGAAGAAGTACCTGGATGAGGAGGTCGAGCCTTGCTCGTGCAACCGGGCGCTGCCGGCACCCGGGCGCCGATCGCAGTTGCAACCATGGCACAAACGTCCGCCGTTCCCTCAGCCGGGAAACCCAGGCGCGAAGGTCTGGCAGACGTCGTCGCGCTGGCACTCGCTGGTGGTGCTGTGGCTGGTTTGCAGGACGAGGTGAACGTAAGGGTACCAGAACGGATAGGTGCTAAAATCTTCTCTGGGTTGGACTTGTCCTTGGTAAGAGGATCTGCGACCATTTCTGACTCTGGCATCCAGAGCAGCTCCAAAGGAAGTACTTTGTCACAGTGTTTTGGAATCCATGAAACGACAGCTTCACGAACTCTCTGAAACGCTGGAGTAAGATCTTCTTCCGAAAGGTGTGGCGTAGCAGAGTAGATGTTGGCTACGAAAGACCAACTGTCGGCAACCAGAACACCAAACGGAGGCTCTGGCATGTTCAATGCCTCTTGAATCCGGCGTCTCGTGGCAAAATTTACATCCAAGGCGGCTTCTGCCGAGAGGGCCTCGGCTGCCAAGGTGGATATGCATGCTCGGACTTGTTTCTTTGACGCCCACCTGTACGTCGAGGCACGAACTACTTTACCCCTCCCCATCTTTTCTCGTATGAACGTGGCCATGCCGCGCTGCGGCGGAGAGCTCTTAGAAGAATCGCCGAAATAATAAACGCAGATGTCTGTGGCCATGGGGCCGTATGCGAGGACAACCGGAACGTTCTTGAGGCGACGGGCGTTCTTGTTGCAGTCGAGAAGCGGGCTCACTGTTGCTGATTGCACTTTGGACGCGACAGAACTCACGTGGAAAGATCCGGTCGGAACTGTCTGGTCCGAAACCCAGATCTGCTCACCGAGGCACTGTCGTAGGGAGGCGCGCTCTGCTTCTGCGACTGGAGAGGTCAGTTGCCGCAGACGATGTGGAGGCACAGATGTGATTGACAGAGATTTACAATATTCTGTTTGATCAAGAGTGATGTACGGCATATCTACTTTAATACGTAAACCGCAAAAGACGAAGTTACCGTGCTCACGAGTGCCCCACTGCAGTGGCAAACTTTCAATGACATGCCAGAAAGCATCAGTTCCAGCCATAAGAGCGTCATCTAGCTGGCTTTCGAAACGAAGAAACACGCATGGATCCCAAATCGATTGCACGAAGCCGCGTTCTAGCAGAAGAGATCTCACGTGAAAGAACCATGCTCTGGGTGCACGGCGCAAGCCATACAAAGTCTTTCCTCGCTTCAGTCGCCACGCGTGCCCTTCTGGCAGGTCCACGCCAGCAGGCGGACGAACAGACACAGGCGAGTCATCCCAGTTAGGATCTGCAGAAGCGTCTGCCTGCAGAGACGCCTTCTTCACGTCCCATGCTTCTGGTTCATACTGCATGTAACCAGATAACCAAAGAAGAAAACGAACCGAGTGACGATGCAACGTTGGACTCTCTACCACGTGGCTGTCCTTTCCGGGCTCGAAACAGCCTTGAACTACGAGACGGGCTTTTGGTTCGCCGCCAGGGGCCGTGTAGACGAAGCGGGATGGCACAGCAGACGCGCCATCTGGAAGCTGAACAACATCAAAGTTATCCGAAACAGCATGTAATTCACGAAGCCGGGGGGCTTCGTAGACGGGATCTGCCTCAGCAATTTTGCGTGGAACTTCTTTCGCCCGCTTCAGTGTTTTCACAGCTGCCAGAGCATCAAGAACACATTCCCCTGGAACGTGAGCGTCTTCTGGACAGCTTTTGCAAAAATCCGCAACCTCAGCAATCATGCTCCATTGTGTCGGTACTTCGAAAAAGGATTCGTCAGCATCGTTGTTGGCTGCTGCAAGGAAGTCTTCGTTCTGATGAGCTTCGTGTGGCAGAGTTTGTGATGTGTGTGCAGGCTCCTCTTCTGCTACTCCGTGCTCTCCCTTTCGCTTCGTCGGTCCAGAAGGAAACGGTTGTTTCCCAGAGAGCCGGTGGGTCGGTTTGACCGCACCAGAAGAGGGACTTCCACTTCCAGGTTGCTGTGATGGCTGGGAAGGTGGAGGCAGGACAGGCGCTGCTGGTCCGTTTCCCACGGCCGGGAAGCCCGGGCTCGCAGGTCCAGGAAAACCAGCCGGAGCAGGTGCTGCAGGAGGTGGTTGTGGCAAGGCTGGTGGCGGTGCCGCTGGCGGCGGCGCCGCTGGAGGCGGTGGTGGCGACGAGGCCGCGTCGTCGAAAGACTGGTCGTGTCTGTTCCGAGCAATTTCCTGCACAGGCGCTTGGATATGGAGTTCGAGGACCCCTCTGCGTTCACGAGGGCGGACCCTGTGCCTGTGTACAGAAATAGCGTGACCATCTTGCGTCCGAATCCACACTTTTTGTTGGCCTTCCATGCCTACTGAGATGAACGGCGGGTTATATCTTAGATATAAGTTGGGGACGCCTGGTAGTAACTAAGTTATAACTAAGTTATAACTAAGTTATAACTAAGTTATAAATTGGCGCGTTTAATAGTGACTGACAGCGTCTGAGTTATAAGTCAACCTCTAATACCTTATTAGAGCTCGTTGAGTTAGTAAAAGTCAACAGACTTAGGAAGTTGAATTATAAGTCGGGTTATAACCAAGTTAGGTGACTTATACTTAACTCAATTAGCCCTGAACTCTTCGACTTAGTAATTGAGTTATAATCAAGTTATAACTCGACTTAGCTAAGACGACCTAACTCGACTTACTGAACCGACCTAAGTCGAGTTAGCTAAGTCGAACGCTCGAGTTACTAAGTCGACGTAGTTCGACTTACTAAGTCGAACTGTTTCGACTTATAAGCCGACGATTTCAACTTATGTTTAATCGTTTAACATGATTTTGTAAAATGATTAAGAACGGTTTTTAACATGTTTGCGGCACCTGGCCATCCACAACACCAACGAATATGTTGAGAACTTGTGATCCTGATTTTCCTCTGGTAACAAAAGAGTGTTTGTTCTGGATCCACCGACAACAACATAATTTTGAAATAATGGTGCTCTGGCTTTTGTCTGGTAACATGTACATTGACAGTCAAGACCCTAGAACTCTCATCAAAATGCAAGGCGGCTCGGCTCGTAGCTTATATTTTTTGTGTTCAAAAAATATGGACGATGTGTGAAATGCCAATATCTACATCGTAAGCGTACGTCGTAATCGTATCTAGCGCGCGTTACGCCCTCCACCTTGCGCCTGGTTGCGGGCGCGGTTGCGGTCGCGGCTGCGTCCTTCAGCACGCGCTTCGCCATCTGGCGGGCGACGGGCACGGGGGGATGGGGGGCGGGGGAGGAGGGGGGAGGGCAGAGGAGAAGGAGGAGGTACTATGTGTATTTATGTACTATATATATATACCATGGGCATGCCGTATAATATGCATGCGCATTATAGATGCATATGTTTGGGGGGAGATCAATGGATGCAAGGGGAAGGGGACGGGGCGGCGCACGGGGGCGCGAAGATAATCGCATTCTCTCGGGGCGCGGCCTGGGCTGGAGAGCCGCCCTTGTCCAAGGCGGCCCCGCGTCGGGGGGGGGGAGGGGCTCCTCCTCCTCTTCCTCCTCCTCATCGCCCATCCTCCTCCTCCCCCCCCCCCCACCCCCCCCCCCCCCCTCTCCCCCCTCGAAGACGACGACTGCGGCGACGACGAAGATGGGGAAGGGGAGTGGAGGATTATGCAATGCATGATGAGGAAGAATGAACGACGGAGGAAGAGAAGGGGGCGGCTTCGACAGTCGACTTTTTGTTCGACAGTCGATTTGTGTTTTTTCTTCGACAATCGATTTTTGTTTATTATTTTTTTCAGCTACGCGCCCCTGCCATGATAGTAAGGCATGATGATCTTCACGGTCGATGGTGGAATGCGCATGTATACAACGGGCTTGACAATCGACGTCGGGTCCAAGAACACGTCTGGCGTCGCCGATTCATCCCAGATGGTCCAAGTCCCAGGGTCCACAGCGGCAGCCTCCCGCACGTGGACTGCGATGAAATCGCCCATCACATAGAACAGCACAACTCTACCTAAACGAAGTGCACCGCCAGTGCGGATGAGCACGTAGTCGTCCCTTTTCACGCCACCACACTTCAACGCAGCCGCTGTAGACGTATCCATCTGGATGCCTGCGATATCGAGTTTACGGCGCTTCGACGTCGATATATACTGCTCGTCGAACTGGAACCGCCCCTCGACAACGTCTTGAACGTAACAGTTTAAATATCCAAACGTTGTCGTGTGCTCGGCCTGGTTGTAAACATGTACCACGGTCGTCTTCACGTCTTTGTGTTTCCGTTCTGGCGCAAAGCACGACATCGCCCTACCCAGTCGAAGTAGGTCGCCGGGCACGTGCACCAAATGATGAAACTTCACCTTGATAAACGTATGGTACAATCGGCGAAACAGTGCCGCGTGCTCTGCAATGGCCCCCGAAAGCGTGGCGTGCAATGCGCCCGTCATATCGTCCTCTCCTGATAGGAGCCCCAACATGAACGTTAACAGCTCGAAACATCGAACGTGGTCCGCGGGCGCGCGGCCAGAACACCTGTCCCGAAGAAATGCCAGCAACAATGGGCAAAGTCCGAGAACGTCGCTCGCAAACAGCTTCACGTGGTCGTTCGCTATGAAGTTCTCCGTGAACCACTCTGGCTTGGGAGGTGACGCGGTCAACTTGGGATGGATGTACAAGCGTGCGTAGGCGGCAATCTCATACATATCGATATTCAACCTCTTCAAACACGATGTGAGCGCCGCAATCTGAAGCCCCGCAACGCCATGCGATACCAGGGTGTGCTGCCAATCCCTGATGTAATTACTCACGGGGCGCAGCACGCTTCCCAAACGAGGATCGCACAGCATCCCATGTTCATTATAACTAATGCCCAGCTTCGTTTCGAGCGCCTCCACCTTCGACATCGATATCTGCCCGACCTGCGATACCAAGATCTCGTGCATTCTACAGAACGTGTCGTCGTCCAGCTGCTTGAGCTTCGATTTATCTACGCAGTCCAGTCCGACGGTGTACTGGCCGTCGGCGTAGCCAGTCTTGTGGATAAAGTTCACCACGTTCATGCACGAGATGCAGGGTTTCAGCCCTGCCGCCCCTTTAATGGACAAAAACTCTTTGTGGCCCTTTTCATCAGCCATAAAACCGACCAGGCGAACACGAAACACCCGCGCGGCACTCCCATGGGGAACTACAAAGCCGCGTGTGAAGTTATGAGGCCCGTCAACGAACATGGCGACGAGATTATGCTTCAAGAGGGCGCTCACCCCCCCAGGAATTCTCTCCACCAGCCTGGTGCGAACCCCGCCCAGGCAAAACCAGCCCCCCGTTCCATGGAGGAGCCAGCCCGGTAGCTCCAGAAAGGTGTAATAAAAATTCCACAACTGGCGCCCAACATCAGATCTCAAAGGGTTGCCCGGCGTCATCTCGTCACCGTAAAACACCAAGCTACAAGTGCACAAAGGTGCCTTGTCGAGCGCAGCAGACAGCATATTGGCAAACTTTTCGCTGATAGTCGACATATAATGCAGAAACGCAAATGGGTGTACATATTCCCACGGCCCGATGCCTGGGACATCCAGTGTCTGCACAACAGGTCCGTATGGCGTCCTCGCGCGGCCGTGCATCTCCGCTGCTATCCTGCACTGGCGTAGCTCATCTCGTCCTCCGAGCTCCTCGTCCCTAAGCATGCCTTTCCTATTCAGCGTCTGCAGGATGCGGGCGACGCTCGCCTTCGAACCCCGCGAAGTGGCCAGAAGCTCCGACCGCAGCTGCATCCTCGTCTCATCATCGATGTCGATCGTGGCGGGTGCGCCCCGCTTCATGTTCGCAACACTGAACCTGAAACGGCTGTGGAAGAATGGCGGTGGTGATGACGACGGCTGCGATGATACTAGAGACTGCGCGTGAGAATGCATATATGCATGGTGAATGCAAGACGTTGTTGTGTAAATAGTTATCATCAGACCTACCGGTGTGATCTCGCACTGCTTTATTTCGACCGACCGTGTGCCCATAATGCGGTCGTGCTGGTGGTTGTGCTGGCGGCCGTGCTGGTGGTCGTGGTTGGTGGACGTGCTGGTGGTCGTGCTGGTGGTCGTGCTGCTGGTCGTGCTGGTGGTCGTGCTGGCAGTCGTGCTGGTGGTCGTGCTGGTACTTGTGCTGGTGGTCGTGCTGGGAGGTGCTGGTGGTCGAGCTGGTGGTCGTGCTGCTGGCTGGTCGTGCTGGTGGTCGTGCTGGTGGTCGTTGCTGGTGGTCGTGCTGGGCTGGTGGTCGTGCTGGTGGTCGTGCTGGCGGTTGTGCTGGTGGTCGGGCTGGTGGCTGGTCGCGTTGGTGGTTGTGCTGGTGATCGTGCTGGCGGTCGTGTTGGTGGCCGTTCTGGTGGAGGTGCTGGTGATCGTGCTGGTGGTCGTGCTGGTGGTCGTGCTGGTGGTTGTGCTGGTGGTCGTGCTGGTGGCTGGCCGTGCTGGAGGTGCTGGTGGTCGTGTTGGTGGTCGTGCTTGGTCGTGCTGGTGGCTGGCCGTGCTGGAGGTGCTGGTGGCTGGTCGTGCTGGTGGTCGTGCTGGTGGTCGTGCTGGTGGTCGTGCTGGTGCTTGTGCTGGTGGTCGTGCTGGCGGTCGTGTTGGTGGCCGTTCTGGTGGAGGTGCTGGTGGTCGTGCTGGTGGTCGTGCTGGTGGTTGTGCTGGTGGTCGTGCTGGTGGCTGGCCGTGCTGGAGGTGCTGGTGGTCGTGTTGGTGGTCGTGCTGCTGGTCGTGCTCGCGGTCGTGTTGCTGGCCGTTCTGGTGGAGGTGCTGGTGGTCGTGCTGGTGGTCGTGCTGGTGGCTGGCCGTGCCGGTGCTTGTTCTGGTGGTCGTGCTGGCGGTCGTGTTGGTGCCCGTTCTGGTGGAGGTGCTGGTGGTCGTGCTGGTGGTCGTGCTGGTGGTTCTGCTGGTGGTCGTGCTGGTGGCTGGCCGTGCTGGAGGTGCTGGTGGCTGGTCGTGCTGGTGGTCGTGCTGGTGGTTGTGCTGGTGGTCGTGCTGGTGGCTGGCCGTGCTGGTGCTTGTGCTGGTGGTCGTGCTGGCGGTCGTGTTGGTGGCCGTTCTGGTGGAGGTGCTGGTGGTCGTGCTGGTGGTCGTGCTGGTGGTTCTGCTGGTGGTCGTGCTGGTGGCTGGCCGTGCTGGCCGTGCTGGAGGTGCTGGTGGTCGTGTTGGTGGTCGTGCTGGTGGTCGTGCTCGCGGTCGTGTTGCTGGCCGTTCTGGTGGAGGTGCTGGTGGTCGTGCTGGTGGTCGTGCTGGCCCCTCCCCCTCCCCCCCTGCGCCCCCTTCCCCTTATTCCGACCGACCGTGGGCCACCCCCCCCGCTTCTCCCCTGCGCCCCCTTCCCATTATTCCGACCTACCGTGGGCCACCCCCCCCGCTCCCTCCCTGCGCCCCCCTCCCCTTATTCCGACCGACCGTGGGCCACCCCCTCCGCTCCCCCCTTGCGCCCCCCTCCGCTTATTCCGACCGACCGTGGGCCCCCCCCCCGTTTCCCCCTTGCGCCCCCGTCCCCTTCTTCCGCCGACCGTGGGCCACTCCCCCCGCTCCTCTTCTGCGCCCCTCTCCCCTTATTCTGACCGACCGTGGCCCCCCCACCGCTCCCCCCCTGCGCCCCCCCCCCTTATTCCGACCGACCGTGGGCCCCCCCCCCGCTCCTCCTTTCCCCCCCTGATTCCGACCGACCGTGGGCCCTCCCCCGCCGCCCCTCCCCTGCGCCCCCCTCTCCTTATTCCGACCGACCATGGGCCCACCCCCCGCTCCCCTTCCGAGAGTGCCCGTGTCGTCCCGAACGGCCGCCGGAGGCCGAGGCCAGCTTCTTGGGCCGTTTTGGGCTATCTTGAGAGCTGAAAAGAACAACATGCCCAAGTCCTTGAAGCACAACAGAAAATCATTCATTTTGCCCCTTTCGGGCTTTCCCAGAGGACGTTTTGGAGGGCTCTCGGGCCGTTTTGGAGGAATCCTGCGAGCCTTTTGGGCCGTCTTAAGCCATCTTGAAGCCATCTTGGCCCGTCTTGGGGGCATCCTGGGGCGATCTGAGCCGTCTTGAACGCCATCTTAGCCATGGGCTGGGCTGGCGGTGGTCGTGCTGGGCTGGTGGTCGTGCTGGTGGTCGTGCTGGCGGTTGTGCTGGTGGTCGTGCTGGTGGCTGGTCGCGTTGGTGGTTGTGCTGGTGATCGTGCTGGCGGTCGTGTTGGTGGCCGTTCTGGTGGAGGTGCTGGTGATCGTGCTGGTGGTCGTGCTGGTGGTCGTGCTGGTGGTTGTGCTGGTGGTCGTGCTGGTGGCTGGCCGTGCTGGAGGTGCTGGTGGTCGTGTTGGTGGTCGTGCTTGGTCGTGCTGGTGGCTGGCCGTGCTGGAGGTGCTGGTGGCTGGTCGTGCTGGTGGTCGTGCTGGTGGTCGTGCTGGTGGTCGTGCTGGTGCTTGTGCTGGTGGTCGTGCTGGCGGTCGGTGGCCGTTCTGGTGGAGGTGCTGGTGGTCGTGCTGGTCGTGCTGGTGGTCGTGCTGGTGGTTGTGCTGTGGTCGTGCTGGTGGCTGGGCGTGCCGGTGCTTGTGCTGGTGGTCGTGCTGGGGTCGTGTTGGTGCCCGTTCTGGTGGAGGTGCTGGTGGTCGTGCTGGTGGTCGTGCTGGTGGTTCTGCTGGTGGTCGTGCTGGTGGCTGGCCGTGCTGGAGGTGCTGGTGGTCGTGTTGGTGGTCGTGCTGCTGGTCGTGCTCGCGGTCGTGTTGCTGGCCGTTCTGGTGGAGGTGCTGGTGGTCGTGCTGGTGGTCGTGCTGGCCCCTCCCCCTCCCCCCCTGCGCACCCCTCCCCTTATTCCGACCGACCGTGGGCCACCCCCCCCGCTTCTCCCCTGCGCCCCCTTCCCATTATTCCGACCGACCGTGGGCCACCCCCCCCGCTCCCTCCCTGCGCCCCCCTCCCCTTATTCCGACCGACCGTGGGCCACCCCCTCCGCTCCCCCCTTGCGCCCCCCTCCGCTTATTCCGACCGACCGTGGGCCCCCCCCCGCTCCCCCCTTGCGCCCCCGTCCCCTTCTTCCGCCCGACCGTGGGCCACTCCCCCCGCTCCTCTTCTGCGCCCCTCTCCCCTTATTCTGACCGACCGTGGCCCCCCCACCGCTCCCCCCCTGCGCCCCCGTCCCCTTATTCCGACCGACCGTGGGCCACCCCCCCCGCTCCTCCCCTGCGCCCCCCTCCCCTTAATTCCGACCGACCGTGGCCCCCCCCCCCGCTCCGCCCCAGCGCCCCCTCCCCTTTTCCGCCGACCTGGCCCTCCCCCGCTCCACCCTTGCGCCCCTCCCCTTATTCCGACCGCCGTGCCCCCCCCCCCGCTCCTCCCCTGCGCCCCCCTCCTCTTATTCCGACCGACCGTGGGCCACCCCCCCGTTCCCCTCCTTGCGCCCCCCTCCCCCTTATTCTTCCACCGACCGTGGGCCCCCTCCCCCGCCGCCCCTCCCCTGCGCCCCCCTCTCCTTGTTCCGACCGACCATGGGCCCACCCCCCGCTCCCCTTCCGAGAGTGCCCGTGTCGCCCCGAACGGCCGCCGGAGGCCGAGGCCAGCTTCTCGGGCCGTTTTGGGCTATCTTGAGAGCTGAAAAGAACAACATGCCCAAGTCCTTGAAGCACAACGGAAAATCATTCATTTTGCCCCTTTCGGGCTTTCCCAGAGGACGTTTTGGAGGGCTCTCGGGCCGTTTTGGAGGAATCCTGCGAGCCTTTTGGGCCGTCTTAAGCCATCTTGAGGCCATCTTGGCCCGTCTTGGGGCCATCCTGGGGCTATCTGAGCCGTCTTGAACGCCATCTTAGCCATCGTGGAGGCATCTTGAGGGCCATCTTGGGCCATCTTGGCCGTTTTGGAAGCCTCTTGGGCCGTCTTGGGGCCGTCTTGGGAGCTTCTTGGGCCGTCATGGGGCCATCTTAGAGGCCTCTTGACGATCTTGGGGCGACCTTGGGGACCTCTTGGGCCGTCTTGGACCGTCGGAAAGCCGAAAAGGCGCGAATGCACAAATCCTTCAAAAACTCAAAGAAAATAAATAAATATTGCCTTTTCGGGCCTTCATGGAGGACCTCTTGGAGGCCTGTTGGGCCATCTTGGACGCCTCGTGGGAGCCGTTTGGGCCCATCCAGGGCCGTATTGGGTGCATTTTGGGCCGTCTTGGAAGCATTTTGGTGCCATGTTGGCCGTCTTGGAAGCCATCTTGGAGGTACTTGGAGGCCATCTTGGCCGTTTTGGAGGCAATCTGAGCCATCTTGGAGGCCTCTTGGCCCGTGTTGAGGCCCTCTTGGGACCGTCTTGGAGGCCTCTTGGGCCGTCATGGGGCCATCTTGGGGGCCTCTTGGGCAATTTTGGGGCGATCTTGGGGGCCTTGGGCCGTCTTGGACCGTCGGAAAGCCGAAAAGGCGCAAATGACCAAATCCTTCCCAAACCCAAAGAAAATCAATGATTTTGGCCTCTTCGGGCCCTCCTAGACGACCTCTTGAAGGCCTCTCGGGCTGTCTTGGAGGCCTCTTTGGAGCCTCTTGGACCGTCTTGGGCCTCTGGGGCCCTTCCGAGGCGACCCCGGCGGACGGGCCAGGCGGCCGGGAAGCTCGCCGCCGCTCGCCGCTCGGTGAGCGAGCCTCGGGCCCGAGGCGAGGATGAGCGAGCCTCGGGCCCGAGGCGAGGATGAGTGGCCTGGGCCAGCCTCGGGTCGGAGGCGAGGACGGCGAGGCGGAGGAGGAAGCGGAGGGGGAGGGGGGGGGGGCGGAGGTGGAGGGGGAGGAGGAGGACGAGAAGGGGGAGGACGAGGACGCAGCGTGCCCGGCCGCATGCCGACGGCGAGGGCGACTCCGCCGCCACGCGCCGCACCGCCCCAGAAGGTGGAGAGAGGGGGGGGACAAGGAGGAGGTCGAGAACCAGGAGGAGGAAGAGAGGCGGGACAGGAGAAAGTGGAGGTGAGGAGGGGGAGAAGGAGGAGGAGACAGAGGACAAGCGACCTTCCTCCATACCCAAACTGACATGCTTCTAGCCGCCCCTTCCCGTCTTCGAATCTGTCCCTTGCCAGCGTGTCGCAGCAATTGCGGCACGCTTCCCGGCGCCTGCCAAGGACTGCCCCCCTCGCGATCCCTGGTTTTCTCCATCTCTCATGGACCCACATCGTCATTGTATGATCCTTGGCACGCGTGCCCCTTGTATTTGTATGTATATGCATGTATGTATGTATACGTGTACGCATGTATGCATGCATGTGTATATGTATGTATGTGTATATGCATATATGTATGCATGCATGCGCGTTTGTATATCTATATATGTATGTATATGTACACGTGCCGACATCGATGCACATCCCTCGCGCGCGCAGCGGTGCGCGTTTTCGGAAGGAGGGCGAAACGTTGTCGCACTCTGATGCACCTTGGCAAGCTACCTTCGGCATGCCGCAACACAAACTTGCACAGGCGCAGAGAACGATGGCAGACACAGGGCCGCAAGTGAAGTCCCGCATTCACGCGACTCGAAGCGGATGACGGGTCGCGATGGGAGGGGACGGGGCCTGCTTATTCGAGCGGGAAGGGGGGGATCCGAGACGATGCCGTCTGTCGGCAAACGCCCCCATGGTAGCTCCAGAAAGGTTTAATACAATTCCACAGCATGCGCCCAGCATCAGATCTCGAACGTCGACATTTGATTTACGATTTCGATGTGATGGTACTTTCGCACAGCAGATCACACACATCGTGTGTATTTGTGTCGCTCTGAGGCGGCTTGCAAAACTGGCGCACAACACTCGACACACCTGCGCATCACTTCCACTGGGCACTATATTATACAAAGCCGTGTGTGAAAATCTGAGGCCCGTCAACATGGCGACGAGAATATGCTTCAAGAGGGCGCTCAGTCCGAGCCCCCCTCAGCCGCTGCCTGCGCAGCCGCTGCCGCGCGCCTCGAGGCCCGATGCTGGTCTCGCGTCCGCGCGTCGTCGCTGGCGGGTCCATCGCACTCGGCGTCTTCGTCACCGTCTCCACCTTCACCACCTCCACTGTCCTCCTCTTCCTCGTCCTCATAGTCGTCCTGGAACATGCCGCTATCGCTGTCCTCGCCCTTCTCCTCGGAGGGCGAAGTGAACCCCGACCCCTGTTCGGTGCATATCTTTCGCTCCAAGCGCCGAACTTTGCTCCGAATCTCCCCGGTGCGATTCATGGTCCCCACGTGGCGAGCCATCACGAGAGCCTCCAGCGCCTCGATTCTGGCCAACACCTCCCCGAGCCCTCCCCCCTTTCCCCCGCCCTCCCCCCTACCCCTCTTCTCCCTCTTCCCCCCTCTCCTCCCTCTTCCACCCTCATCCCTCTACCAACCTCCCAGCCCCTCCTCGCGCATGGGATCGGCCGAGGCACTCGCCATGCCCCCCCTGCGGCGCGGGGGCCTGCACTTCTGCTAGACGTAGTGCGTCAAGCCTTTGAACTGGAGTCAGCTCTCCGCTCGGGCCTAAAGCAACGGATATCGATGTCGATGTTTCTATCGAGTTCGATGTCTCTACTGGCGTCGATGTCGATGATTTTATCGATATCGATTTCTTGCATCACAAAACCCCCATCTCAATGCTGGCCGATGGGCTTTCCGACGGACGGAGCTCGACCGCGGGGCGCGCAGGCAAACCGGCCATAGGAGATATATCTTTGCCTCGGGGGTCCTCCATCCTCATCCCTCCATCCTCCATCTCCCCCTCCACTCTCAATCACCCATCCCCCTCCTCCTCCTTCATGGTGATGGTGGCGATGATGATGATGGCGATGATGCTGCAGATGGTGATGAGGAAGATGATGATGATGATGATGACGATGATGGCGATGATGCTATTGTGTTTTGTTCAAAGCGCGTGCCATACATCCCCAGCACATTCGTTTATCGTGGGCGTCGATGTCGATGTGCGCGGTTACCCACGCCACCTCGGTATCGCTGGCATCAAACCACACCGCCCATCATATTGAAAGACACACTCCGTCGTCGATATCGATTGCGCCGTCAGTGGCGTGCTGATCGCACTACATGCGAGATTGCACCTACGAAAAGAAACGCCTCATGCCTTTACGCTTATGCATTGGCTTAGCTGGAGGCATGCCCTGCAAATCCAAAGCGCACAACAAGGCGCTGCACTTCTTGATGTCGAGCTTCATTCCGAGATCATCCTCATCCCGCTGGTGGTTTTTCAGCATGACCATATAGTGCACACGGCTACAATAGAAGCACACGTCGTCCTTCCCATCATCGCCCTTCTTGCACTTGCACCCCGCCTTCACGTAGCGCCTCAAGAAGTGGTTCCTCAGCTTCTTGCGGTACCAGAGCGTGCCCCAGTACTGCGGGTATAAGATGCCGTCCTCGTCAGCCCGCTGCTTGATCTGCACCAACTTCCACGGCGTGGGCCCCTCCAGGTACGGCGCCATCTTGACGGCCTTCATCGGGTGGAACTGCACCTTCTTTTCCATGTCGCCCGCGGGCTTGGCTGGCTTGCATTTCTTCAGCGCTGGCTGGAGGCCGAGCTCGTCATCGCTCAAGTCCATGCTCGGGCTGAGCGTGAAGCTCGGTGGAGTGAGCGCCCCCCGCATGACCTCGTCCCTCGGCGGGAACGGCGTCATATTCTCCAGGCCTGGCGGGAGCGGAAACTGCAGGTGCGGGGCCGTCTCCGTCTGCGCTGCAGAATTGGTGAAGGACATCGACACTAACTGCAAGGATCGAAAGGCGATTGCGAGTCTACGTGGGCTTCGATCGTCGACGTGCAACTGTAACGAGCCAAAATGGCTGGGGAGGCCGCGCTAGACGATGCAGGGGGCGGCCTCGGAGCAGAGTGAGAATAAGATCGTAAAGTAAGATGGTATACCATGATAGTAGAGCACGCCACGATGCACGATAATCGAATACCTTTATGAGCTCGTCTCATCTTCGGCTCCAGGCTTCCTATATCTACTCTCTACTATCTTACTCTCACTCTACAATCGTTTACTGTGTTACTGCGGAGGAGAGAGAGGGAGAGAGAACAATAACACAATGGATTTGTTCGGTTCACATTGAGGCAGTCAGAAAGGCGTCACTCCCAATGACGCGCTGCGTGCAGACGCCTATGGCGATATCGATCTGAGTCCGTGTTGCCCGACGTCGATGGCTGGGTAACGTCCCCGTGGCACATGCGAACCTGACCGTCTGCGCACTGAACGAAAATATAACACGCGATGCAACTGCAAATGCAAACGCTGTTGCCCTACACCAGCGTAAAACAATGCTCAGCTGAGCGGGGTCGCGCTCCAATCGTGACTTCACTACGACGAGCGCCACTCCGTAAACTTCGATATCGATATCTCTGCGAACAAATTGTATCGGCGTGCCCTGCAGGGAGCGCTATGCCCAGCGTAGCGCACCACCTTAATTCGGAACTCGGAGCGCTGCTGCACCGCCTACCAGTTCCCCTTGTCACCGTCGATCCACTCGACCACAGCCTTCCACGCCTTCTTCTCGTCGCCGCCGCACGCGCCCCAGGTCCCCCAACTGAGCATCTTGTCCCAGACAACGCCCACCTTCTTGACCCGCCACTTGGAGTTCTTCTCGTCCGTATAGATGGCATAATCCTTGTAATAGATGGGGGGCTGCTTCTTGGGCGCGGGTAGCGGGGGCGCCTTGGTCGACGTCGATGTTGGGCAGGCCTTGGCCTTGGCCTTGGCCTTGGCCTTGGCCTTGCCTTTGGCCTTGGCCTTAGCTTTGGCCTTGCCCTTGCCTCTCGTCGTCCCGGTCTCCTCCAACATCTTCTTGATGTACTCGTCGATCTCCTCCTGCCGTAACGCGGGCCCCCCGCTGGCAGCGGCGGGCTTCTTCATAGCTGGATGCTGCTCCTCATCGTCTCCGTCGTCATCGACTTCGGCGAGCGCGCGCATCCTCGAAGCTTGGAGCGGCGGCGCCCCCGAGCCAGGATCGGGCGTGGCGCCCTTTGGAGCGGGCGTCGTCGGCGGCTCGAGGGACCCTGCTGATGAGGTCCTCCGCAAGCCCGATGGGGGCTCATTCAAGAAGGTCAGCGGGATGTCGCCCTGCCGCGGACCCCCTCCTGCCGATGCGGTGCCCATGAGCTGGCCGAACATGTTAACCATCGTGCTCATCTGCTGCATGAATGCGTCCTGGTGCCTGCTGTTCGGGTTCGGGCGCTCGAACGGGACCATGCTGCTGCTGCCCCCCGAGGGGTGCTCATATATTCCGTTCGTTTTGCGGGCGTTCGTGATCTGCCCTGCTTGCAGGAGCAGGGCCTCGCTAAACTGAGGCTTGGGGAGCACGGAAGCCCCGAACACCTGCGGCTCGATCTCGACGAATTGCGACACAAGGAGGGGGTAGTTGCAGACAGACGATTGCGCCGAGCGCCTCGATGCACGTTTCTTCTTGATCTGCTCCTCTGGGCAGCACGCGACCCCCGTCGGGCGCCCAGCCTCGAGCATGTAGCCCCGTGGGGTGCCCTAGGGGGAGCGGGGTCGTCTGGTTGAGGCCCCTGGATCGCCAACAAGTTCAATAAAAGGCGGGGCAACATCTTGAAAAAAGCTGGGTGAAAACCTTGGCCCGAAACATGAGATGGCGATGTGGACGGAGAGGGAGGGGGCAGTGGGGATGGGGAGAGAACGAGAGTGTGGGTGATAGTGGTTACTCGATGTCGACACGTTCGGGGCCTCTCAATATCGACGTCGCCTCGTCCTCCTCCTCACCCACCTTCTCCCCCTGATCCTGCCCATATAACCCCCGACCCCGATGCTGAGACCTGGGCGCTCGATGCGGGGGTCGCGCATTCGACGTCGAGTGCATGCGATGTCGATGTCGAGTCCTTGAGCTGGTTCTTGTACTCGAACGCCTGCGCGGGCGTAGGCTCCCGACCCGCGGCGATCTCGCTCGCGACCACGAGGGCGGCCAAGCGAGGCACCGTCTTCTGGTCGGGGTAGTGCAGGCCGAGGGTGTGCACGAAGTACTCGCCAACCTTATCGAGCTTCGCCTCGACCCCCAGGTGGGGGTCCTGTAGCAGCGCCCACATCTCCGTCGTCAGGTAGTGCTCTGGATACTGGTGCGTCTGGTACTGCACGTTGAAGTTACGCCCGTCACGCTTGCCCGTCATGGCGATGTCCATCGTCACCGACTCCGTTACTGCAGTTATCAGCTCGCGCTTCTGGGCGGCCGTGAGGACGTCTGTCGCGCTGATGGCGTGTACGGTCTGAGTCGCGTCATCCCTGGCGCAACCACCACGACGGACGATCATCTGCACGTGGGCGACCTGGCGCTCGATCACCTGGGCCCGATCCGCATCCTCCATATGGGCGGTCACCGCCCGCGCGAAGTCGACGACGCCCGTGAAGGTGGCGAGACACGACGCCCTTGCGGTGGGCGCCGCCGCCACGCTCGCCATGGCGATGCCGATGCGGACGCGCTTCGATGTCGATTGCACCTAGGCGCTACGAGCCCAAATGGCGACGGCAAGATGGTGATGCATAAGGCCCTGCCCCCTCCTCCAGGCCCTCCCCCATCTTCCAGCCCACCTCGTCCTGACCTCCCACGCGGCCCATGAGGCGCTGGGCGTAACAGTTTGGGTGGCCCGATTCGCGACCACCTCGATCGCAGCCGACGTCGATGGGTGACGAGGCGATGGTCACCATGACCATCACCTCTCCGCGGATTGACGAGGTGATGGTCATGATGACCATCACCTCGTCAACCCACGGAGAGGTGATGGTCATGGTGGCCATCACCTCGTCAATCCACGGCGAAGTGATGGTCATGGTGACCATCACCTCGTCACCAACTACCTTCGCTCATGACCGCTGGGGTGGCTGGGCGCGCCCAACGATTGCCCATGTCAGCGCTCGCGCGCGCCTCGTTCGGCACCCCGTCGCATCAATGGTCCATCGCTCGTCAGCCTGATGCCCCCCCCCCCCGTTTCCCCCACTCCCATCACCTCCTCATGTCGCTCCCACTCCCCATCCTCCTCCTCGACGGGGGGGGGCGGCCTGCGCCTCGACGGTGCCCGCGACGCGCGGCGCGGCGGGAGGGTAGCGGCGGTGGGGGAGGGGGCGGCGACAGAGCATCAGCGAGGGAGCACCGATAGTCGATGCGACGACGACGACGACGACGACGACGACGACCACGATGAGGGCCATCGCGAGACCAACAGCGCGTTGTACAAACAGTTCAAGGAGATGGGGGGGGGGGGGTCGTCCACGAGTGCGCGGCGAACGCGCGCCAGGCACGCTGCCGCCGACGACGACGAACGACGACGACGACGGCGGCGGCGGCGACGAACGACGACGACGACGACGACGGCGGCGGCTCTGTTCTTTGCATCTGCAGCGGCGCCGTCTCTAGCCGAGATCGACAGTCGACTGTGCCCTGCTCCTCGCGCTTATCATCTGCGGCGCTGCGAGGGCCTAGGCGGGGTCCTCGAAGGCCTTGGCCGCGGTGCCTCGCTGCGCGACGCCACGCGCGGCTCCACCGCGTCCTCGACCATCAAACTCGAAAACACAAGTCGACATCGATTCAGCAGCAAGCCGCGAAAGAGGCCCCATGTACCCTAAGGGGCCCCGAAGAGAGGTGGCGCCGCACTTAAATACACACCGCAGCCTCGCACCGTGAGCACGGGAGGTTGCGTCTGGGGTCGTCGCCGTCAGCCTACCGACGCCACTGGCCCGTGATACTGCTGCTCCAGGGCCTGCCGCGCGTTCGTCACGCACTTGTGAACGAACTTCGACGGGTTCGTGAGGCTCCCCTCGCCCGTCTTCTTGAACAGCTTGTACAACACGTTGTTGGCCTCGCGATGACCCTCATCGCTGAACTGGGCCAGGAGGAAGACGCTCTGCTGGGCCGTCTCGTCGATCTCGTATCGACGAAGAAGGCCGAGCCAGGCGCGAGGGTCCCGCTCGCACGTGGCCCAGGCGGGCTCCTGCACCTCCTCAGCGACCGCAGGCGCCTCCTCCGCGGCCGCCTTCCATCGACTTCGATGTATTTAGCAAGCCTGTATTTCGATAGTCGGGTGCCATATGTGTGGCCAGGGACTCGGGGCAGGGGGCGGGGTCATGACCACTCGGGGACACTCAGGACCAGGGGGGGCAACGCTGGACTACAATGTGGTTCACGTGAAACGGCCTTCTGTTCCACCTCCATGCTCACTGGCGTTGCAGATGATGAGTTAGCGTCGACAGTCGAGGTGGCTTCGCCAGCTGCTCGAGGATCGACTTCTGATAACTTCTCGGCCTTGGCGCCGCCATTTCATTCGTAGGAGGGGAGGGGTCAGTTGTTTCGACATCCAAGCGGAGGAGGTCTCAAAATAGACTTGGCACCCAGAATGAGGATGAGGGAGAGGATGACGATGGGGAGGAAGCGGGGGGGGGAAGGAGGAGCAAGATGAGGGGCAGATGGGCGGTGGGCGAGATAGCTGGGTGCGTGAGCGAACTGAGACAGACGTATGTGCTGAGGCTCCTGGACCGCCACAAAAAAACAATGAAAGGTCGAGCAAAAAAAAACTAAACGTAGACCCCCCGCACTGGAGATGGCGATATGGACGGTGAAGGAAGGAACATGGGGGAGAGAACGAGAGTGCGGGTGGTAGTGGTTACTCGATGTCGACGCTTTCGGTGCCTCTCGATATCAACGTCGCCTCCTCCTCCTCGGCCACCTCCTCCTGCTCCTGGTATCTCTCCTCTTCCTCCGCATCGTCGGACTCGCGGGCGTAGACCCCCCGCGTTGGCACTGGGCGCCAAGCACTGCTGGTCCCCGACTTGCCGTAGACGGGGCCAGCCTCCTTGCCGCCCTTGGTGCCGCCCTTGCCGCCCTCGCCGATCCTGCGCGACTTCTCGGCCCGCGGCGGCGACCCTGGCGGCGGCGCAGGCCCGACATTGCGCACCATGTGGTACTCGGTGTAGACCCAGTCCCACAGGCTCTTCCACGCTGGGTACGCCATGTGGTCGTCCCTGACCGCCTGGCTCGCGTAGAGCTGAGAAAAAGGCGCCTCGCCGCCCTCCGCCAGCTCCCATGCCATCCCAGGCGCCATCCACGCCTTGACGCTCTCCAGCATGCAGATGTGCCCACGCTTGCCGCACTGCTCGCCCGAGTTGAAGATCTTCGAGTTGTACACGCGCACGTGCATACCCTCGACCTTGTTCCTCGACAGTATGAAGTTCAGCATCGCGTTGCACATGCGGCCCACCGTGTCGCTGCGATGAAAGCCGTGCTGGCACTCCACCAGGACGAGGATCGACGGCCACTCCTTGACCTTGTAGTTCGACACATCGATGACGATGTCCTTGCACGCGTCGACGAACCCTGATTGTGACATCACCGTCTTCTGGGTTTGTGCGTGAAGACCGTTCTCCTTGTGTCCGATCGTCTTGCTCGGGTCTTTCGTCAACAAGCGCCTGGCGTCGACGCGAATGACTTTCGACCCCGTGCGCTCGCGCTCGTGCGCGGTATCGTTCACCAAGTCCTTGTGGATCTGGCCATAGGTGATGACACCCACGACCTGCGCGAACTGCATCGAGCGGCCCTCCTCCATGGCGCAGGAAGAGTACAGGAAGAGAAGGTTGTAAGAGTGCGCTGCAGCACAGCCGAAGGCGCGCGCGTGCACTCAAAGAGCCGCAATGGCTAGTAGGCGATGGTCGATGGGCCAGCCTCGATTGACGAGCGTCGATTGTCGATCTGGAAGATAAGCCAACTGCAGCCCAGCAGTTCGCACAGCGACTTTGAGCTCCCCTATAGGCGCCAAGGCCAGTTCCGCACCCAGCAAAACCCGCCAGGGCTGCCCAAGACACAGGAACCCAAGGGCGAGCAAGCTCACCACTCCCAAGGGCCCAGCGAGGACAAACCCATCAAGGCGACGAATGAACCAGGACTCCAGCCTGGATTTAGAATATGAATAAGGGGAGCCCGAGACCGCTTCTGAGACACCCGTGCTCTTCGACATCGATTGCAGCTGGCTCCAACTCCAGGGCACAATGCAACGTCCAAGGCAATATCAAGTGCAATCGCGATGAGGCAAGTATTACCACATACTACGTGCACCTATATACGTACACATATAACACTCATGTAAGCATTGCCACATAGTACCTGCACACATGTGTATATATATGTAGAGATATATAGACACATCCCCCTCATACGCAGAGATATATGTATATATAGACACTTGTATATATGTGTAGATATATATGTGTAGAGATATATGTAGAAATATTATAGACCCATGTATATACGTAGAGATATAGACAGGCCCAACAGGAGCAACCTCCACCACATCATATGAGCAGCAGGGCTTGGACAGGACGGGTGAATGAGGAGGACGCTGAGGAAGGAGGAAGACAAGGAGGAAGGAGGAGGACGAGGAGGAAGGAGGAGGAGAACGATATCGATGCTCTTTTTTTTCCGTGCCAGCCCTGTCACGAAACTCTCAGTCGTCCTCGACTTCGACAAGCTCCTCTTTCTCGTCGTCGGCGGCAACGCCGTCGGAGGTGCCAGCATTGCTCTGAGAGTCCCCACCTGCCTGAGCTGATTCGAACAACTGCATCGCCTCCGCCGCGGAGCTCGCTGTCCTGTACCTCGCGCTCACACGGCCGTCATCGCCTGTGCGTTTCAGCACGAACTGGCTCTTGCTGTAAGAGAAGCTCAGCCCAGGATAATCCTTAGTGTCGACCTTGAGCTCAGCAGGAACCTTCTCGGACGGATGCTGCCTGTGGACGATTCCCGACTTGATCTCGACCTCGCAGCGCGCCTTCAAGTACATCACGAGGTCCTCCTCCAGCTGCACATGCAGGGGGGCCCCAGGCCTGTCGATAATGACCTTGAAAGGGATGCCCTTGATGTCGCCCATGGTCGGACCATGTACCGTCGCTGTGGTGCCCTGAATCTCGTCGTGGTTCGACCTGAATCGTTTCTTCCATGTCCTGGAGCCAGGCGGCGGTAAGGATGTCTTCTCCATTCCGTGAACGCTAAGCTGGTCCAAGGAGGCTAGCAATGACGATCTGTATGCGTCATATCTAAGGCGCTCCAATGTTTCACACATCGATGTGTTAACAAGAGGCCTGATGCCCTTGGAACGCGGATGCCCAGGAAGCTTCATCACCACATCGCAGCTCTTCTTGAGGTGAAAGAATACACAACCGTTTAGCCCCCTGCAATCGTCCAGAATGACTGGCGAAGCCATGTGAGGGGCGCGCACGCGAACAACTTTGTCCACGCACCAGGCCATAGCATCCACCATGTGTCGGATATCGATATCGACGTATTCCTAGAAGCGCGCGGGAGCGCATCTACATCTGGAGCCAAACAAGCAACGCGCGACGTCGAGCGATAAGCGCATGCGACTTTCGACTGACGTGGCGTCGTGAACCGCGTTCCCCGAAAGAACAAACACACAAGGTTTGGAGCCTAAGCGTCTTAAGTAAGTTGTAAGTGTATTAAGTGTATACGCTGCCCTGGATAAACGTTCTAAGTGTCGAGCTCGACCGCGATTTGGAACTGGGCACGGCGACGGCGATGACGCCGACGAAGCGGACGACGACGACGACGATTATGTATATTTCGTGGTAACTATTGCAAGAACTCCAAAACTCCATGGGAATCCAACAGTCCATGATCGATGTCGATGCCTCATCTCTACATCGCTCCACTGCTTCGCAAATCGATGCGTGCATGTATGTCTACCTGCTGCGCGCTACTTTCTTCATGGTGGACACCTCGATGGTCGGCGGAGCGGGCCTCTTCGGGGCAGCGGTCGCGACCTTGGGAAGCGCGAGCTCGTCTCCAACGTTCAGAGCCATGACGCTGGTGACTGCGGGGGTCTTGATATCGTACACTTTAGCGTTGCCCACAGATACGGCCACCGAGTGCTTAGTGATGGCGCAATTCGGCTTCGTCGACTCCGTGCTGTCCACGTGCCTGATCTTGAAAGCAAGGCTCGGCGCTTTAGCGCCAGGGTCCGAGAGGGCGAAGGGCCCCGCGATCCTCATCAGGGCTGGGCACATCGAAGTAGGGGCGATCGCTCTCGCCGCACTGCTTGACGGTCAGAGCCGTCGGCACGATGATCAACTTTTTCGCCTGGAACTTCTTCCTAGAGAAAATGCCCATGTTGGGTTTGCTGACTGCCATCAGATCGCCCCCATCGACTTCGAATTTCGACGTCAAAGATATCATGGCCATAGCAATTGCTGACTTGATGTTGATCGCGACGAGATCGGTAGATTTAGAAGCTGCGTCATTTGGCCACCCAGCGAGCAACTCTTTCTTGGTTGTAGTAAAGCAGTACTTCTCGATGAACTTTGGTATGGGGCACCGAATAACGATGTGGTGCAAGGAGCCATTCAGCATCGCCTCCCGAATCCGAACGCCACCCTCCGACATCGAAGCTATCTTCCACGTTTTCCCTTAGACCGAAGGTGCAAGGGCACAACTCATGCACAGGGGGGCTAATACATGTAAGAGTTTTTATGTGGCGTAGAGGGGTGGCGGGTCCAAGGTGTTTGAGGGAGTTAGGGGGAAACCACTGAAACTGGTAAACCACCCGTAGCTCGGCCGCGCCATTGCACCTTCATCGTCCTTCCTCAGCTTGATGGTGTCATCAACCTTAAACCCTCTCTGCTCCAAGAGGCAGATGTTAGCGTTCGCCAGCTCCCCCGTGCTGGCGTCGCACTGCAGCATGCCACTAAAGGGGGTCTGCTTGGCGGAGTCCCCATCGGCACCGCTGTCGTGCTGGGCCGACTGGCAGGTATACGGATTGTCGATCTCGATGGTACCATTTTGCTTTGCCTTCAATGCCTCGGTGCACTCGTGAGCGACGCACTCGATGTTTGCGTACCGCTCACCCACCTTTTTCCCTAACAGCACCATTGCTATCAACTGGTCGGCCTTACCTATGATCGGAATGCGTTCAATCGCATCGATATCGATCTGCCTGGAAACGCTGTGAAGATGCCGCAAGGCCTTCTCTGCTGCCATCGCTTTAGACCTCGCCTCCGTGCTAGCGAAGAGGGGCGCGATCTCTGAGCGGGTCGCAAACCTGCACATTCGACTCTGCACGGACTCGGGGGGGCCGTTCACGTGAGCCTTGACGACGGCCATTACCAGGTGGGGCATCATCTCCGTCGCCGCGAGCTTTGCCCTGCACAATGTCTCGAACACGTGCCCGCCCACCGGGCGCCCAGCGGGCGCGCACCTTGACACGAACTGCACGAGGTCCTTGATGAACTGGCCCTGGGACCCCCCACCATATTTCGCCACGAAGTCAGCGCATGCGTCGATATCGTCAACGTACTTCGATTCCGATTTGCTCGCCTCGGTCTTCACCCTCGCCCAGTCGATTACGGACCCGTCGCGCCCCTGCTCGGATGCAATGGCCTGGATGTGAAGCAAGAGCTCGAAATGCGTTTCTTCACTCTGCACCAGGCCCGTCGCCTGCTTTGCCGACTGGATCAAACCTGGAAGTTTTGGCCAGCGTTCCTCTGCCTCCTTTTTCACCATCAACCACCTCAGCCCAGTGTCAAGTGCCTTTTCCAAGTGTTTATCTTTGCTTTGGAACTGCCCCGTGTTGATGCGACCGTCGATGTCGGACAACGTTTTCTCCTTCGTCTCAACTCTCTCTAAGCAAGCCACCAGGAACTGATTTGCATGCCCAGAGCTCACGCTCCCTGCGATAATCGATTCGGGCGGGGATTTGCCAAACAGATTCGACGATCCCTGAAACTCCTGGGTATACTGCGCAATCGTGCCATTCTTATCTTCGATGCAAACTGAACCAGCCGTTGCCGCGAAACTAAATTTGTTCCTCACGATCTTAGCCCCCGGCCTGTGCACCTCGTAAGCCTTGATGCCCAATCCATATCTGTTTGAAGGGTGGATGCCTACTTGGTGAGGTTTTAGATACAGCCACACAGCCATACCAATAGAAATTAACTTCTCGAGGATCACATCTACCATTCCGACAAGCCCATCTGCTGACGACAGTGCTTCCTCGATGAGGCCGTCCAGGGCATCGACCCCGTCAGCGAACGACGCCATCGCGCGCTCGATATCGAGGACGCCGCAGGAAATCGAGGTGCGACTCTCCTGGCGCTACGCGGCTGCGGGTCCGACTTCGATGGCAATCGAGTTCGATGGCATCGATTCCGATGGCAAGAGGAAGGGGGGGGGGAGGAGGAGGAGGAGGAGGAAGGAGGAGGAGGAGGAGGACGAGGAGGAGGAGGAGGGGGAGGAGACGGATACTGATAAGGAGAGGAGGGAGAAGAGAGGAGGGGGAGGAATAATGACTGGCACAAGGGGGGATAGGAAATGATGAGGGGAATGAGGAAGAGGAGGATGCCGACGACGAGGAAGAGGAGCTGGAGGCGAGGAAAGAGGGAGGACGAGGGCGGTCGCGGTGGGAGGGGGCCGCGGCGCCTGGCACTTGTTGCACGGAGGGGCGGGCGGCGCGCGCGCGCGCCGCTCGCCGCTCCGACCGACCAGACCGATCCCCCCCCCACCCCTATATACCCCCACCCCCGCAACGATAATCGATGTCTTCTTCGATCATCGATGTCCCTCACCGCGGTGGGGCGAGGGGGGGGAGGAGGAAGGCGAGGCTCTCTAAGGCAAGAACAATCCGCGACCGTGGGAGTTACCATCATCGTCGTCGTCATCATCACCATCATCACCGTCATCATCGTCGTCGTCATCATCATCATCGTCATCGTCATCATCACCATCATCCTCATCATCATCATCATCAGGCTCTCTCTCTCTCTCTCTCTCTCTCTCTCTCTCTCTCTCTCTCTCTCTCTCTCTCTCTCTCTCTCTCTCTCTCTCTCTCTCTCCCTCCCCCCCTCCCCCTTTTCTTCTCACTGCAAGGAGCGCCCTTTCTTGTAATGGCTGCTCACGACACTCGCGAGCGTAACAAGATCGTTTCACGATCCGTTATTTTGCGGGGGCAAGGGTGGAACAGTTCACGAACGTAAAGTGCACGCGCCTTCAGCGCCTCCGCTCTGCGTTTCTTTTCTTTCTTGCCTGCGTCGCGACAAGAAAGAAAAGCTTTTTTTGAAAAAAAGTTCAACAACCACGAAAAAGGACGCGCATGTGCACACGCGCGGCGCGCCTCCTTCTTCTCTTCAATCGCGGGGTGCTCGTGCGACCCGTAGAACAGACAATTACAAGGCAGGGGGGGCGCGCGCCGCGCTACTGCTGATAAGAGTATCGCAGGCGGCGCGCGCATGCATCGATATCGATATCGACATCGACATATGATTGTGCATGTGCATACATGCGCATGTGTACGTGCGCGCGCGTTATCTACATCGCGAATGCGTGAACACACCTTACACGCGCATATGTGCAAAACTATGTGTGTACGAAAATGATCATATGTAAGCGTATGTGTGAAACGCTGTAGTATATGACTGAATCCCATGATGAATATATAGAAAACCACACATCGAGGATTTACTTTGGACATACTAACTCGGGGCTAATTCGACTTAGTAAGTCGAAATAGTTCGACTTAGTAAGTCGAAATAGTTCGACTTAGTAAGTCGAAGTAGTTCGACTTGCTAAGTCGACAACTTCGAATTATAATTCGACTTATAAGTCGACTTATAAGTCGGCTGTCGACTTAGCTTTTAGGTTATAACTCAACTTATAAGCTGACCTAAATCGATCACCTAAGTCGGTTATGCTAAGTCGGCCTAAGTCGACTTATAACTCGACTTCGTAAGTCGCCTAAGTCGGTTAGTAACTCACGTCCTCAACTTATATCTAAGATAGAATCCGCCGTTCATCAAAGTAGCACCGTTGCTGGGCCTTTCCAAGCTTTTCCGGCTGTTTTGTCTTTGGAGCTTTCGTCGGAAATCCAATCTACGATGGTACCGGCAGTCAGAGGGCCAAGTGTACCCGCCAATCGTGAATTGAATAAGTCCCGCAATTCAGAGCACGACTGGATCTGGATAGCTACTTGCTGCGCGGCTCGCCGGAGGAACAGCCTGGCCTGAGCGCTGCTCGCGGGGTCTGCAGGGAGATCCCGGGGCATAGGCGGGTCTGCCTCGTCGATGGCGTCGAAAAACGGGTTGTTCCCAAGCGCAAGGAATTGGGACGAAAACCCACATCGTCGCACCAAGGCGTTCTTAGCAGCACAAGCTTGCAACATGACGTCCGTAGTGGTGAGTCTCCTACTGTTGAGTTGGTTCGTGAACATCTGCGACAATTTGTAGAAGATAATATTCAATACCCCGTTGTGTCGCTCAACAAGGCCGTTTGAAGCAGGAGCACGGGGAGGGATCCACAAGTGACGTACTCCGTGTAGCTCCAGATGCTCTTCTACCTCTTTGTTGGCATACTCACCACCATTGTCGGTCAAAATGTTCTCTGGCAAGCATCCAACAATGGATTGCCATCGGGACAGCGTTTGCAGCGTGCCGCTGGGCTCCCTGGTCGGAACCCGCTCTGCCAGGGACCACTTCGTGAACGTATCGATCATATGATGAAAAATGATGGGTTGGGTGCCCAATTTGATCTCGAATGAATCGATACACACGATCTGGTTGACAGATCTGGCGCTCATCCCGGAAGTCTTGGGGTGAGGAGCAGCTTTGCGAAAACGATCACATATCTTGCAGTTGTGTGCGATATTCTCTGCAAGAGCCTTCACAGCACTAACGGTTCCAGGATCCAACACAAGAGTAATCTTACGCATCAAATGCTCCACACTAGGGTGGCCGAGTCGATCATGGATCCTTTTCAATCCGGCTTCGGTGGTCAGGTCGCGCTTCAGCTGGGACAAACGAGGCGGCATCGAGATCTGAAACGACCCAGGGCTGTCTAGCACTGCGGTGGTTTCATACGCTGTTTCTTTGCTGGCGGGGCTTCTGGTCGTAGAGGGCTCTGCGTGTAGCGCTTCTGGACGCGCGGAGAGGAGTGGAAACAGGTAGTGTCCAGCGTGGCTCGTCTTCAAAGGTATTGTCTGTTGCGTAGACGTCAGAAACAGCGTGTCTGCATCGAAATCAACAACAGCACGTAGATTCTTAAGCTGTGGTTGGACAACAAGAAAGGTGTAGCTCGTGGACCTGTGCCTGTTTTGACTACCTCGAAATCGGTTCTAGAGTTAAGCGTTTGAACAGGAACGTTAGCTAAACTTGACGCCATTTTCGAATCACCCCCAGCAAAACGATACACTGTCGAGGAAGGCTTTTCGGACACACGCAGATCAGGAAACTCTGTGGCAAGGAGCTTTTTGAACTGCTGGTAGCGGTCTTCCGAAACCATTCCTTTCGAGCAGCCAGGATCGACGATAGCTTCGTGGACCGCGATGTCCGTGTGCAGGCTGTGCTCTGTTGCAAACGACGGCATTGCTGCTTCTGCGACGCACGAGGCGCGATTGTCTTCTTTCGGGTCTTCGTCTTTGGCTTCGTCGTCGTTGCTGCTGTCGTCTTCGTCGCCGTCGCTGTCGGAGTCGACGGAGGAGGCTGGAGGAAGCCAGTCGTCGCCGTAGTCGTCGTTCTGCCCATTTTGGCACGGCTGTGGGCCCATGCACCAGCACGGCGCTCGGAGCAGCGGGTCCACCAAGTCGATGTTCTCGCAGGTGAAGCACATGTTCCCGCACTCTACGCGGGACAAGCACTTGCACTGCGCCATCAACTCGCCACAACAGCTTACACGAACCAGCCGGTTGGGGCAGCCTTCGGTGTGAGGTGCCCTGAATGGGCCTACGCCTACGGGCGTGCTACGCGAACTATCCATTCCGGCAGCCGGGAAACCCAGGCACGCCGGTCCGGGCGGAACGCTGGGCGACAGGCCACGGTCGGCGGGAGCGTCTCTTCCAGCAGCCGGGAAGTCCAGGCTCGCCGGTCCAGCGCGCTCCGCCTCCACAGACACCATTCCATCGGCCGGGAAGCCCAAGCTCGACGGTCCGGCATCTGCGGTGTAGCTGGACGACGCAGTTGCTGCAGCGTTGGGTGGCGGACGCGACGTTTCCGGCAACCTCTGTTCCTGGAGGGGCCGGAGGTGCGCAAGCTCGTTGTTGAGCAGTTGCGCCCTGAAGGCGCGTAGCTGTTGCGCTTGCTCTGGCGGTAGGCTCGGTGGCCCCCGCTCGTCGGGCGGTTGCGGTGGTTGGCTGTCAGGAGCAGGCTCGTCTGAGCGCTCCGCCACGAATGACCAAGCGAGTTGGGCATCCGAGTCGGGGTGGTAGTCGTAGCCGCTGGCTTGACCAGAGCTCCAGTCAGGATGCTCTGACCAATCACCAGACCCCATCCACCAGCTGGAGTCATCAGCTGTGAATGCGTGGTTGTGTTTTCCCGACGGTTTCTGTGAAGCTTTGCCTTTGCCTTTGCCTTTGCTTTTGGAGCTTGTGGCTTTTGCAGTCGTAGGTTTTCCGTTGTACTTACCAGCCGGGTAAGTATTGAACCCTTTCCCCCTGCCAAGGGGTACCTTTCCAGCTCCTGTTCCGTACCCTTTGCCTGAACCCCTTCCAGGGGTAAAAGTTCTTTTCGTTTTCCCCTTGTTGGGTGGGTGTGGGCAGCTCTCGACCCAGTGGTTGGGGTCACCACGCCTCAAACACCCCTTTGTATTTCCGTAGGCGGCGTCTTCCCAGCTGGCTTCCTGCCATGGTTGGTCGTAGTAAGCCGTGTCTCCCCACTGAGAATCGGGCCATTCAGGCTCGCCCCAGACGTCTGCGGCGAGTCCGTCCGTCGCAGCTTTTCCCAGGAGGTTGTCTCCCAGCACCTTCTGGATTGCATCCCTCGCTTTTCTAACAGTCAGGGTTGCATCCACGTCTAAACGAGCGCTCAGGTTGCTGAGTTGGTGTTGGGACAGCTCTGCGTTCACTATGAGAATGAGGGCTTTGACAAACTCTTCCAGCTTGACGAATTTATCAGCCTCGAACTCGCTAATGAGCCCGACGCTTTCGGATACGTAATCCTGCAGTTTTCCACCGTTCCGGGTGTACTTTAGCCAAGACGAGAAACGCAACAGCTTTGCCACGTCGTCTTTGGTTCTGTTTTCTTGTTGCATAAAGGACAACAGGTAATTAAAGCCAAGGGAGCCAGTCGCTCCGGACTCATTCTTTGGATCGGCAGACAGCCGAGCCATGTCAAGAAGTTTCGCTTGGTTCTTGAAGAACAAGTTAGACGAAAAAAACCTCTACTCTTTATGTGTAGCCCTACATGTTCTGGCTTCAGCTCTGTGGACAGTGGACAGCACCCACGCACTGAGATCCTCTTCGTAGGACTCCCAGCTCTGTTGAGGACCAGCTATCGGACATGCTTTGACACCACTTCCTTCGAAGCTCGCGGTTGCCATGGCACCAGGCGCGGAGAGGCCGAGGAGCGCAGCGCGCTCCGCTGCCAACTTGAGGATGTCTCAATCGAAAGCCATCCAGACGGGAGACGGAATGCCCGGCAGGGCTCGCTTGGGCGGTCCGCTCTTTCCGGCAAGGCGAGAGCGGCTCAAGGGCCCTAAACGGCGGCGGTCAAGAGAAGTGCAAGGCAGCACGAGAAGGCAGGGACAAGAAGAGACGGGGCGAGAAGAGAATGATGGGCAAGACGACTAGAAGAGGGATGAAGTCGCTTCACAAGGGCGCGGTGCGTCATCTGGGACTCGAAACGGAGCTTGGTCCGGAGCTTCAGGCACGATGTCCCAGCCGCTGACATCAGCATCTTGCGAGAAATACGGTGGGGGGCAGTCCAGGCTCAGGCAATGAAGACAGCGTCCCATTCCAGTCCTCAACGACAGCATTGCTCAGTAGCCCAGCCTCCTCACTGCGACCTTGCGTTGCCGCCAGCGGGTCGTTCAGGTCGTCGAGTTCAAACGCCGCAGCCAGGGTGGGCGGCGACGGGCGCGATCCGCGCGACGATGAGGTGCACGACATAGTGGCTGCACTGGCGGAGGACGACGACAAAGAAGACGATGAAGAGGTAGAGGGGCTCGAAGACGTGCTCGAAATGGTCGGCATGCGAGCAGCCAGGCGGTGGCGAGCGCGGCGATGTTGGAGCTGGCGAGGGCGCCGAGCTCCGAGCGAGACCACGCGAATAGCAGCCAGCGCGTGGGAGCGGGGGGCGCGCGCGTGCAATTTCAGCCTCAAGTTGTCGTCGTCGAAAGCCGGCGCGACGCAATTGAATCGCTTCACTCCAGCGTTGAAAAGACGGCGCATGGACCAGGGAGACAGCGCCAGAGGCGATCGACAAGAACTCCGCCGCAGCGTGGTGAGCGCCACGAAGACGAACAGCAAGGCAAACATCATTGCGCCGCACAGCACGGGAAATTTGCCGCGCCAAAAGAAGTCGAGAGCCCAAGCCCGCAGGGTCAGACCAGGGAAACCGATCGCGCACCTCGCGCGCCACCTCCTTCACAGCCCACTTGAAGAGCTCGATTTGACGCGGGGGGGAGCGCGAGGCGAAGTCAAGCTGCGAGGTGGCCGTGTCAAGCAGTTCGCGGAACGCCGCGGACTCGAAGATGTGCTTCGGGATCTTCTGGAACCCCTGAGGCTTGGTGGATCTGGTTGAGCAGGGGCAGGCGTGAGCGGCGCGATCGCTGATCTGATTCCGCCAGTGCCTCAGGGGGCCCAATGACACGGGGAACTGCCAGCACCTGACAAAGAGCCCAGCCTGGGAAGCTGATCCACATGCGGTCGACGACGGCGACAGAATGAGCGCAGGCGTCATAGTGCGTGGGCTCGTCCGGGGAGACCTCGGTAAGCAGGGAGGGCATCTGGATCAATTTCGCTGCATGTGCATGTTGCGCTCGCCCAGGGCCCAGACGACGCCCTGGCCGATGAAAGAGGAGCGGAGAAGAGTGCGAAACATTGAAGTCGCCGTAGACAACGACCGCGACGGAGTGCGGATCAAGCCGAGCAGCCCGGATACCCTGACGGAGGGTAACACCAATGCGAAGAAGTTGCTCATGGCCAATCCCGTGGTTGTGTACATTGCAACGAAAGAGATGATGACCACTATGCTGAAGATGAAGCCAGAGAGCTCGGCCTGGAACCAGCCCAAGGGGAGCCACGGAATCAGGGCAAGAAGACGGAAGTACTGTGGCGACTCCCCCATTTCACTAACGAGCCCCCGCAGTGGGACGAGAAGATACGCACGTCGTGGTGAGCTTCCCCAATAAAGCCACACAACTGCACAGCATCCTGATGCACTTCTTGCCAGCAGACCACCCCAATCAAAAAGCTTAGGCGACGGAGGTAGTTCGCTTTGCACTTCGAGTGAGCACCCTGGTATTGAAGAAGAGCCCGAGAGTTCCAAGATGAGAAGGAAACCAAATATTTGCCAGCTCGTTCACCGCAAAGAAGACGCCCCATACTGCTAAAGGCTCCACGCGGCGGGCTCAGGCGGTGCCACGACAGCAGTGGCTGCAGCACTGAGCTGCTGCTTGGGAAGGGCCAGCTTCGAGATGAGGTTGTCCGCCCAGTGCAACGTCGAAAGGGCGTCCCCAGGGTTGGGGCTGATCCTGAGAATCGAGTCCCAGCCAGCCATGACGTAGCCCCTATCCTTGTCAACAAACCACTTCTTGGCGGAGTCGATACCTTTGAAGGCGTGGCGAATCTTCCTGGATTGCATCTCCATCCGAATCTGCCGAGGGTTTTTGCCGGGACCGATACGCAACGCTGTGGGCAGCCCGTCCGCCGCAGTAGCTTCGAAGCGCTTCCACTGCCCAGGGCCGAAACGTTGAGCATTGAGAAATTGATTGGCACGCCTCGCCGCGGGACCTATGGCGCCGCTAAACTCGATAGTGAAGCTGCGGCTGATGGCCTCTGGGGAGTTGGTGGCGAAGTGCTTCGCGGCGACGCCGACCTCGGTAATCCAGTCGGTGAAAGACTGCTTGACATTGTCCAGAGCAGTGCGCTTGGCAAAGATGATGGGGAGGAGGAGGCACAGCGTTCCTACAGGATGAAGAGCAAGATGAGGAGGATGATCAGGAACGCACGTAGCATGGGGGCAACGCGTGCTTCGGATTAGCGGGCGCCGATGGCCAGCTTCGCTGATCTCAAGAGCCTCAGGTGGGCTTCAAGGTCGCATCAACGCGAGAGCGAGGCCTCGTGCTCTGCCTTGAGCTTGTGGTAAAAGTAAAAACCTACCACAACTAGGCAATGAGTGGTCTCTCGGGTGACCTGGGAATCAGAATGTGGGCCGAGGCCGAGACGGGCCAGAGGGCATGGCGAGAAGGCGGAGGAGACATGGGCAGACCAAGTAGTGAGGCCACCGATCGAGACCATCCTCGCTGGCCCAGAGCGGGCTTTCGGCCTGAGGTGACCCATCCCCCTGCGAGTCTTGATGTGGGCCCAAGCCCAGCTGGGCTTGGACCGGGAGAGCACACTACGGAGCAAGGCCCAACGATGGGCCATGTCCCCTGGAGGGGAAGGGGCACCTCAGGGAACCAGGCCCTCAACGTTCGAAGGGAGAGAAGGGGGAGGTCGTCGGGAAAGGTGAGGTGAGTGTGGGCCTGGGCGAACGCACGCTGGGGCCTCGGGCGGCTGGAGGCGACCGCAGCGGCAGCTACTTCCTCTGTGCCAGCTTATACGGCTTCGCGTAGATTGTCTAAGCGAAGCGAATAGCGCGCCACGCAGTCCAGGACCGAGACGAGAAGCTGTGCGATACTTACTCTGTTGCCGCTGCCGTCTCGGAGGGCTTCATTCCTGGCGAAGGTATCTTACCCGGGGCCCATTCCATACTGCAGATTCCCCGAGGTCAAAACAGATTAGCCGAACCGTGGAGCCATATGTGTGGGCCGCAAACCTCCACGCCGAAGCACACGCAAGAACAGCCACACGCAAGAACCGCCACACGCAAGAACACGCAAGAAGACGCAAGGAAGATGAGGAGGAGGGAGGAGGAGGAGGAGGAGAAGGAGGTGTCCACGGAGGAGGAGGAGGAGGAGGAAGAGGAAGCGGAGGAAGAACGCCCGCCCGAAAAGGGTCCTCGAACAGCTCCCGCGTAAAGTGGGAGTTCTCCGCGAAGAGCAGGCCACCGTTGATGCGCCCGCGGCCCTTCCCAGACCTCGAGCGCTCGCCGAAAGTGGCGCGCCAACATAGAATCTCCGAAATCCAGCGGTTCTGAAGGATGTCTTGGGCGCTGCGGCCGTTCTATAGAGCGCTCCGGGACGCTCATAAGAGGGTTCCGGAACGCTCCGGAGCGAGTTGTCCTGGTCCTAGCCCCGCCCGACGAAGGTGGCGGGCCAACCGATCCGCGCGCTCTGCCCAGCCGCGCGCGGGCCCGAATCGCCGCGGGCAAGACACAGGTTTCCACGTGCCCCCCCCTGCAAGCCTGGGCATTTGTTTTTTCAACGGGCCGGGCGAGGAGGAGCAACAATCGATGACAGTTGACAGAGTTGTCCAAGCATGAAGAGAAAGCAAAGGCGATCTGCAGATATTAGGCGGCGCCCCAAGGGCAGCCGACCCAGGCCCGAAACAGGCAGCGACAGGAGAAAACGCGCGGGCAATTATGATTGAGGGGGGCAAAACCTCCCCGCGTCGCGAACAAACCACGGCGGAAGAATTTTGGGTCAGTTCCGGCCTCCGTGGGCCCTTATGGAGCCCTGGGGCCGTCAGAAAGTGACTCGGGACCTCTGGGGGACCTCGCTGTGAGAAAACATCTCGACGTCGGATGTCTGGGAACGCGGGGTGCCGCGCACTCCCGTTCCGCGCGCGCGCAATCTCCGCGCGCCGGTCCCGTGCTCGCGGGTGTAGGTGTTCGCCGCCGGCGCTATTTGCCGAGGGGCGAGCTGGGAACACGGTGGTCTGGAGCCCCTCGTGTAGGGTAGGGGGTCAGCGAATCAGCTCGCGTAGCTGATTTCCACACCGCCTTCTGGCGCCGGAGGCGCCAAGGTTATATCGAGGGAAGCGCCGGACGGCGGAGACGAAACCAGCTGCACCCAGCAGATGTCGTACCCCCTGCCCTTCGTCCGACCCGATCCTGGGCCCTGGGCGGTGCCGAAACCGGTGCGTTCCCCCGAAATGCTGATCGCAACATGCCAATTTGGCGGGAATCGACCGACGTGTTGGCAAGCGCCCACACACGACAAGAGCTCATGGCATACGCGTGCCAGGAGCATATCTGTCGTTGATCCTTGAACGCCTCAGATGAGCTATCCCAAGGCTTCTGCGGGTCCTGGGGGCAGTCGGGAGACAGCATCTCCGTGGGGCAACTGCTGGCAGGCCAACTTCTCGATGTATAACGGCCACGGCCGCACTGCAATCAGGGGTGGCAGCGACCGTCTTTCTCACCCACCTCCCATTCCAAGGCGAAGCCAGGAACGGGACAAAGTCCAAAGTCGGATCGGGGTGAATCGGCGATCTCTGAGATCCAGCGGTTCAAATATCGGGCGCCACTGCCGTTCCAGCGTTCAGAGCGCCCTGGAATCCTCTGGATCAAGTTCGCCCGTTCCTGGGCTTGTGTTTCTGGGAGCAGGAGCAATGGGAGCGGATATCCCGGCGACCACACAACGATGTGAACCATGCCCGAGCCTCTGACCTTGCCTCCAAGAGCGCGCCTAACAAAGCATGAGAAAATGGCACGAGATAGAGTGGGCAGCGTGGCTGCCAAAAACCACCCAAGAAAAGGGAGGAGGAAGAGGAGAGCCCTCCCGGCGCTGTCTGACACTCCCTCCCGGGAGCTGCAAAGACGGCGAAGACAGTCCAGGACCCGTTGCCTCTGAGATCCTCTCCATCGTGCCGAGAGCGGCCAGCGCTGCAGACGTCATCGAGCGATCATCTCACGGCCGCTACGATCGAGAGCCGCACCCGCAGCGCGGCCCGCGGGACCGCCGAGGCCGGGGCCAGTCTTCGTCAGTCAAGAGCAGCGGCTTCCCCGCCGCCCTGGCGGGGCCGGATGGCGGGCGGCCGGGGGCCGCGCGGCATCGGGGAGAAGCCCGGCCGCGCGGCATCGGGGGGAACCCGAGGGCGGGAGGGACCCAGGCCCCACGCGTCGTGAAACACGTCGCGTCGGCTTTGGGACACTCTCGGCCGACATGGGGCCCTGACTGGGCCCTGGGGGCGTGGGCAGGGGGGAAGGGGGAGAGGAGGGCGAAGAAGAGAGGGGGGATAGGGGGGGGGTCGAGGGAGGCTGCTCGGAGGAGCACAAGGAAGTGGACATGTCAGAGACCCAGCACCAAGCAACTTCGCGAGGCGAGCGCAGAGCCTTTGAACTCGACTTTAGAAGCCCGCAAGCGGAGACGTGAGACCAGCGAGAATATGAGAAGGCAGCATGCTTGCCAGAATCGCCAAGATTAGGGGGAGGGGTCTAGGGAGGATGGAGGGGAGGGGGAAGAGCATGGGGCAAAGGAGGGGAGGATGTGGAGGCCGAATCTCTACTTACCCAGACCCCCGTTGACCCTCTCTTTTCTTCGAGTCGCCGCCGCCCTGTAATCCTCCCTACTCCCTTCCCCGAAGCCGCTGCTACTCGTGCCGCGGCTGTTTCTTCGCTGCCCTCGGCCCGAACGCCCCTCCCACTCCCCCTCACGCCCTGGAGCCAGATATCGCACACAAACAACTGGGGTGCAGATGCTACGACGTCGAAGGTCTGGGTGTCTCTCTCTTGAAGCGGGGATATATCCAGATCACCGCCTGGGAATCCGACGTCCTGGGGCCCCAGCGGGCGGTGGAGATGGGTATATTCTGGCCTCAGGGGGCCCGAATTTGTGTACATCCACTGCCTGCCGAAGTCCACGAAGACGGATCCCCCAGGCGGAGGTGATGGAGAACCTGCCGCCTCGGAACTCTCGTCTCGCTCTCCCGCGACCTCAGCTCGGCCGACATCGCCGAGAGCGTGTCCCTCTCCGGATGCACCAGGGCCGCGTCGGCGTCGAGCACCAGGACGTGCGAGAAGTTCTGCGGGCTCCTGGAGGACGCCAGCCGCGCCGACGCCGACCTGGCCCTGAGATCTGGCCGCTGCGGAAGACATCAAGACGAACGACAGAAGCGCCAGGGAGGGCCGCCGCTGCCTCGACTGCCCGCGCATGCCAGGCGCACCTCTCCCTTTGCCCACCCCACTGTGCGCCCCGGCCCGTCCAACGCCGCGCCGGCCAGGCAGCCGTAGGCCTGGCGGCTGCTGCTTCGTTCCCGGCCCCCGGGCCCTCAAGCCGCGGTCCCGCTCGGGAACTGCCGCAGAGAGGCGGGGTGGAGGGCTCCGGCCGTGACCTGTCACTGCGGTGGCCATGTCTTCACGGCGTCGGACCTCGTGGGGAGCAAGGCCAATCCTGGACCCAGGCTCGGTCAGTTCGCCTTCCTGGTTCGGCTTCGAGGGCGCACTCACCAATCCTGAAACAAGGATGGGCCTGGCCAGGATCGGTGTCGGTGTATCCGCCATCGTGCCCCATTGGCATGCTGAGGCGTGGTAGGCTGTGAAGTGCTGTCAGGCATGGTTTCTGTAATATTCTACCCCCTCCCCCCCGGTCATTACGGAGTGCTGCATGCACCAGCCCCCCCTCCTGAGGTTCTCCGGCCAGCCCGACGCATCCTTGTGGCTCTCCTGGGCTCTCCAAGGTGATTCCCACGACGGCCAAGAAAGCCAACATGGCCTCGAGAAGACAAACACCACAATTTGCCCGGAGCCACATTCTAAGCGGTGTTCTCGCTTTCCCACAACGTAATATGATTACTCCTCCTTATTCCTCCTCCTCCTCATTTCCTTTTCCTAAACAATTACTCAATATGAATACACTCTCATCCATCCCCTGATGGCGTGCGGAAGATAGCGGGCACCCCTCCGCGTACTGTTTTTTACACACAGGACTTCCCGGAGTTGGGTTTTCGCTTTGGCTTTTTTCAAAAATGCTGCTCTCGCTGAGGCGCCGGCCTCATTTTCGGGCTTCCGCTCGTTCCGAATCGTGCTCCCGCTGCAGCGTGGGCCTCATTTTCGGATCGGTGTTTTGCTTTCGTCGTTCAGGATGGCGTTCTCGCCCCAGCGCGGGCCTCTTTCTCGCGCGCCCATCCGCCCGCCACCACCGCACCGCGCCCCGCCCCGCCCACCGCCACTTCCACCCACCAACGCACGCACGCACGCACGCACGCGCACCACCACCGCCACCGCCACCACCACCACTACCCCACCCACCACCACCACGCTACACCGCGTCACACCACATCACACGCGCGCGCACACAGACACACGCGCACGCACGCACGCACGCACGCACGCACGCACGCACGCACACACATACACGCACACACACAAACACACACACACACACACGCACACACACCACCACACCACCACCACCGCCACCACCACCACCGCCATCACGCACGCACGCACCTGGCCCACCACCAAACCACCAAGACGCCACACCACGTCACACCACAGCACACGCGCACACACGCACACACACACACACACACAACCACCACCACCACAACCACAACCACGCACACACGCACGCACGCACGCGCACCACCACCCACTAAGCACGCGCGCGCCGAGCCACAGGTCCGCTGCGACACGCGTCCGCGGATAGAGAAAATCGGCGCCATGGTAAGGGATGGGAGGGTGGGGTAGGACGTCAGATATGACGCGAGCGCACATAGCTTGTGAATAACTCCTCCCTGTCGCACCCCGAGACTGGTCGGAAGGGCGGGCCGGGCGTTTCGCCTGAGACTTCATTATCATTAGGAACCTAAAGCTTAGAAGCTGGCAACGGCTTCACATATTGAGGGCGTGTCGCTTCCAAAATGTGGCTCTCACCACAGCGCCGCGGACACTCGTCTTAAACATGTGCAGAAGCTTCACGGATTGAGGGCGGGTGGTTTTCAAAATGTGGCTCTCGCCTGAGCGCCGCGCACATTCGTCGTAAAACTGTGCGAGAGCTTCACGGATTGAAGGCGGGCCGTTTTCACAATGTGGCTCTCGCCTGAGCGCCGCGCACATTCGTCGTAAAACTTTGCAAGAGCTTCACGGATTCAAGGCGGGTCATTTTAAACATGTGGCTCTCGCCTGAGCGCCGCGCACATTCGTCGTAAAACTTTGCAAGAGCTTCACGGATTCAAGGCGGGTCGTTTTAAACATGTGGCTCTCGCCTGAACGCCGCGCACATTCGTCTCAACCGTGTACAAAACATGTCACGGACCGACGGCGTTTCCTTTACAAACTGTGGCTCTCGTCTGAGCGCCGCGCACATCCGTTTTGCAATGCAGCAAGACTCCCGCGGATTCTAATGGTGAACCTTTTTTTCTCAAAAGTTGTCGAATGATCCGGGGTTGTTAGGGCGCAACAATGACGCTGGTTCGCGGTGTTGAAGTTCAGGAACGGTGTTCTGGGACAATTCAAGGTCGTCAAGACGCAACAGTCAGTTGACTTGTGGCGTTGAATGTATGAGAATGGTGTGTTGGCACGCTTCAAGATTTTCTCACGGCTGTCTCCAAACGGGGCACTTCCCTAAGTGGGAGTGAATCCTTGTATGTGGCCTCTGAAGAGGGCGCTTGGAGGGAGGGTGTATCCCAACATCGTTGCCTCCTCCTCCTCCTCCTCCATCTCCTCCTCCTCCTCCTCCTCCTCCTCCTCCTCCTCCTCCTACTCCCCCTCCCCATGCTCCTCATCGTCCCCTCCTCGAGAAGTTTCGTGCCCTTCCCACTCCACCAGTCCCTTCCTTCTCCCCTCCTCCTCCTCCTCCTCCTCCTCCTCCTCCTCCTCCTCTCTCCTCCTCCCCCTCCTCCTCCTCCTCCTTCTCCTCCTCCTCCTCCTCCTCCTCCTCCTCCTTCTCCTCCTCCTCCTCCTCCTCCTCCTCAGGTGGTGTGCCCTTCCCACTCCACCAATCCCACCAATTCGTGTCCGTCCCATTCCGCCAGTCCCACCAGTGCCGTCTCTCCCTCCAGGGAGGCCCCACCATACCGCCGGAGGCATCGGAAAGCCGCGCTGGTGATAAGGTGTCGTGCCCTTCCTACTCCACCAGTCCCGCCCGTGCCGTCTGACCCTACTGTTAAGCCCCGCCAAATCGTGGCAAGCATTGGAAAACAGTGTTTTTCACCAAGTCCCGTGCCCTTCCCACCCCATCAATCCCGCAAATGCTGTCTGATCCTGCAGGGATTGGCGGCGCGCACAAGGGGGTGGAGGGAGGGGGGAGGGCTTCTTAGAAGGAGGCTGCTTCTTAGAAGGCGCCGGCCTTACATCTACAGCAGATAAGGCCTGCGCCTTCTAAGAAGCAGGGGCGCTTCTAAGAAGCCCTCCCCCCTCCCCCCACCCCCTTCCGCGCGTGGCTGAAGGGAGGCCCCGCGAGATCGCGGCAGGCATCGAACAACAGTGTTATTCCCGGCGCGTCGGCAGGCATTGGAGCATCATGCTGTGTATCAAGGTTCATGCCCTTACCACTCCACCAGTCCCGTCAGCGCCATCTGCTGACGCTCCATGGAGACCCCGCCAGACCGCGGCAGGCATCGGGGTCAAATTGCGTGCTCATTTCCACCCCATCAGCCCCACCGATGTCAGCTAAACCTTCAGAAGACCGCGGCAGGCATCGGCGCACCGTTGTGTGTTTCGTGTTTTTCCCACTCAGTGTCATCTGGCCCCGCCAAAAGGAAGGCGTAGAGGAGGAGAAAGGACCGAGAAACAACGTTACGTCATCCTGCCCATGTTTCTTCCGCATTCTCGTGCGCGCGACCCACCCACTTGAAACCACTCCATCAGCATAATTGTTATGTGTTTCGCTTTCCATCAACGGTCGAACATCGCTCCGCGTGCGGTCTTCGAAAGCCCAAGGGGGCCCACTGAGAGCCCCAAGAGGGCCCCTAGACGGCCCAAGACGGCCTCAAGAGTCCCAAGCTGGCCGAGGAGGGCCTAAGAAAGCCTAAAGATGGCCCAAGAGGGCTCCAACACGGCCTCACGACGGCCCCCAGAGACCCCATCGACGGCCAACGTGGCCCCAAGACGGCCCTACGACTGCTCCCAAGGGCCGAAATTGCCGCAAGACGGCCCAAGACGCCTCCCAGAAGGCCCGAGCGAGCCCCAACAGACAGAAGAGGGCCACAAGGGACCTCCAAGACTACCTCACAGGAGCCTAAGACAGCCCCAAGACGGTCCAAATAAGAGCCATGGGCGCTCAAGAAGTGGAGACGAGGAGGTGTCACATGTGACGGCCTTCTGGGCGGTACTCGAAGGGTCGCCTCGCCACGCAGAGTGCTTCGCTGGCACGGTGGCGGATTCCCCGCAGGCATCTGGACAACTGGACCCCGATCCTGAGGTAGTCGAGCATCATCCGCTCTTTCTCCCAATTGAAATTCTCGCGCTCAAGCCTGCCCTGGCACTGGTCTCGCATCCTCCCTGCCTCCGTCCCGTTGCAGTGGCCCGCCAGACGGTGGGGCGTCATCAAGACGGGCCTCCAGCGAAGGACCATCGTGTGGCCGTGCCTCTGCGCCTGCGCGCGGTTGCTCGACAGCACAGCGCGGAGCCACCCCGGCCGCTCGACCGGCCCGCCTGGCTCCTGAGGCGGAACGGGGCGGGGGACTGGCTCAGGGGGGATGGGGGACATCGAGCTGGAACTGGCGATACATCGCGGATATATCGGCGATGGGCCCCAGATGGCGAATCCACAAGTTCCTGGACGGAGTGGGCCATCAGTCCCCTTATCGGAGATTAAATGTGCGATGGGGGTCGATGCATCGCCCCCTGAGCAGATCCCCCAAACGCTGCCCCAGAGCTCCTGCTGCCCCCAGTCGTGGAGGCCCCGGTCCAGGAGGACGGGCTGCGCCAACAGAATCCTGTCGGCGCCGCCGGCCCCGGGCGGTCCTGCAGCGCCTGCCGCCGCCAGCCTGTCCTCGCTCCCAGCCAAAGACATCCGCCGGCTCAACTTCTGACAGGGAAAGGCTCCTGGACCACCAGACCACTAGACCTTACCATGGCCGGTGGGGTGGCGGAAATCCGAAACTGGCCTCCAGAAGACTAAAACTGCACACGGATGGCCGTTCCGATCTTTGCGAGCCGGTGGAAGGCTGGGTTCGCGGTTCAACGACAACCTCCTGACCCGTTCAGCAGCCCGTTCTGGCCAGGATTTCGATGCGGTTCCAGCCGTGGCTACCGGAAGCTCCCTGGAGGCTAACAGACGACGGAAAGCACCCAAAAAGATCTCATTTTCTCCTCCGACGGCGCAGTTCCTTCGTGACGTGGCCCCCCAGGATCTCGACCCTCCCCAGGGACGGCGGTTCGCCCTGATTTGCTTTTTTCAACGGCCCTGGAGCCGGGAAACGGCCTCCAGAGCCCGAAAACGCTCACGAAAAAGACGTCGCGGGTTTGGCGGCGACGCCCAGATCTGGGGGACCCTCGAACCTCGAACCGTTCTCCTCGATGTCCTCGTTCAGCAGCCACCGCGGCCGCGGCAGCACGGCGTCCTCGGGCAGTCCAGCGCCGGTGGCCTGGGGGCACTCGGGCCCGGGGCCGCCCCCGCTCGCCCACGGCGACCGCGCTGGCCCCACGGCGGCGCGCGGCCGCCCACCCCCGGCGCGGGCGCCTGGGGCCAGCGGCGCCCAGCCTTGCGGGGACAGCTGGACGACACACCGACATGCCAGGGTCTGCACGTTTCTGGGGGCGTCTGCCACCCTCTCCTGAGGGGCGACGATGGGGTGGGGCCAGCCCACGGGGGGAGAAACATAGGGATGGAATTGGTGATACATCGCCGACAGATCGGCAATGGGCTCTCGATACCAGATCCGCACGCTCTTGGGTGGGGCGGGCTATCGGGCCCCCATCGACGATCAATGGGCAATAGGGGGTCCACACACACACACACACACACACACACACACACACACACCCCTATCCCCCTCTAACGCTGCCCCTGATTCTGTCCCCCGCCCGTTTGTGTGCCATTCGCCTTGCGGCGTTCCTGCGTGGGATCCGGCCGCGCTGTGCGAACCGCCAGCGCTACAAGGCTTGTGGGCCTCTCGTTGGGCGTCCCCTGGGGCGTTCGAATCGCCCCAACGGCCCGATCAGCCTCGAGATCCGCCCCCAAGAGCAGGCCGCCCTGGTCTGAATCTGAGCACCCTGGACACCAGGTCATCCAGAGGCTTGGACAAAAAAGGAACAGCTGGCCTTTCGCAAGCTCGGGCCTCTGAAGGCCGTTGTCAAACACCCGGGACGACAAGCCGATCGATCCCAAGGAACGGGTCGAGAGCTACAGGCACCCACGTCTTGACAGACGTCTGTGTGATGAAGGCCACGGCAGCTCTCTCTGACCAGAATTTCGAAGAGGAGGAGGAGGAAAGAGGAAGGAGGAGGGAAGAGAGAAAAGGGAGGATGGAGTAGGAGAAGAAGAAGGAGGAGGGGAAGGAGGAGGAGGAAGAGGAGGAGGAGGATGGAGAGAAGGAGGAGGAGGAGGCGGGGGGCAAGGAGTTGGAGGAGGAGGAGGAGGAGGAGGAGGAGGAGGAGGAGGAGGGGGGGAGAAGGTCAACCCCTGCCCTCCCAAAAGACCGCCCACAAGCCCACCAGGAGGATCGCAGGTTGGGGCGGGGGCGGGAAGCTAAAAGGCGGAGCGGCGGCGGCAATCCTGCAGTTCGAAGCACAAGGCGGCGGGAGCGCGCGGGCGCGCGCCGCTCGCCGACGCTCGGACCGACAGCCGGCCGCCCCACAGATGGAGCAGCGCAACGAAGTCTCAATCCTCATCCTTCTGGAGTCCTAGGCCGCGCCACTTCAACCCAGGGCCGCACCAAGGAAGGTGGCCCAGTGACAATGGAAAATACACAAGTTCAACTCGAGGGTACCCCCACCCCCAACCGAAGCCACGCGACCTCTGGGTCGGAGACGAGAAGGGCGCAGCGGGTGGGAATCAGGCGGCTCCCGACCTTCCCCTCGTCAGCATGGTGACCGCTCTCAACAAACATCGAAGGGAGCTCAAATCAAGAAGTGGCCAGCAAGCCATGTACTGAAAAACATCGAGTGTAAAAGGACGACTTGCCCCGAGGAGACCCAACGTCGGTGGCCTATGGCACAGAGGTGCCCCACAAGACCAGACGCAGGCAGCGTCGCAACGGGACTGGTCGCGGCAGCCAAAGGAGGCCGGCCAGGCAGTCTCCTCTTGGGTCCTCTCCGCAGCAACTTGAACACTCACGAACACCTCGTCATCCGGCGAGAACACTTGTCGAGTTGGGGCCAAGGTGACTCTGTGTCGGACGCACCGACCAGGACCCTCGGACCCAGAGACGCCCCCGAGCCCAGGGCCCAGATCCCCGATTGGGCGTTTATGCTGGGCTCTCTCACCATCCCCCACCCAGCCACCAGGAAGAGGATCGATGGGCTCAGCAGCAATCCCAGATCCAATGGGGTCTCTGGGGCCAAGAACATCTCCAGTACGGCTTGTCAGAAACTTAACACACAAAAAATGCCTTAGCTCATACGACGGCGGGGGCGGCGGCGGACCCGAAGAGGTGTTGTGAGCCCTGGGCCTCTGCCGCCTGCGCCTGTAAAAGTATCCTCCCGTGCGACGGAAAACTCATGTATGATTGAACCTGCCACTTCAAAAGCTGACGAACTGACTTGGGAGCTATTCGCATGGCAGTGGCGTGATGACGGGGAACCGAAGGAAGGTCACGCCTAGCAATCGCGCCAACATCGGCCCGTCGGATCCCCCTTCACATGGAGGTCATCACCCATCCGGTGCCCTCGAATGTGCCGAACCTACCAGGCATCTCTAAGGCCTCCTAGGTCCGCAATCTTTACGGACGCCCAAAGGTCAACATTGGGCCCCTGAGGGTGACGACACCATTGGGGAGCCCGACGAAGGCCTTCGATGAGGCCCTTGAAATCAGAATACACACGCATGGGAAGCACAGGTATCTGGAAAACCCAAAGAAACGCGCCTAACCCAGACCTCAGAAAAGACTGCAAGGGCCCGAGAAATGTTCCGTACGCCAAAACACCCATCTGTCCGTCCACTAGCTTAGCGAACCCCCATCCAACTCTGGCCGCCTCGAGCCAATATCAGAAACGCTCGCAGGCACCATCAGAATATATGGTCCCCGTGAGGAAATCCGCCAGGCCATGTCTCACCACCCATCTGACTGAGTCGCCCTCTCTCGGCAAGGGTGGAAAACAGCTACGCGGACACAGTCTCCGATCCCAGAACCACAAGCCAACTCGCGGCGGCAGCCCTCGCTCATCCAAGGGGCCAAGCGCCGACGAGCGAACATCGTTGTTGCCAGGACAATTCCAAGTCAAGCGATGCGAGCTGCATCCTCCCAACTCAATCAAAACACTTCGCAATTAATGTGTAAGAACTCCAGTCGAGCAGGAGACTACATGCCACCTTTGACGACAGCATGGAGCATGGCCGCCTCATTGACCAAGAGGGCCCAAGTCGTACTTCGTTGAGGCTCTTCCCCTCCAAACTCATGATCGCTCGCATCGTTCCCCACTCCTCATTTTGATATCGCCTAGGGAGGTTAACGATGGGCTAGATCCAGTACCCCATGAGCTCCTTGGAAGCCATGGCGAGGTCATCAGCAGGGTGCGGCTGAGCAGCCAAGACTACCACAGCCGTCGTAGGTTTGCTGCATATCCCAACTCCCTGATCGTCGATGGCGCGAATGTCCTAAAGTTCAAGACGTCACCCAAGTCGGATCTAAAGGCGAAGGCGGATGGCGCGGTCTGCTTGAGGGCTTCAACGGAGAGCAACGTGTTCCAAGTAGTGCGTGTCACCACCTTACTCCACGGACGCTCCGAAAAATTAGACCTTCTGAGTCTGCACTTGCCAAGCACGCTGAAGAACCTCTGTAGAACAGATCTTGTCTCGGCAACGCAGCGCCCGTTGAAACAAGGGCGCAACCCAGGCCTGCATCTGCGGATCCGAACAAGAATGGGCATTCCTGAAGGCAACCGGTGATCCACGCCGAAACCGTGGACCCGGGCGAGCACCGGGAGGAGCGGAGCACAGAGCACATCTTGGAAGCCAGCTGGGGCGGCGCCCCGTGCGCTCCTTCTCCGCAGCCCGTGGCTGACGGCAACGCCTGTCTCGCAGACCTGCACACCAGTGGGGAGGATACGGAGGACCGGCGGACCGGGCCGCGGGGACGAGGAGACCACTGGAGGCCCAGAGAGACCCCAGGATCTACGGCTGCAAAACACAAATCCTGGCCCAGGGTGCCCCAAACTTTTCGCGCGATGTTGGGGCCCCTGCATGGGGCCTTCCAGGCTTCGTGAGCCCGTGAGAGCCCTGTCGCACTGCTTCGTCATACCCCTTCTCTCCTTATTCGTTTTCCCCCCTTTTCCCTTACCTGTCCCCTCGCGGCCTCACGGCGGCCCCCCCGTAAGTCACGTTGTCAATCCACTATGAGTGGATCCAGCGTCTCCCTGCTGCGTGAGCTTGGCCCGCGCGCGCTCGTCTCCGCACTTTGACACGCCGCGGCGCTGCGCGGCGCTGCGCGCGGGGCCGCGACGCCAAAAAAGTGAGTCCGTGAGGGGTGCTCTGTGAGCCATCGGGGCCTCCCTGGCGAAGCGAGGGCCACCACGGGCAAGGCCAAGGCCCCATCTGGCAACGCACATGGAAAAACAAGAAACGGCTCCATCCTCGAGCCCCGATGTACCGAAGATCCCACGACACGACACAAAAAACAGGGCTGGACCTAAGCGTTGCTGTTCGTGTTGTTTTCGTTTTGTTGTTCGTTTTGCTCTACCCGTTTTCCTTTACCTCCCTGCCAAAAGAAAGCAAAAAACAAAGCCGAAGTCCAGAAGAACAGCGCTTAGGTCCAGCCCTGCAAAAAAACACGCCATGCCATGTCACGATCCAGAGCCCTCGGCCTCATGCTTCTGCTGCGCCCCTCGAGCTGGATCGACCCCGCGAGGGTCCCAGGGGGCCCCAGACAGGGCGAACACGCCCGGAGCAAAACAGCTGCGACGCTCAGGGCCCAAGGGGGATCCTCGGATGTCTGGGGCAGCGCGCCGCCGGCCGCCCCTCCGTGGCGGGCAGCCGCTCAGACCCCTGGGAGCCTCGATCCTCGAGTCACGGTTTCGTCGAGTCTGGGCCTCGAATGTCGGCCCCCCTGGCCGCTTCCAGGGGCTCGCTGCGGCCAGAACTTCGAGGCGGACCAGGCCGCGGCGGGAAGAAACCCTGGTCGGGAGCAGCCGCAGAAGCGACCAAGGCCCTCGATCCTGGAGTCTCGACCAGATCGAGCCGCCGGGTGTGGAGTGAGAGGCAACGTTGGGGGGGGGGACCAGCTCAGGGGGGAAACATCGAGGTGGAATCGGCGACACATCGCCGATAGATCGCCGATGCGCCCGGATAGCAAACCCGCTCGCTCCTGGGCGGGTTCGCGCTAACGGGCCCCTTATCGGCGATGAATGGGCGATTGGGGGTCGATGCACCCCCCCTGAGCCCATCCCCTATCCACCCCGAACGTTGCCCATGAGTCTGGGGCTCTAGCATGTCTTGATGTTTTGAATACGGGGTCCCCGTAAGTCCCGACCTTTTCCCCAGGGCCCGTTTTTTGCATCTCGCGTACTTTCGGCCCGGCGAGCGCCCTGAGAGGCCGAAATCTGAGAAGAACTCCCGTTCTTCCTTCTGTTCACGCGTTCGAGGTCTGGGATTCTGCCGAGCCGCCAGGTGTCTGGGGCTCCGGCTCCGCGGCGCTCGCTGCGCGCAGCGCGGGCAGCTGCTGGGCCCACCGCCCCGCCGCGCCCGCCGTGCGGGCGGCGCCCGCCAGCAGGCCCAGCAGCGCCAGCAGGGCCGCGAGGGCCAGGGCGCGGCAGGGCCTCCCGGCTGCACGCAGCGGGTGACCCCATGTTCGGGGGTTGCCCAAGGTGCCCCTGGCCCAAGGTACCCCCAGCAGTTCGCTCCAGTTTGGAGCCCCATGGGACCCTCTGAGCCTCGTGAGGGGTGCTCTGGAGGCCGTGGGGGCCTCCTTGGAAATCTTGGGGGGCACCTGGGGCCAGGGGCACTTCTGGCAGCACCCGACACGTGGGCAACGTGTGGCCTTTGGTGCGCGGCCTGCTGTTCCTTGCGTGGGACGCGACGGTAGCGGCCTGCGCACCCACGCGCAGACTCACTCCTGCCCGGACTACTCACACTCGGCTTTGGCGTGCTCAGGCCCACCCGTTTCTGGCCCAGTCAAACTCAGACTTACCCGCGCTCAGAAGCGACCCCCCGAGGGCCGCGCACCAGAGGTCACTCCGGCCAAGGGCCACTCCCACGTGTGGACGGGCCTCGGGCGGCAGGCTGCGGGCATCCTGGCGGACGCATGCCGCGCGCCCGCGCGGCGAGTGCCCTCCAGCGACCCCTCCTGGAGCCAAGATGGCTGGTGTTGGCGGCGCGCCTGGGGAGGAAAAAGGCTTCCTCTCCATTGATCGTCGTCTACAACCCCAGACCACCAAGACGTCCAGGAGCGGACGGCACGCTTGTCTGGCCGTGTCCCCCACGAAGTGGTGCGTGTCCACGTCCAGACTGCAGCGAAGAGTCTCGGCAGTCCTAAAGACGGGTGCGTGGCGCAAAGATCAAGCCACGATGCGTCAAAGGAGCCAGATCTCGGGACGTCAAAGGGACTGCGTTACCGACACCTGCCATAAATTGTCAAACTGCAGTTTGCAGCCCCTGATTCTGGCCCAGGGCTCCCGCCCTAGCTGGCGACCTTGTCGTTTTACTTGCCCATTCTCCAAAACAAACCTTGACGGCCTCTCAAAGGGGAGCCCCAAACGGGCCCGGACATGCCCGAAGAGGAGCAGTATGGCCCCAGGGTGGTCTCAAGATGGCGCAAGGTAGTCCCAAGACGGCCCAAAAGACTCCCAAACACGTCCTAAGAGGCCTCTAATAGGACTCCCGAACGCGCACACTCATTGAGTTTCATTCGGTGTTTGATGAGTTGTCACGTTCTCGCCTTTCGAGCAAGAAGGCCCAAGAGGTTCTAAAGATTGCCCCGACCCTACCAAGGAGGGCCCCAGCACGGCCCCAAGATGGTCCAAGAGGGCCCCCAAACAGCCCACGAGGCCAGCCTTGCGAGCCTCCACCTCCCAAATAGCCCCAAGAGCTCCCAGAGGTCCCAAAGACACCTCCAAGATGTCCGAAGGAGCCTCGAAGAAGCCTCCAAGAGGCACCCAAATTACCTCCGAAAGGCCCGCAAAGTTTCCAAGACGGGAAAAACCGCATAGCAGACAAGCAGGGCAAACCAGACAGCGCCCAACGCACGAAGCGAGAGGAATCCACTGCTGGACTGCGACGGAGGGTCATGCCATGTGGGCCGATGTTTGGGCGTAGCATCCCAGACCGCATCTGCAATACATACACTAAGCATTCACTCGAGAAAGTGGAATGTAAATATACGGTCACTGCCCCCTCGGATCCCCTTTGCGGGCCGCGCCAAATCTGCCGACCGTTTGCCTCACCGTCCATTTGGGCCCCAAACTCGCCCCGAGCGGCTCTGAGACGGCCCCAGATGGCCCTCAGATGGCCCCAAGACAATTCAAGAGGGCCCCTGGAAGGCCCGAACGGGCCCCCAAGATGGCCAAGACTGGTCGGATCTGGCCCAAGATGGCGCCAAGACGATCATCAGACGGCCCAAGAGGCAGCCAAGACGACCTGACGGGGCTCACAAGACGACCCAAACGGCTCCCGAGAGACAAGCTTGATGTTCCTTAGGTTGTCGCCTGCTTTGGGCATGCTCGCTTGTTCGGATTTCATGGCGTCCAAAACGGCCCAAGAGGACTCCAAGATCTTCCCAATGGCAAAGACAGCCCAAGTGGCCCCCAAGACGGCCCAAGAGGGACCCCGAACACTCTCAGATGGCCTCTAGAGGTGTTCCCGAAGAAGACTACAAGAGCGCCCAGTGGGGTCCACGCACTGCCTCAAGACAACCCCAATAGAATCCTAAGATGGGCCCAGAAAGGCCAACGACGGCCAAACGTGGCCCAAAGACAGCAGGTCAAGGAGCTGAAGGAACGCTTGCCCGGCGTGTCCACCACTGAGCGGTGTGACAAGGTGACAGTTGGATGCCTGCCATCACGCAGCGTGAAGCCATGGGGGAAGAGGGGGGAAGCAGACAATGCGGGGAGGACCAGCGCCACTCCTCGCGGGAGGCACTCCCCAGAGAAAAGAGGTGAATGGGGGAGTAGCCGAGTCAGGTGAGGACCAGCGTCGCTCCTCACGGGATGCACTTCCCCTGCTGCTCTCGTCCGAGACGTGCGGAGGACTGGTGTGTAAATCGCAACTGCTGTATGGGTTGCGCAGTGCGGCTGATAGGTCTGCTGGTTGTCACTGCGCTCCGTCCTGCATACGTTTCGTTTAGTAGATCCTGAACTCCGTTGTCAGCACCACTTCACGCGCGTGATACAGATACTGCGTGCACAAAGGGCGAGAGCGAGGAAGAGGGACTGGTAAGATAAGGAGCTCGGAACTCGGTGATCCGCACAAGAGCTCGACCGGAAGCTAATGACGGGGGTGCGCAAGTACCCAAAGCCGCTTGCAGACCGAGGTGAGAGGAGGAGGAACCGCTGCACCAGCAGGAGGACAAGGAGAGGAAATGGAGCACCGTGGGGAAGAGGAGGAGAGAGATCAGGCGAAGGAGGAGGTTCTCACGGGCGACACTGCAAATCAAACGCCGCCATGCAGAACGACTCTACCTTCAAACAAACTGCGCGTGCTGCGCTTCCCTGACAAAATGAGTAATTACTTCGGCGGGCTGACCTCGTCCGCCTTCGTCGCTGGGGGCATCTTGAGCGGCCAGTGCGCGCCGCTCCCTGCGATGGTAAGAATGGCCGGCGCCAGTACCAGACGCACCAGGACAGTATCCAAAAAAGTACCGACGAGTAGGATGGATCCCATGATGCGGACAAACGGCGTGCGCGCCATTGCTAAGAAGAAAAAAGAGAATGACATCACTGCTCCAGCAGCGGTCGTGACTGGCCCCGTCTCAACGAGAGCGCGCCGCACAGCGGACTTGGGGTCGTATCCCTCGAGGCGGAGCTCGCGGACGCGGGCAAACAGGAAGAGGTCGTAGTCGATCGCGAAACCGAAGAGGACGCCCCCCGTTATGGCAACCAGCCGGTAGTCTAAGCCGCCGGTGCCCTTGAGCATGGTGATCCCGGTCCAGCCCAACACGTTCATCTGATACACCGAGATCGCGAGGCCGTAGGTAGTCAAGATAGGCAAAACGACCGTCAGCACGAGCTTCGCCATCAAGAATGGCGACCCGAAGCGCATGCCCGCGGCAAAGACGACCGCGGGCACAAAGAGCCCGAACATTCTCAGGGCAGCCTGCCGCAGCGCCCCGTCGGCATCGACGATGGCCTGCATGGGGCTCTGGTGCCTTAGCCTCATGCCGTACCGCCTGCCGCCGAGCTCGAAGTGCCCCACGTCGCCCCGTTCCAGGACGCGGACGAAGGAGTCGAGCTCGTGGGCCGCCCGGCTCGAGGGCCGGAACCTGCTGGCCACCCTCAGCAGGACCTTGTTCCCGTCGGTCGAGACGCTCTGCCTCAGGACCTCCGGGACCCTCTGCAGCAGCTCCCGCGCGACCAGCTCGTCGCGCATGAGGCTCCCAGACTTCGTGGCGGGAGCGCCCTCCTCGCCCCCGCCCACCCGGAAGCCGGGGCCACTCCTGCTCGGATTCAGCATCCTCGGCATCCACCACAGACCGAGGACGTCCTCGCCGTCTATCTGCCACTCAGTGCCGCCTGAGGCCGCCAGCAGCGAGCCTACCAGCGCGCACGCCTCCTTCCCGAACTCCGACGAGAACGCGACGTCCCTGCCGCCCGCGAACCGGCTGGCCCCGGGGGCCGCCTGCTGGCTCACGCACTGAGCTGGCGCCACGTTGGTGCTCCTGGCGACGCCCTTTTTTGCCGTCTCCCTGTGACGCCTCCAGAAGCTCAGCGCCCCCTCGGTGTCCCTCGGCACGGCTAGCCTCCGCGCCAGCAGCGGGTCTGCGGGGTCCAGCGGCGGGCTCGCGGGGTCACTGCGCAGCACGTCCTGCCACGTGATCGGCTGCCCCTCGTCCCTGCCCTGGCCAGGCCCCGACCTCGCGCCGCGCGCGGCGCCCTTCACGGACCCGTGCGAGGCCCGCTCATCCAGCTGCAGCAGGCCAGCGCGCGCGCCGCCGCCGCCGTGCTCCCCCACCGCTGCCCGCCGCTGCTGCACCAGAACGGTCTGCCGGGCCAGCCTTGCCGCCCCCGCACGCCCCAGCGGCTCCGAAAGGCCCCGCCGCTCTGCGTCGGGGCGCCGCTGGGCGGCGGCCGACGCGGCCTCGCCCTTAGCCAGCTCCCGGCGGGGCCGCTGGGCGGCCAGCGCCTCCTCCTCCTCCACCTCCTCCTCCTCCTCCAGGCGTGCCGCCTCCGCCTGGCAGGCGTCGCTTCGTCGTCGTCGTCGTCGTCGTCGTCGTCGTCGTCGTCGTCGTCGTCGTCGTCGTCGTCGTCGTCATCGTCGTCGTCGTCGTCGTCTGCGGCGGCGGCGGCGGCGGCGGCGGCGTCGTGGTCGTCGGCGTCGTCGGCGTCGTCGGCGTCGGCCTCACTCGTGGCGCTGGGCGATGAGCTCCTTGGCGGCTGGTGGGCCTCCAGCACAAGGTCGACATACCAGGCAAAGAGACAGCAGGCGCATGATCCCAGGAAAAACCAGAACCACGTTAGTCCGCCGACCCCCGCATGTCGGGGGTGACGAGGCGTGTGAGACACGTGGATGTCCCTCTCCCCCTTTCCCCCGCCCCTCGGGGTCCCAAATGAAAACTTTAGGGGGGGGTACGAGCTCGTCAACGCACCCCCGGGGCCTCCGCAGCCCCCAAAAAGCCCCAAGTCAGCCCAACAGGGCCCAGAGAGAGCGCCAAGATAGTCGAACAGAGCGCCATGACGGCCCAGGGTAGCCCCACGACGATCTAAGATGGCTTCAAGCTGGCCCACGAGGCCCCCAAGACAACCCAAAAGCGCCTCCAGAGGATCGCCGAGAGGGCCCCAAGAGGCCAAACTCATCCCATTGCTGGGGAAAACGTACATGTTCAGCGCAGTCGCATTTTACGTTTTGACAGCGAAGACGACGGCCCAAGTGGCCCCCTAGATCGTCCCAAGACGGCCCATGATGCCTCCAAGAATGCCCCAACACGGCCCAAAAAGGCCCCAAAACACCCCCAGGGTCCCCCCCAGAGCCTTTCCCACCAAGATGGTCCCTCGATCCCCCCAAAGCCCCCGAGGCCCCTCCAAGAGGCACCAAGAGGCCCCCAAGACGCCCCAAGAAGCCCTCCAGAAGCCCCAACGAGGCCCCAAAAAGCCTTCCAGATGTCCCCAAGAGATCTCCAAGAGGCCGCAGAGAGGCATCCCAAGAGACCCTCAGATTCATCCAGGGGTCTCTTGACTCAAGATATATCTTCTACGATCGTCTCAAACACTCACTCGGGGGTCGGTTGAATGGCGTAAGCCACTTGAATATGTCTGTCGCCTGCACTCCAAAGGAGCCCCAGGCTGGATTCTGGTATGTTTGCGAGGCGCGGATTTTCCGGATTCCTGACCTCGGAGCTGGACCGACGACACCAGAGCCGGGGCTAGAGCTGGTGCTGAAGCTTGAAATACTCTGCGGTAGGAGCTGGAGCTCGGGCTAGAACTGGAGATGGGGCTGGAGCGGAGCTGAAGCTGGAGCTCTGGCTGGAGCTGGGCTGGAGTTGGAGCCGAAGTTGGATCTGGAGCTGAGGCCAGAGCTTGATCTGGGAGCTGGGCTGGAGCGGAGCTGAAGCTGGAGCTGGAGCTGGGGCTGGAGCTGGTGCTGGACCTGGGGCTAGACCGAAGCTGGAGCCAGATCTCTGCTGGAGTTGAAGCTGGGGCCAGAGCTAGAGCTTGGAGCCAGAGCTAGAGCTGAAGTCCGTCTGGGGCTGGATGGAGCTGGTACCGGGCTAGAGCTTAAGCTAGATCTGAAGCTGCAGTGGGAGCTGGAGCTAGGGCTGAAGCTGAGGCTGGAGCCAAGCTGGGGCTGGAGATTTGGCTGGAGCTGGAGCAGGGGGTGGAGCTTGGGCTGGCGCTGGAGCGAAACTGAACCCGGGCCAAGCTGGAGTCAAGCTGGAGCTGGATTGCATCCGGACGGTCAGAGTCAGTCCCGAAAGTGGAGTCTGGCAGCAGTCTGGCTCCACCCACTGGCCTGGCGTCCCCAAGCTCGAGTAGACAGTAAGAACCCTCGGAGACAAACTGAATTCACGGATGCGTTGTTTGTCACCGTCGGCCTCGCTCCCTGCGCTGGGCGAGGAAATCCCTGGCAGCGGGTGGGCCTCCAGCACGAGGTTGACCTGACAGACAGAACACAAGAAGAACATCAACGTTGGGAGGTCCGCTCGGCTGCCTTGGGTCCGCACTTGGCCACCTTCCCCTCAGCCCGTCGGCACCCCTGACGCCGCCCCCAGCGCACTCCGCACGCAAGGGGAGAGGAGTGGGGAGGGTGGTTCAGCGCCGACCAAAGAAGTCCGCGTGGACCTGCGAAAACGTATGTTCGGGAATCGTGCTTTTCTTATGTGACCGGGTTGATCATGCCTATGTTAAAGCAGTCTTGAAACTGCCTATATGCCTGCGGCTCCAAGATGTCCTCGCGCAGAGACATGGCCTCCACATCGTAGCTGGGCTGGTAGCGCATCAGCTGGTACATCAGCAACGCCATGCAGGGATAGGCGACCAGCGGTGCGAACATCACGGGCCTGGAGGTGGTGATGCGCGCCGCCCACCGCCTCCAGAAGGCCTCGGGCTCTGGGAGCCCAGACCACAGCTGGTGTTGTCGATTGTCCAGCGGGCAATCCACTGTGTCGAAGATCTCAGGAAGAACAACTGCCAGCGCGGGAGTCACAGTGACACTGTACAACGCAGCGGTCGCGCAGCCGACGATGCATTCTATGTACAGCCCAAGGTAAGCCCACAAGTTCATGTGTGGCAGCAGCATCGTACAGGCGTAGGCCATTGTCACGAAGCAGTTCCTTGTGAGGATCCTCATGCCCGACCTGTGCAGCGCCGCAGTCACAGCCACATTGTAGCTCCCCACCCCCGCGCACGCCTCCCTCTCTTTATTGAACCGCGACCAAAAAAAGAGCGCGTAGTCGACGCACAGCGCCATGAGAACGAAGATCGCGAGAGATTCGTCGAAACCCGTGTCCAACTCTGCGAATACAACGGCCCTGACGACGCCGACGGCGGCCCGGCCTGCGAGCAGGGCGAGCCCAGCCCAGCACAAAGGAAGGGGGTCAAGGCCCGGTAGACGTTGCCCACGGCCATCCACAAGATCAGGGCACACACCGGGGCCGCGAGCAACACGTGGCGCCAGCAAGTCCACATTCGCCGACCCCTTGGGGTGCCTCACCGTGTGAGATGACTGCCCCTCCCCAAACCCTCCCCCGAGAGCCCGACCAGGGGCCTGCTTGGAGGGAGGGGGGCCCAAGACAACCCAAAAAGCGAATGTGCCCTGAGGCCAAGATAGCCCCAGAGACCACCCAGAAGCCCCAAAGAAGCCCCAAGGGCCCCCCAAGAGGCCTCCAAGAGGCCCCCAACAGGCTCCCGATACGTCGCTGGTTGCTGATCCCACAGCTTGGCCCCCAAAGGGCTGGCGGTGCGGCGTAAGCCCGTGAATCTCTGCCTCCCTGGACGCCGCTGCGGCCGTCTCCGGACTGCCCTGCGCCGAGGTGACGTGCCCCCTGGTCCCGCTCAGAGCCTTCAGCTCTCTCCGGACTGCTGGCCTGCAGCGCTCATCACCGAGCCGAAAGTCTACGAACGAAGCAGCGTTGCTCTCAGAAAAGTATGCGTTCCCAGCGAGGCCCTGCGCAGGTTTACTGAACCCCCACCACTCGAGATCCCGGCAGTATTCCGTGGTGCTCTGGAGGTGTGTGAGCGCCCCCGTCACTGAATCGTAATACGTCTGGAACTCACCTTCCTCAAGCAAATCACACGTGCTGCACCACATCACGAAAGCGTCGCTAGAGGGCACGGCGCTGTGTGGGAAACCGAGCAGAATTTCATTAGCGCGCATAGGAATCAGGGGGAACCCGCCCCTCACGCCGGCCAAAGTGGAGAGCAGCAGGGTCACGAAGCCGATTACACCGAGGGTGACGCACAGCACGTACGACGCGTTCTCCACCACCGACGCGGCGAAAGTATATCCGGACGGTCCCTGTGGCACGAAGGCCTGAAGCTGGGCAGGGCTGGATGCCTCTGGATCATGATGGTCAGATCTCGTCGTCCACCTGGAGGGCTTTGATCTCCTCGGGCTCGCGGGCGCGCTTGGCAGCGGGCTCGCCCGGCACACCGCCACGTCCGTGAAGATCTTGACAGCCGCGGCCTTCAGCGTCTTCTGCACCTCTTCGTTCACCTTGTCCTTGTATTACGCAGTAAGCACATGCGCAACTACTATGCCTGGCCAGGACCATCCTGGGCACTGGGATGGTGTATGGACGCACCTGGCCAGAAGCAGTAGATTATCCAGGGTCGAGGGTTTTTTCGTTCACCCCCAAAGGGATGGGTCCCAGGGCTCCGACGGATCGTTCGGAATGTATTTTGATGTCGAAGTGATCTTGATGTGTAACTCGAAGTAAAATCAAAGTGATGGCGACAATAAAGCTGTTTAAACTTTATTTCCCAGCTTGGCGCTGCCTAAGGGATTCTTACTTGTTCTACACCCAACAGGTTGGGGCTGCTAGGTTTCAAGATCCACCCTGCATACCGCGGCCGCCAGACCCTAAATTGTCCCGAGAGTCCCGAGTGTCCCAGGTGTCCCGCCTCGCGCCCGGCCAACCCCACCCTGCATACCGCGGCCGCCAGACCCCAATGTGTCCCGATGATCCCGCCTCGCGCCCTCGATAAAAACGACAAAACACAACATAACAGAACCGAGCACAATCTAACATTCCTTGATATAATATACCATATCATGACACAGCATCGCAGAACAAATCATAACACGACAACAGATCATAACGACACATACTAGCAAAGCATATCATAATATACTATTCAGAGCCGAGCCGTCAACAAGCAGAATATACCGAAACATACCAGAGCAGAACATGGCAGAACAGAAGACGACAGAACAGAACACACTATAAGAGAACATAACCGAGCAGAACATAACACACCTTGACATAACACATCATATCATGACAGCGAATCACAAAACATATCATAGCACGGCAGCAGAGCATAGCGTTGAAGAACACGACAGAACACAACATGACACCACCGAACATGACAGAACATAACTCGAGCATGACAGATCATGACATAACATGTCACAGCAGTATCATGACAAACTAGAGCATAACATAACATCACAAACCATACCAAAGAAGAACATGGCATAGCGGAAGACGGCAGAGCACACCATAAACAATATGACCGAGCATGACATAACACACCTGAACAGAACATGTCATATCATGGCACAACATCACATAACACATCATAGCACGACAGCAGAACAGAGCGACACCTATTAGAAGAGCATATCATAATATACTACACAGAGCCGAGCCGTCAACAAAGATAAAGTCACATACGATACCAGAGCAGAACATGACAGAACAGATGACGGCAGAGCACAACATAACATAACATAACCGAGCATAACGTAACACACCTTTAAGTAAGTCGAGCTGTCAACAGCATCACGGATCTTAATCTACTATACTGAACAGAATTGTCAACAGCATCACGGAACATATCATACTATAACATACTTTGACATAACAAATCATGTCATGGCATAGTGCCAAAGAGCAGACCACGCTGTAACATCTCAAAGCGTATGGTGACAGAGATCAGCATAACATGATATACGCAATCAAAAGAGACACAGATCAGTGAAGAGGAACCTCATAACAGACGATGCATCTGACGTCACAGGCGTCACGACGTCACGCCGCCCGTAGGAAACACCCTTTAGGACATACAAAAGCATAACATGAAATAATGTGACTGCATGGAACTCGGTTGAACCGTTCTTGGAATTCAGACACGGCAAGTGTGCAGTGGTGGAGAGGAGTACCACGACAGAACACGACAGCAAAACATATACACACACCACACACACCCACACTATAGCACATCTTCACGTATGCAGTAGCCACCACTCCACGCGTCACAACGTCACGCCGGCCCGTCGAGAAGTGACAGGCGTCGCGACGTCACACTGGCCCGTCAAGATCACAACATCACCGAACACAGTCTACCATACTTCATCGGGGCAGGATCCAACCAAACACACTATGGCGAAACATCGCCTATACAGTAGCCACCACTCCACGGCGTCGCCCAAGCGTCACGACGTCACGCTGGCCCGTCGAGGACATAACCGATCATAACAGAACATAGCATGATAGACCCTTACCACTTGGAACATTGTCGAACACTTTCGAATGCAGCAACGGAAGTAGTGGAGAGGAGCATCACGACAGAACAGGGCGTTGCAACACACACACACACACACAAAAAAAAAAAATCGCCGGCCCAACGGGCCAGGGCGTGCTAAGATCTCCGGTACCTGGTTAACAATATTTCTAGTTCGCGCGCGCGGGGGGCGGCCCCTGGGGGTCCCCGGGCGAAAAGTACCCCGGCAAGGTCCCCGGCAAGTCCCCGGCAAGTCCCCGGCAAGGTCGGGTCAGAGATGCCGGAGTTCTGTTTCGGAGTCCAAGAGGGCTCCAGATCGGTCCAAGAGGGCCCCGAGAAGCTTTCTAGACGGTCCAAGAGAGGCCCGAGACGGCCAAAGATCGCCCGAAGACGCCCCAGATGGCCCCAAGACAGCCCAAGAGGCCTCCAAGACGCTCCAAGGGCCTTCCAAGAGGCCTCCGAAGAGAACCCAAGATGCCAAAATCGTTGATTTTCATTCCCAACCATCCTGTGGTGTTGGGTCCTCGTTTTGAAGAGACGGTGCCCCGCGTTCCTCTCCTCTCCTCCTCCTCCTCCCCCTCCTTGCCTCTGCTCTCGGCACACCTCTCACGCGTTTCGTAGCCCCATAGGGAGCTCCACCGAAGGCCCCAGTGGGGGTGTTCGCATGCGGTTCCCCCACCCAGGGCAGCGTTTCGTGGCCCCATAGGGAGCTCCACCGAAGGCCCCAGTGGGGGTGTTCGCATGCGGTTCCCCCACCCAGGGCAGCGTTTCCCCCATAGGGAGCTCCACCGAAGGCCCCAGTGGGGGTGTTCGCATGCGGTTCCCCCACCCAGGGCAGCGTTTCGTAGCCCCATAGGGAGCTCCACCGAAGGCCCCAGTGGGGGTGTTCGCATGCGGTTCCCCCACCCAGGGCAGCGTTTCGTGGCCCCATAGGGAGCTCCACCGAAGGCCCCAGTGGGGGTGTTCGCATGCGGTTCCCCCACCCAGGGCAGCGTTTCGTGGCCCCATAGGGAGCTCCACCGAAGGCCCCAGTGGGGGTGTTCGCATGCGGTTCCCCCACCCAGGGCAGCGTTTCGTAGCCCCATAGGGAGCTCCACCGAAGGCCCCAGTGGGGGTGTTCGCATGCGGTTCCCCCACCCAGGGCAGCGTTTCGTGGCCCCATAGGGAGCTCCACCGAAGGCCCCAGTGGGGGTGTTCGCATGCGGTTCCCCCACCCAGGGCAGCGTTTCGTAGCCCCATAGGGAGCTCCACCGAAGGCCCCAGTGGGGGTGTTCGCATGCGGTTCCCCCACCCACATGCGGTTCCCCCACCCAGGGCAGCGTTTCGTGGCCCCATAGGGAGCTCCACCGAAGGCCCCAGTGGGGGTGTTCGCATGCGGTTCCCCCACCCAGGGCAGCGTTTCGTAGCCCCATAGGGAGCTCCACCGAAGGCCCCAGTGGGGGTGTTCGCATGCGGTTCCCCCACCCAGGGCAGCGTTTCGTGGCCCCATAGGGAGCTCCACCGAAGGCCCCAGTGGGGGTGTTCGCATGCGGTTCCCCCACCCAGGGCAGCGTTTCGTAGCCCCATAGGGAGCTCCACCGAAGGCCCCAGTGGGGGTGTTCGCATGCGGTTCCCCCACCCAGGGCAGCGTTTCGTGGCCCCATAGGGAGCTCCACCGAAGGCCCCAGTGGGGGTGTCGCATGCGGTTCCCCCACCCAGGGCAGCGTTTCGTGGCCCCATAGGGAGCTCCACCGGAGGCCCCAGTGGCTGCTCTCGCATGCGGTTCCCCCACCCAGGGCAGCGCTTCGTGGCCCCATGGGGAGCTCCACCGAAAGCCCCCGTGGCGCAGTTCGCATGCGCTTCCCCCACCCAGGGCAGCGTTTCGTGGCACCATAGGGAGCTCCACCGAAGGCCCCAGTGGCGCAGTTCGCATGCGGTTCCCCCACCCAGGGCAGCGTTTCGTAGCCCCATAGGGAGCTCCACCGAAGGCCCGCCCCGGTGGCGCAGTCCGCATGCGGTTCCCCCATCCAGGGCAGCGCTTCGTGGCCCCATATGGAGCCCCACCGAAAGCGGCACCCACAACGCGTTACCAACAATTGCTTATGGTTGGGTCTTTCGCCAGGATAATTGTTCCCAACCATCCTGTGGTGTTGGGTCCTCGTTTTGAAGAGACGGTGCCCCGCGTTCCTCTCCTTCCTCCTCCCCCTCCTCCCTCCTCCTTGCCTCTGCTCTCGGCACACCTCTCACGCGTTTCGTAGCCCCATAGGGAGCTCCACCGAAGGCCCCAGTGGGGGTGTCCACATGCGGTTCCCCCACCCAGGGCAGCGTTTCGTAGCCCCATAGGGAGCTCCACCGAAGGCCCCAGTGGGGGTGTCCACATGCGGTTCCCCCACCCAGGGCAGCGTTTCGTAGCCCCATAGGGAGCTCCACCGAAGGCCCCAGTGGGGGTGTCCACATGCGGTTCCCCCACCCAGGGCAGCGTTTCGTGGCCCCATAGGGAGCTCCACCGAAGGCCCCAGTGGGGGTGTCCACATGCGGTTCCCCCACCCAGGGCAGCGTTTCGTAGCCCCATAGGGAGCTCCACCGAAGGCCCCAGTGGGGGTGTCCACATGCGGTTCCCCCACCCAGGGCAGCGTTTCGTGGCCCCATAGGGAGCTCCACCGAAGGCCCCAGTGGGGGTGTCCACATGCGGTTCCCCCACCCAGGGCAGCGTTTCGTAGCCCCAGAGGGAGCTCCACCGAAGGCCCCAGTGGGGGTGTCCACATGCGGTTCCCCCACCCAGGGCAGCGTTTCGTGGCCCCATAGGGAGCTCCACCGAAGGCCCCAGTGGGGGTGTTCCACATGCGGTTCCCCCACCAGGGCAGCGTTTCGTAGCCCCCATAGGAGCTCCACCGAAGGCCCCAGTGGGGGTGTCCACATGCGGTTCCCCCACCAGGGCAGCGTTTCGTGGCCCCATAGGGAGCTCCACCGAAGGCCCCAGTGGGGGTGTTCGCATGCGGTTCCCCCACCCAGGGCAGCGTTTCGTGGCCCCATAGGGAGCTCCACCGAAGGCCCCAGTGGGGGTGTTCGCATGCGGTTCCCCCACCCAGGGCAGCGTTTCGTGGCCCCATAGGGAGCTCCACCGAAGGCCCCAGTGGGGGTGCGCATGCGGTTCCCCCACCCAGGGCAGCGTTTCGTGGCCCGCAGCTCCACCGCCCAGTGGAGCTCGGTTCCCCCACCCAGGGCAAGGAGCTCCCCGAAGGCCCCAGTGGCATGCGGTCGGGCAGCGTTTCGTAGCCCCATAGGGAGCTCCATCGAAGGCCCCAGTGGGGGTGTTCGCATGCGTCTCCACTACCCAGAGGCAGCGCCGCCGAAAACGATATTCACACTTGCGGTATTCACAGTTGCATATGGTTGGGTCCTTCGCCAGGCTAATTTTTCTATGTTTTTTTGCGTTCTGGCTTTTTCGCTTCCGATTGTTTTTTCCCAACCATCCTGTGGTGTTGGGTCCTCGTTTTGAAAGGACGGTGCCCCGCGTACCTCTCCTTCCTCTCCTCCTCCCTCCTCCCCCTCCTTGCCTCTGCTCTCGGCACACCTCTCACGCGTTTCGTAGCCCCATAGGGAGCTCCACCGAAGGCCCCAGTGGGGGTGTTCGCATGCGGTTCCCCCACCCAGGGCAGCGTTTCGTGCCCCATAGAGCTCCACCGAAGGCCCCAGTGGGGGTGTTCGCATGCGGTTCCCCCACCCGGGCAGCGTTTCGTGGCCCCATAGGCTCCACCGAAGGCCCCAGTGGGGGTGTTCGCATGCGGTTCCCCCACCCAGGGCAGCGTTTCGTAGCCCCATAGGGAGCTCCACCGAAGGCCCCAGTGGGGGTGTTCGCATGCGGTTCCCCCACCCAGGGCAGCGTTTCGTGGCCCCATAGGGAGCTCCACCGAAGGCCCCAGTGGGGGTGTTCGCATGCGGTTCCCCCACCCAGGGCAGCGTTTCGTGGCCCCATAGGGAGCTCCACCGAAGGCCCCAGTGGGGGTGTCGCATGCGGTTCCCCCACCCAGGGCAGCGTTTCGTGGCCCCATAGGGAGCTCCACCGAAGGCCCCAGTGGCCCGCATGCGGTTCCCCCACCCAGGGCAGCGTTTCGTGGCCCCATAGGGAGCTCCACCGAAGGCCCCAGTGGGGGTGTTCGCATGCGGTTCCCCCACCCAGGGCAGCGTTTCGTGGCCCCATAGGGAGCTCCACCGAAGGCCCCAGTGGGGGTGTTCGCATGCGGTTCCCCCACCCAGGGCAGCGTTTCGTAGCCCCATAGGGAGCTCCACCGAAGGCCCCAGTGGGGGTGTTCGCATGCGGTTCCCCCACCCAGGGCAGCGTTTCGTGGCCCCATAGGGAGCTCCACCGAAGGCCCCAGTGGGGGTGTTCGCATGCGGTTCCCCCACCCAGGGCAGCGTTTCGTAGCCCCATAGGGAGCTCCACCGAAGGCCCCAGTGGGGGTGTTCGCATGCGGTTCCCCCACCCAGGGCAGCGTTTCGTGGCCCCATAGGGAGCTCCACCGAAGGCCCCAGTGGGGGTGTTCGCATGCGGTTCCCCCACCCAGGGCAGCGTTTCGTGGCCCCATAGGGAGCTCCACCGAAGGCCCCAGTGGGGGTGTTCGCATGCGGTTCCCCCACCCAGGGCAGCGTTTCGTGGCCCCATAGGGAGCTCCACCGAAGGCCCCAGTGGGGTGTTCGCATGCGGTTCCCCCACCCAGGGCAGCGTTTCGTAGCCCCATAGGGAGCTCCACCGAAGGCCCCAGTGGGGGTGTTGCCCCCCATGGCCCCATAGGGAGCTCCACCGAAGGCCCCAGTGGGGGTGTTCGCATGCGGTTCCCCCACCCAGGGCAGCGTTTCGTAGCCCCATAGGGAGCTCCACCGAAGGCCCCAGTGGGGGTGTTCGCATGCGGTTCCCCCACCCAGGGCAGCGTTTCGTGGCCCCATAGGGAGCTCCACCGAAGGCCCCAGTGGGGGTGTTCGCATGCGGTTCCCCCACCCAGGGCAGCGTTTCGTGGCCCCATAGGGAGCTCCACCGAAGGCCCCAGTGGGGGTGTTCGCATGCGGTTCCCCCACCCAGGGCAGCGTTTCGTAGCCCCATAGGGAGCTCCACCGAAGGCCCCAGTGGGGGTGTTCGCATGCGGTTCCCCCACCCAGGGCAGCGTTTCGTGGCCCCATAGGGAGCTCCACCGTGGCTGCTCTCGCATGCGGTTCCCCCACCCAGGGCAGCGCTTCGTGGCCCCATGGGGAGCTCCACCGAAAGCCCCCGTGGCGCAGTTCGCATGCGCTTCCCCCACCCAGGGCAGCGTTTCGTGGCACCATAGGGAGCTCCACCGAAGGCCCCAGTGGCGCAGTTCGCATGCGGTTCCCCCACCCAGGGCAGCGTTTCGTAGCCCCATAGGGAGCTCCACCGAAGGCCCGCCCCGGTGGCGCAGTCCGCATGCGGTTCCCCCACCCAAGGCAGCGCTTCGTGGCCCCATATGGAGCCCCACCGAAAGCGGCACCCACAACGCGTTACCAACAATTGCTTATGGTTGGGTCTTTCGCCAGGATAATTTCTATGTTTTTTTGCGTTCTGGCCTTTTCGCTTCCGGACGCTCCAAGAGGGCCCAAGAGGCCTTCAAGACTGCTCCAAGACGGCCCACGAGGCTCCCAAGACGGCCCCGGAGCGGCCCAAGAGCGCCCCCCAGACGGCCCAAGTGCTGCCCAAGGCGGACCAAGAGGCCCCAAGACGGGCCCAAGAGGGGCTCAAGAAGGGAACCGAGAACTGAAAAATCGAGCCCTCCGCCCCAGAAGGCGCCCAGGACCCCGAAAGAGGCCCCAAGAGACTCTCCAAGACACCCCCAAGACGCCCCAATAAGCTCCCGTGAGGCCCCAAGAGGACCAACAACGTCAGGCCCCAGGCCCCAAGAGGACCAACAAATACCGCCAAGAGCCCGCCGAAAGCCCCCCAAGAGACCGTCACGAGAGCTCAGGAGGCCCCCTGGAGGCCTCCCGAGTTCTCCAAGAGGCCTAAAAAGAGGCGCCAAGAGGCCCCAAACGGCCCCACCGAGGCTCCAAGAGGCCACGAACGCGCAAGCAAACGCCTGCGATGGCACAATACGGGCCGGCGGAATGAGCGAAGCGATTAAATAACATATCATCTTATTCTATACTTAGCTGAGCCGTCAACAACATCACGGAACCGAGCATACTATAACATAGCCTGTCAGAACATATCATGTCCTAGCATGGTGCCACAGAGCAGAGCGATTCGACGACGTATCTGACGTGACAGGCGCCACGACGTCACGCCGGCCCGTCGATATCGAAACATCACAGAGCACAGTATTAAATATTGCATTCCGGCTGATTACAATTAAACACGCTGTAGCACAACATCACGTGCACAATAGGCCACCACTCCACGGCCTCGCCCAAGCGTCACGAGGTCACGCTGGCCCGTCGAGGTCAGAGCATAACGGAGCACAGCGTCACATACTACATTGGGGCAGAATCCAACGAAGCACACTACAGCACAACATCGCGTATACAGTGGCCACCGCTGCGCGGTGCCGCCCCTGTGTCAGGCTCAACACGGGGACAAACAGGCGCAGCATTGACAGAATCGATGACTCGTAGACCGAGACAGGCGTCCCGAAGTCACGCCGTCTCCTCTCTCCACCCCGCCTCCTCATCCTTGTCCTTGCCTCCTCCTTTCCCTCCTTTCCCCCCACTCGACAGGTTGGAGTTGTTAGATTTCAAAAACAAGTCCCCTGGTCAACCCCACCCTGCATACCGCGGCCGCCAAGCCCAAAGTTGTCCCGATGGTCCCTGGTATCCCGCCTCTCGCCTGGCCAACCCCACCCTTCATTCCGCGGCCGCCAGACGCCAAGTTGTCACGAGGATTCCTGAGAGTCCTGGATATCCCGCCTCGTTCCCTCGACGAACACGACAGAACACAACACGACATAACATAACATGACAGAACGGAGCAGAGCTTTACAGAACATGACATAACAGAACATATCAATATCATGACTACGAAGAGCATGACAGAAACACGACATACCAGGGCAGAACATCACAGAACAGGAGACGACGTATCACTACATAACAGAACATAGCCGAGCATAACAGAGCACACCTGAACATGATATGTCATATCATGGCAGAGCATCACAGAACAGATCGCAACACGATCGCAGAGCACAACGACGACGAACACGACAGAACACAACACGGCACAATATAACATGACATAACAAAACTCGAGCATGACAGAACATGACAGAACAGAGCATAGCAATCGCATGACAAAAAGAACAGACTATAACATCACAGAACATACCAGAGCATGACATGCCATAACAGAAGACGGCAGGACACAACATAACATAACATTCCCGAGCACAACATAACACACCTGGACAGAGCATATCATATCATGATACAGCAGTATCGAAAACATCATAACACGCAGCATAGCATAGCGACACATACTAGCAGAGCGAATCATACTATACTATACACAGCCGAGCCGTCAACAAAGATAACATCACATACGTTTTTTTTTTTACCAGCGCGATATTTTAGGAGAAGAAGGAGAGGCAAGCAGGAGGGGACGATCGCAACAACTCTCGAATCACCTGTGCACTCCGTGGCGAACGCGGCAGAGATTGACCAACGGCTTTATTTACAACAACATCCCAGAAGTAAAAAAGCACTGGCGAGAAGTACTTAAGTGGCCGGCCGGGTAGACGTCACCACATTCAGGGGAAAGGGGAAAAGGAGGGGGAGGAGGAGGAACAAAGAGGAGGGAGGGAAGGACAACTGCACAAACGGAGCCAACACTCAGCGCACTGGTTACCGTCACTGCTTGGGAGAAAGGTCACCAAGCAAAATCGTGCGAACGTGGAACCATACGAAATACCCCAACATCGTATCGGTAAGACGGGGTGGAGAAGAGGGGAGGGAGGAGGAGGAAGAGGAAGAAGGGGACGACAGAGGGGGAGCAATGCAGTACAGTAGCGGTCAAGTGTCCCCGAAGCGGGAAGGCGAGCAGAGTGCGTACATCCGCCGTGACGCATGCCAGCCATGCTCACACTCGAAAGTCGCCTTGAAAAGCTGGGCGAAAACTGCGCCAACTGTCAAAGTGCTGTATGTGGTGCGGCGCGATGCCGAACCCCGCCGAGCCAGCTGCACCGGTTGCACGTGCCAGCAGCGACTCGCTACAGGAGGAGCGGCCTACTGGACCGGGCGGCCATTCGAGCAAACTGGCCCGGGTTTGCATGCAGCGCCGACGGCGCCAATTTGGTGACACATGTGGCCACCAAGCGTGCCCCAAAATAGAATACGGATATCGACGAGCCGTCGACGACTGCGTGCCTGTGCTGTGGGCCCACCCGGCGCCAGATGGAGAAGCTTTCTCTGGGTAGCGGGAGGCGGGAGGAGGAGGAGGAGGAGGAGCAGGAGGAGGAGGGGAGCGGCTACAGAGCCACCACACAGAAAATGAGCCTGGGAGCATGAAGGAATCCCCATTTCCAACCAACACCCCAAGCAAGTGGCGAATAAATCAGCACGAGAGGCGATAGAAGGAGGGGAGGAGGAAGCAGAGGGGCTATGATTCAGAAAGCGGCGATGCATGAGACAAACTCAAACGGGGGATGCTACAGGAGCTCCCGGAGAGTCAGCTTCAGCGCGTTCACGCAGATGACGGGGCTGACCACCGCGTCATGCCGGGACCAGCAGTGGGCCAACCCTGAGGTACGATAGATATTGTTTTAAGACCGCGTGCTTAAGTTAAACCATGAAATCTTATAGTAAGAACACGTATGTAATATAACATATGTTGTTTCATCTGTTTCAGCACAGTGAGGTAAATCTTTTTTCAAACCACATCCTTCAGTACGCGTATAGCTTCCGCACAAGTACGGGGCCCTTCTAAGAAAGGTTGTTGACGTTCGACAAGACGAACATCACATTTGTACCGTGAGGACAAGACGAGCAGCGCTCGAAGACGACGGCTGCGCTATCGTGCCAACAATAAACTTGAAATGATCGAAACACCTACAAGACTCCCTTGTACCTTGAGGATTGTATCACACAAAATTGCAGAACACCTACAAGACACCCTTGTACCTCGAGGATGCTATCACGCAAAATGGCAAAACACGACTGCGTCAAGGTTATTCGCAATGGCGATACATCAACGTATTGATTATCTCACATGCGGCATGACCAATCGCAAATGCCATAGTGTTTTGTTATCTGCTTCCAATGTGCTGTCATCGGCGGCCGCGTTTGGTCCACTGCCCTGAGCCGAGCACGCGAGCCGCTGCCTAGCTCCTATCGTAGCCCGCCATATGTATTGCACACGACGCGGGCTGCAATCGGAATCGTGGAATGAGTTTCGCGAGTGCTGACGGCGGCAGTCATCGCATTCAAATGCGGAGGAGGAGGAGGAGGAGAAGGAGAAAGCGGAGGAGGAGGAGAAGGAGGAGGAAGAGGAGGAGGAGGAGGAGGAGGAAGGAAACATACTGCGTCAGAAGAGCGCGGCAAAAAGGAGCAGGAGGATATAAAGCCTTATGCAGCTGTTCGTTCTTCTCTTTCCACAATTCGCCCAGGAGCAACGTTGCCAAGCGGTTGAAGTGAGCAGGGATAGGATCTAGGGCGATCATTTGGAGACAATCTGAATGAGGAGTTGCACAAGAATGAGACTGAGGAGGAGAGATCACTGCGACGGAAACGCCAGCGAGGCCACGCTGGAGCAGAAGGCATCTGGATATTTTTCCGATGCCTTCTGTCCGTGCCCCGTCACCCAACCAGCCTGCCAGCCGTTGGCGCGGGGCGTCATCGAACGCCGCGCCTCCACCTGGGGGGATGCGAGCGGGAGGGGGGCGGGCAGAGGGGGGGTGGTAGTAGAGGGGGCAATGGTGCAATCTAGTCGAGGGTGCGCACATGTTTTTTCTGGGGGTGATGCGCCATTGTCCTGTCGCACCCCGCCTTCCACCCTTCCTCTACCCACCAATGTTGTTGTGTGATATACCAGACACAGTGGTAATCCTTCTCTCCCGAAGGCCCCCTCCTCCTCCTCCTCCACCTCCTCCTCCCACCGAAACTGGGACGCGGTGGTCGGCAATGCACCTCTACCCGACCCCTCCCCTCTCCCCCCACCCTCCCTCCCTCTCCCCTTACACTGGGGAGGGGGAGGGGGTGGGGATGGTAGCCGTCGCGCGTTTCACTCCAGCTGGCCATCCAAAACAAGCAGTGGATGGTAGCCGTCACATGTTCCAATCTACATGGCAACCCACCACGAACAATGGACAGGTAGCCGTCACATGTTCCACTCCAATTGGCAACCCACCACGAACAGTTGACCGGTAGCCGTCACATGTTTCGATTTAGATGGCACGTGTTTTACCAGTCCTGATCATATTGTTTTGGACTGAGAACCAAGCGATGTCGCTGTGAAGTTAAGTACAGAAGACAAGCCAGTACCATTCGCACGTTACTAAACAACGACGGCTCCTCTTTGTCTCGTATCCCTTACTGTTCCTCCTTCTCTTTGTCTCTGGAAGAAAGGCTGATCGGCCGAATTCGGCCGATCAACCTTTCTTCCAAATGCTCCCCCGTTCGGCTGAAGCCACCTTGAAGAGACGCGTGCCCACGCCTCCAGCCGCGCTCCTCACCTTCTCCGTGGACGCCTCCCTGCCAGGAGTGCCCAGCGCAGCAACAACCTATGGGATGACGTCGCCTGCGCCGAAGTCGCCGTGGACGTCGACGTCGATTTCGACGACGCGACCACGACGACCGCGACAACGCCGACGAGGCCGACGACCACGACGGCGAAGGCGGCGCCGACAACGCCGACGTCGATGTCGACGACAGCGACGCTGACGACGCCGACAGCAACGCTAACGACGCAATCGACGACAGCGACGCCGACGACGCCGACGGGGGGTGCTCTTTGGCTCAGCAGGGGCGCCGCGGGAGCTCGGCCACTGGTCCGAGATCGGCGGGGGGGGAAAGGCGATGGTCTGGGCGATGCCACCCCACTTGCTTCGCAAACCAAGCGAAGAAATACTACAGACGGCTGACTGCAGTCAGTCTTCCAGGGTCTCCAGCCGTCACATTTCTTCTCATCGTGTTGACCCTGTGGGGGTGGGCGGTGATGCAATGCCCCCTCATTCTGCCCCTCTGCCCCCGATCTCCCCACGAACTCTCGGCCCATCCGTGCCACCGCGTGGCGTCGCCAAAAAACATGGGCCCCCGATGTCCATTCTGCTTTTGTCTTGTCACCTGGTTCCGACTCTCAGCGTAGAATGAAAGTTCCTTCTCATGGGGGGTGAGGAGGAGCAGGAGGGGAAGCTTCCTTCTTCTTCTCCTCTCCCTCCTCCCTCCCCCTCCCCCTCCTCCTCCTCCTTTTCCTCCTCTACCTCCTCCTCCTCCTCCTCCTCCTCCTCCCTCCCATTGAACGACCGATTCGATTCTCCTCTCAATGACATGGGAATCGCATCGTTGGCGGGTGGTGAGCGAACGGGGTGGCACCGCGCAGAGCCTTCGCCATCGCGATGGCTTCCGATGGCAAGGATCGCTAAGCCGCTGGGGGGCGGGGGGGTAGCAACAGCAGCAGCAGTAGCAGCAGCAGCAGCGACGACAGCGACGACAGTACCTCATCGCGTGGCCACGTCGTCAGGATCGACAAGGGTTTCACTGACCGCGCCCCGAGCCAGCCCAAGTAGGTTGTCACCTTGACGAAATTAGGGGGGGTAGCCATGAGATGCACGCAGTCGATCAGCATGCCCCCGCGCGGTTGTTCCATGAACGCGCGCGCGCCTCTGGTCCAGGCGATGGAGAACAGGAAGCATCTTAGTTGCAGTGGAATGCGTTGAAATATTCCAAACAAGTAAACCATTCATCTAGGTTCTCCGACCTCCAGGGTTCTGCATGCATTCCCCTCGTCCCCCCCTCTTTTGAGGGGAGAGGGCGATTGAGATCTGTGGTATGCAGTTGCTAGGGGGAGGGCGTGGGATTGCCTGGAACTTCGACCTCGGTCTGCTACTATTTGCAATGGCCGCTTTCGACTATCGATTCGATCGCGCATGGAACTTCGACCTCGGTCGCTACTACTTGCAATGGAAGTCGCGTTGCATGCACGCCATGCTAATCATTTGCGCCCAAGTTGAGGCTGGATGGGGTGAGTGGGAGGGGTTCGAACCCCTGCCACCACCCCTGCTCCTCCTCGCCCTCCCCAACCTTCTCCTGCCTCCTTCCCCTCCTCCTCCTCCCGCTCCAACTTCTCCTCCTCCTTCTCCACCTCCTCTATCATCCCTGTTCGTTTCCTCAACCGAACCTCCCTTGCTGTACCTTCTGACCTTCTGTAATAATCATCGCGGATCTTCTCATTCCTCCCGCACCTCACTCTCGACCGAGCTGCTGGGCCCACTCGCAGGAACATGGCCACGTGGTTGGCCTCCATCACGTCGCGCCTGGCCTCGTTCCCGAGGAGGTCAGCCTTGCTGCGCCTGGGGGGGAGGCTTAGCTGGGATGGGAATTGCTTGCAAACTCACCGAGGATTCACCGCAAATTCACCGAGGATTCACCGCGCACAGGGTCCACTGCAACAGTTTTTTGGTTGAAAACGTGTCTGCAGACCACGGGAAATTCACCGCGAACTCTTCGGAAATTCACCGCGAACTCTTCGGAAATCCACCGCCGGCCCAGCCAAGATGTCGCAGTGCTTTGATCTTTGTGTCAGTGCTTGTGCATACGAGTGGAGAACGCGCGCACGTATACATGCATCACCCTTCTCCAGCAGCACCCCCTTAGTAGAAATCTTGTGTCGGGGGTAGGGTAAGACGTGCGCCCCTCCCGTGACTATGACTGCCCCCAGGGCGAGCATATGGTTAAGCGCGCGTGCTCACAATGAATAATTCAGGAAATATTGTTATATGCGCACCTGGCGTGGAACATCCCCATGTTCAGCCAAGTCTTGCACTCGGGGGAGGCCCGGAGCAAGCCGCCCACCTTGAGGCGCTGCGTGGCGCGCACAGCAGCCAGCATGCCCCCCAGCGTGCACAAGTCCTCAGTCTCGTGGCTCATCTCCCTGAGATTTGGATCGGGACGGCGGCGAACGCGAGCGCAGTAATGTGAGTGGGCGCCGAGGCGCGCGTTCGCGCGTAGACGCCACGCGGGATTGCCTCCGCTGAATTCCGAAGATTTCTGTGAAAGTCACCCCTCGCGTCGGCGCCCACTCGCATCACTGCTCTGGCGCGTCGCCGTGCCGACCCATTCAGAGCCTGTCCATGCCGAGAGCTCGCCCGCCCGCTGCGCCGACCTCTTTGGTGATCCCCCCCTGGCCGCAACACAGCTCGAACGCGTCCAGGTCGCGGCGCAGCGTGGCGCCCACGAGCCACTCCTTCGCCTAGCGCGAGAAGGCGAGCTATAGGGGGGGAGGAGGGGGAGCGGCATGAGGAGGAGGAGGGGGGGCATGATGATGAGGAGGAATAGGAGGAGGGGCATGATGAGCATGAAGAGGAGGATGACTAGGGGAGGATTGGCAGGAAGCGGAAGATGACGTTGATGAGGATGGGGTGGGGGGGGGGGGGGCGAGGAAGGCGGGATGAGCAGTAAGAGAGTGAATGGTAGATGCCGTGAGTCAGTGAGAGCGGGGTGAGAATGGAAAGTAGGGTTGACATGGGAAGCATGATAACTATGAGTAGCGGGAAAACTGCACAGGGATGACGGATAAGGAGGGGACGCAGGCGAATGAGATAAATCGATAGTGCAATTTGATGGTTGGTTGGGTGTAGTTTGGAACAGAGCGAAAACTCCCAGAGGGTCAACAGGTCCCAAGAAAAGCGACTTGCCTCAGATAGGCCTTCTGTTCCAGAGATGGAACTTGAAGTATATGTTTTGCATCGCTGCGTTGCAAGCGCATCTCGACGGTTGTGGCAAAGGAAAACTGCCCAGAGAAATTATAATGATTCTCAGCGGCCAGACGCCGCGAGCATGCAAATAGTCTGATGCGCACAGGCGGAATATTGGCATCGGCAGAAATGTTGTACGTGCCTTTGATCATGTATGCCGCGAATGCATCTCAAGTGCTCGTTCTATAATCCTCCCACCTCCTTCCCCATGCACCTCCCCAGCCCATTATCTCTTGCGATGCTTCCTCCCTCCCTTGTAGATCCTAGCGCAGGCGTCCTACTCAGCCTGGCATCATCTATTTACGATTCGGCACGAAACGCGGCCTCAGCAGCTGGCAATTAGCAGGAGGGGGCGAAGGCCTGTCCGCAATTGGCCTCGAAGACGGAGCCTTCTTTGGCAATGGGCGGGGCCTATGTGGAGTATCATCTGGAAATTGGCGAAACGGGCCATGAACTGCTTTGCTAGGATCGTCGCACCGAGCGAATCCAAACCCACTCGGGTCTGACACGTGCTGCTCAGCGTGGGCTCGGGCATCCGATACCTCACCCTCACGCAAGCGCTTCAGATTGTCCGATATGCGAGTCCCGAGCTCCTTCGCGCAACTGTGAAAGCCTGGCGAGGACCCCTCGCCAGGCTGTGGTGAGACACCCGCCCACGGCGACGACGCTGCTGGCGAGGTCTCTGCTGGCCGAGGCTGCGGGACTGGCGTCACTTTTTGCTGATCTGATGGCGCTGGCGCACCTGCAGGCGAGCCTGGCGAACCTGCTGTGTACTTCTTCAATCTGTCGGAAACCGCCTGCCCTCCCGCGACGTCTTCCAAGGGGCGCGTCCTCGCAGGCAGTCTCCCGTCGCTGTCTTCGACCTTCTGTTTCTTGATCCGAGCTTTGGAGGCTTCCGATGATGAGGCAGGGCCGTCTTCAGGATCGGCTGTTTTCTTGCCAGGTGGTCCTGGGGCAACTGCAGTTGCCCCCTCAACCTGGAGGTAGTCGCCCACCCCCGCAACAAGTTGTTGTACGATCCCCGCGGCAACGTCGCATCCCACAGCAGGTTCGCCTGCTTGCGTTGCAGGGGTCCCACAACGGATCTCCAGCATGAACGGCAACATAAAGTTAATGTCCTTCTCGAGCGCGGGGGACAGACCAGGCGCTTGGACTTTCAGCGCGACGGCATCGAGCATAGTTGCCTCGCTGGAGCTTGGGCTCGACTGCATGGCTGGCGCGTCCGAGCCTGAGCTCGACTGCATGGCTGGCTTGCTGGAGCCTGAAAGGTGGATGTATATTTGTGCTCAAACGAACCGAACGAGCTACGGATGCAAGGCTCCCTGATAGTTCCTCCCGTTGGATTTCGATTCCATCCCATTATCTCTGACCTGTCAGTCCTTATTATCCCCTCTCTGTCGTCCTGTCTCTCCCTTCCTGGTTTTGTGAGAATGTTGTCAATCGTAATCTGACGTCGCTCTAAAGTTTCCTCTGCCTTCGTCTGGGATCTTGCCGCCCTCGCTCGTACATCCTCAGTCTTCCTCCTCCTCCTCCTGCCCCTGCTCCTGCTCCTGCTCCTGCTCCTGCTCCTGCTCCTGCTCCTCCTCCTCCTCCTCCTCTTCCTCCTCCCCCCCCCCTCTTCCCCTCCTCCTCTGCGCGCCTGCTCCCTGCAGCGCTCCACGAGCCAGGCGGAGTTCGACGCGTTCAACTTCAGCATGTCTGAGTCGCTGCCCTCGCAGCCCATGGCCTCAGGAGCGGCAGGGGTGGGGGCGCATCAGGGGGAACGTAGGGCTGGGGAGAGTGCAACCAAAAGATTGGAGAGGTGTCGGGGGAATGGACTTGCTGGCGGCAGAAGTCACTGGGTCGACTGGCATATGGCCACGCGAACAGCAATGGGCCTCGGATCCATCGTTCGCCGGGGCGCCATCCCTCACACTAGTCTTCTTGCCACAAGAGCCTTGTGCCCACAGCAATGACAGCAGCAACAATTCGGCGAGCGATTGGTTGAGCGTGCCACTTAGGGAACGTTTGGGATGTAAGCGGCGAAAGAACGCGCACGAGAGATAGAGCAAGAAAGGGGCATGCCAAAATAAAGCGAGTGAGAGAGGGGAACATGAAGCGGCAGAGGCTTACATTACCAGCATGGGAATGAGCACGCAGGAAGCATTGGGCATGAGCACGCAGGAAACAAAGAAGGAAACATTGCAATCTAGCCGAGCCTTCTTGCTTATCTCCTGGATCCGCTCGGGGACGCCGTTGTTCAAGCCCACGGGTTCCATGTGTCCGATGCGCTGCGGCCACTAAACTCGACCGAACCAAAGAAACCGCTATTCGGACTCAGAACGGCTTGGATCTGGATCGATTGGAAGATTGATTCCTCGAATTTCAAACGGTGAGCTCTCTGGGCAGCATTCCTGAGATTCGAATTCAATGGTTCGTCGACGAAAGTAAAATAGAACTTCAAGTTGCCCATCCATCTGCTCCTGGGGGGATCGGCGAGGAGGAATATTGTGCCCAGGACGAACGATTCAGGAATAGTTCGCCACGACTCAGATGTTAGTTTAAAATAACATCTGGGTCGTGGCGAACTTCTTCCTGGCACGGTCACAAGGATGCGGCCCCTGGGCGTTTTTGTTAATAAAAGTCGGGGAGGGGGTCGTCAACTTGCTTTTGCACCCCGGTGCGTCCTTGCAGTTGCGTGGGCGAACAAATGGAATTTCGGCACGAACGACAGCTTAGCTTTCTGGCCCTCCAACAGCAGTTCCCTGCAACATTCCATCGCCTTCTGGTATTGCGGTGTAGTTATCACAGTGTCCGCATTTTGCCAGACATCCAACCATTCCGCGATCGCGCCAATACATTTGAATAGAGACGATTTCAATTCCACCCCTTCTCCACATCCCTCGATCTCACATTTCGCAAAATCCATGAGTATGCGTGTTTCTGCTGCCTTCGCTTTGAGCATGGTGCCTGGGCGCAGGCGCCCACCATCGCCCATCATTCCGCGATCTGACCCCAGCATTTTGAGCGTGAGGTTGCTCAATCGGCGGTCGTGAGAGATATTCGACTCCTCGTAATATCTAAACATGTCTGCCTACATTGAATGTAGATGCTCTCCCGATCCCCTCTGTAGTTCCACGGGTTTTGTTGGGCGAGCCTCCAGAGGCTCGCACTTGCTACTCGAGAGATCGGACCGTAATAAACAGTGCGAAGGGTGTCGACTGCCATGGTTGTCGCTGGGCTCGTCCCCCATTCAGTCTTGAATAATGGGCACCGATGGGATGCATAATCAAGAACTTGTTGCTTTTCACCACGAGTAACCCTCCAGAAATTAGCCGCCCCACTCCAGCCCACCTTGTCTATCTCACGTATGTCATGCATACCGTTGTGAGGTTCCAATCGGTCACCAAGAAGAAGGCCGATTTCGGGGAGATCGTATTTCAAGGTGCGCCCAGCATTGCCTTTTCCTTTCTTCGACTTGTTATACATCAAAGCAGATAGTATTCGTAATCGCTCCGCTTCTGAACGAATTTGCACGTTATATTCACACTTCTGGCACGCATTTTCATCGTGTAAAGTTCGATTCTCAAACAGTATCTTATCCTCGCACATCTCTCTGAATAGCAATGGTGCATGTTCTGCTTGTCTGTCCAGCACAGTGGGCAAGGGTTAAGTGATTTTCCCCAGGAGCCAGGGCCGAAGGTTTTTGTGAATTCACTCCAGTCACCTTTGACGTAAAGCAGCATTGCGCGAAACCCAAACTCAGACACTCCCTGATCGGTACCTCGGTCCTCTGAAGGGCCCCAGGGCTTCCCATTCCACTTCTGTGCTGGAGCACTACCCGTGATGAGCGAATCAACGATCCATGAAATGTATGAAAGGTACGTGTGCACAGAACACCAACCATTGCAGCCGCACCTGCACATATCAAGCTGACGAAGCACACCGACGACGTGGCGCTTTTGACTGAGCAAATTGACAATCGTCGCAACGAGGATGCTATCGCTCCTGCCAGCCTGCAACGCTGCGAAACGCACGCCATCCATACAAACAGCCACAGTCAACGGCATTTTCCCAGTGTCCTCAATGCATTGTTTTGCGATGACGTTATCCTTGTAGCAGGGGAGGTTCGTCGGGGAATTCGAGTTGCCATAATCACCATTCTCAAGAATAGTCATCATATCGGTGCTCGAGCTCATTTCTTTAGCAATCGATGCATATGTTAGCATGTATGGCACCTCCCGAGTGCGTTGGTCAGCGCGACCGCGAACATAACATGGCATAGTCACTTCAGTTGTAGGACACGTACGCGGCAGCATTCGATTCAAATGTTGTTTGTATTTCCCGATTGTTGACCAGGGGGCACGCCAAAGTCCTGAAAGTAACCTCCTTCACATCCAGCGATATGCAAATAATGACTCAAAGCACATACATCCTTAGCCGAAACAGGAGAACACGAAGCATGCATCTCGAGCAATAATTCGAACACCTTACGGCCAGCCTGCCGAGGCGATATTGTTTCGTCATCGCTTTGGGGGGGAGCTCTGCGCCGACGGCGCTTTTTAGCCTTGGGGGCCATTGTGGAACAAGTCAGTCTCGGTGTGGATCGCCTGATTGAGCCGAGGCTGCAGCATGTCGCTACTGATTGAAAGGTTTCGCCGTGAAGGTCAAGGCCCCAAACAGTTCGAGCAGCAAGCTGTCATTGCATGCTGTTTGAGGGGTCCAATGCGTCCCTCGGAAGTATTTTAACGATGATCGAATTCTATTTCGGGGGTCGAATGATTCTGGTTCCCCTCGGACACCATTAAGAAAGCTAGATGACAGAAGGGTCGCATTCTTTCTCGTCCCACAACATGAGTTCTTGCTGTCGTTGCCTGCGTGTCTCCTAGCTATCGCGCAGACAGCGTGCGCAGAGTCGAAAAAACTGAGCACGTGCGGGCCACCGCGCGGCCGCTGAATCTCATTCAACAGATGCACCATTGCATCCGTCACGTAATGCACCCCTGCCACGGCTTCGCGGTCCGACGGGCGACGCGCCAGATACTCTAAGCATGCTGCGGCGCAGAAAATTGGAGAGCATGAGCTTGAAATACTGGCCACTACTCATTACTACTCTGTACGATGGCTACTACACTGTATGGGATATGTAATTTCAGTGCTCCGATGGGTTCATTCGAGACTCACTTGGGATTCACCGGTGGTTCACCGGTGGTTCACCGGTGCGGTTCACCGGTGGTTCACCGGCGCATGCTTGTGGTTTTGTGAGGATGTCTCGAGCGAGAGCCTCACTAGTTCACCGGTGCATGCGCGGTTCACCGATGCTCGGTTCACCGGAGATTCACCGGTGATTCACCTGTGGTGGTTTCAACGATTGCAATGAAATTCATGCTCTTTCATACTACTTCGTATGAAAGTACGTGTTTAGCTCCATGCTCACCTCATAATCACGTCGCCCTGCCTCTCTGGAGAAGCTTTGAAAGCGCGGGCGCGCGATGTCAGAGCAGACGCGCGCTTCAAGGCAAACGTGGCCAGATACACACTTACACATCTATGCATGCTATGGCTTGTGCGTCGCATGTGCGTGCGATGTCGGTGCTATGGCGCCACGTGTGTATGTTGTATGCAGGCTGACCTCACAAAATCACAACCGCGGGCTTCTTCTTCGGCTTCTCGTCACTGTCCCCGTTGACGCATTTCTTCATCCGCAGGAGTTTGGCGATCTCATTCTTCAGCTTTCCCAGTGGCTCCTGCGGGCGAAGATCGAGGCGCGCCCCAATGCTCTGATCTCATGCCTCCTACTGTCTCCAACTACTCTCCTAATGTTTTCAACTACCCTCCTACTGTCTCCAACCACCCCCTATCCAGAAATCAGCTCATCCCTCCTACTGTCTCCATCTACCCTGCCGCCTAATCTTCCTTTTCCACTCTTGTTCCTTACTTTCGACACTCTCGATCTCGACAGCGTGAAGTGTGTTTCGGATCCCCTCCCAAAGCGCTCCGTGAGCACTGACGCCCCTGTCTTCAGAACCACCTCGAACTTGGCGTCCCCGATGGTCTTCCTGAGCTCGCCCCAATCGACCAGGGCCATCAGTTCCTGGAGGTGCTCAGTGTCTTTGATGAGGTCCGTAACCTACGGGCGAGTGGGGGAGCGCATATTTCTATCCTCCTCACACTCTTATCTCCTCCATCCTAGTCCTCCTCACCGCACTCACCTCCTTCTCCTCCTCCTCCTCCTCGTCCTCCCCCTCCTCCTCCTCCTCCCTCTCCTCCTCCTCCTCCTCCTCCTCCTCCTCCTCCTCCTCCTCCCTCTCCTCCTCCTCCTGCTCCCCCCCCTCCTCCTCCTCCTCCTTCGATGCTGCCCACCAGCTGCTTCCCCTGGCTGTGCAAGCCGTGGTAGACGACCTTCTGCTTGCGGAAGGCGATCAGCGCTGCATCAAGGCTCGTCTTCTCGCGCTTCGGCCTGGGGTTAGCAGTGTCACCGCCACCGCCACCTCCTCCAGGCGCTCCAACAGCGGCACCCGTGCCCTGCTTGTTCTTGCCCTTCTTGCCGCGCCCTTTCGCGCCCTTGACGCCAGCAGCGCCCTGGCCGCCGCCACCAGTGCCGCCGCCAGCACTGTCTGAGCCGCTAGCACCCGCAGAGCCGCCAGCACCCGTCGCGCCGCCAGCACCGCCTGAGCCGCTAGCACCCTTCGAGGCGCCAGTACCGTCTGAGCCTGCTGCAGCACTCGCCGAACCAGCACCTGGCGGAGCAGCCTGCTCGGTGCTGGACCACGTCTGGAACTCCTCGTACGCCACAGAGTACTCGTCCGAAATGCTGTGCTCGACGTAGTAGAACTTCAGCGTATCCGTCATCCGATCCCACTTGACCCAGTGCTTCCCGAAGATCACGCAGTTCGTGCAGTACCGCGCTGCGTTCTTGCGACCGTCGGCCCCGCCCCCCTCCTTGTGCGCGATGCGGCTCAAGGAGAGGTACTTCCCCTCGAGCTTCTCCTTTTTGACGTTCCGCGTCACCTTCTTCTTGGTGGCCTCGTAGCGCTTGTGCTCCTTCTGGGCCCACCTTGCGCGGAAGGCCGCTTTGTTGACGAGGCCCAATTCAGCACGGCATTCGACTGCCAACTGTTGGTCCGCCTCGAGCGCCCTGTTCCAGCGACTCGACATCTTGTGCCCATGGCTGGCGAAGTTGAAGTTGCCACTTTTCAAATCGTCCCACATATCCTGTTCGATTTGGGCTTTCTGCTCTTCTGTCGTGGGCTGAGTCCTGCCAGCGTCCTCCTCCTGAACCATGAGATTGCGAAGCTGGCCGATAGCGCGCAAGCCGTGAAAGTTCTTGAGCTTCGCTTGAAGGTTGTCGATGTCGGCGTTCCCCTCGCTCGCCTGGCTGGTCAAGGCCGCCTGGGCGCGCTTCAGCTCGTCGAGGAGGTTCTCAAGGTGGCGCAAGCATCCTCCTCCTCCTCTGCCTCCTCCGCCTCCTCCGCCTCCTCCTCCTCCTCCTCCTCCTCCTCCTCCTCCCCCTCCCCCTTCCTCCCCCTCCTCCTCCTCCTCCCCCTCCTCCTCCTCCTCCTCTCCTCCTCTCACGCCATCCCCCCTCCTCTTCCCCCTCCAATGCGCGGGGGGGCGGAAGGGTGACGGAGGGCGAGAAAGGCGAGGAGGGGGAGGGGGAGGAGGAAGGGGCAGGAGCGTGAGGCAGAGGAGGATCAGGGGGAGAGGGAGGAGGAGAAGGGTTGTGATTGGGTTCACTCGCTCAATCCTGCTTGTAGATGATGGGACAGGGCACGGCCTGGTCCAAGTCGCCAGTGGGCTGCTGCATTTCCTGAAGGGTAATCAGGACGGATAAAACATGAGTTGAAACCTTGCAAGCAAGGGCCCCCCATCTCTGCACAAATAGTTTCCCTCAAGGGGGGCGCCCTCTCTACTGATTGTATCCCCGTCTATGTAGTTTCACTGGGTGTGGTTTCTCCTCCCTTCACTCCTCAACCTCCGCCTTTCCCTCCTTGTCCTCCCTCTTCTCCTGCTCCTCTATCTCTCTCCAACTCTCCCTCCTTATCCTCCATCTTCCATCTACTCCTCTAAATTTCCCAAGGCGTTCCTTCGGCACGGCTTCCAGGCGATTCTGAGCTTTCTCATCGTCTGACTCTTCCTCACCCTCAGTCTTCACCTCGCTCTCCGCGGAGATCAGGCCCCTCGCTGGCGGGAAGATCGCCTGCGACCCGATGTGCCATGCTGATCCCAAGCCCGTCGCTGTGAAGCTTCCCGTCGAGTCGGCGGCCTCTGTCCCGTCTGCAGCGGCCTCCGCCGCGCCCAGCACATCGGCGGCCTCCAGCGCGTCCGCACCCTTGGGCTCCATGGGCTCGGAGGGGACCTTGGCTTCACCGGGCTCGGGGGCCTTGAGTTCATCGGGCTCAGGGGCATCTGCAGGGCTGAGCGTCTTGGACATCACGCCGAACATGCCGTCCATCTCGCTGAGCATGGCGTCGATCTGCTCCCTGGAGAAGCCCTGCTTGCTGAGGTTTGAGGACATCGTCTGTATCTGGAGCAAGAAGGGGTTCGCGGCCAGCTGTGGCGCCTTGGATCCAGGTACAGGCGCAGGCGGTGGCGCCGCTGCCTTGGGAGGTGGGGGCCCCGCCCCTGCCTAGGCTGCCACTGGAGGTGGCGGCAATTGCCTCTCTGGCTGCGGTGCCTTCGGTGTCGCGCCCAAGGCGCCGCTGGGGGCTGCCGACGCCGATTCTCTCTCGGCCGTGCCGCCTGCAAGCCCCGCGCCGCGCGGAGGCGGTGCACCGTCTGCAAGCGGAGCCCCGCGCGCGTTGCGCGGCTCCTTCGCAGTGGGGAGGGCCTGCGAGCCGTCGGCCAGATCCATGGCCGTCTCCCTCTTCCGCTTGAGCAACTCCATGGTGGCGTTGTATCCCTCGTGCCACGCCTGCTCCTCTGGGTAGCGCTGAGCGCGTTGCGAACGGACATCACTGTCTCCGCTGCCCTTGATCTGTGCCCAAATTTTCTTCTGCTCCTCAATCTCCGCTGGAGTGGCTACCATGGTCATGCCAGCTGGCTGGTCCAGATCCTGGGACATGGCGTCCTTGTCCTCGGGGCTGCTGTCGACGGTCATCCCCTCAAGATCGCCTTCAGTGGTTCCGAGGCGCCTGCGCCGAGCTCGGCAGTTCGGGTCGCCTGTGAGGTGGTCGATGCTCCAGCAGTCCTCGCACTGGTGGTAATCCTGCGGCTGCTGCGTGCTGCTCATCGCGACCAACCAGACTGACTGGAGCCGCGCGCGAGATCACCTTCTGATCCACGTCAGTGCTGGAGCCGATAAGCAGCAGAAAAACTTGCTGGTGGCAGTGGCGGTGAGGGGTGAATAGCGAAGTCATATGGACAAGGCAAGTGGGTTTAAAAGGCGGCATTAACATATAGCCTGCACGTGTAAGGACAAGGATATGCTTCCCCCATCACCCCCTTCTGGAATTGCAAGTTGTACAAAGTCGGAGGGGGGAGGTTGTGATAGTGCTCAGTAGTTTGAGGGGGGGGGGCGTTGACTTGTGGTTAGTGGGGGCCTCCATAATAAGCTTTTGAGTTCGATGGGAACGCGAAACGTCCAGGCTGCCTGGGGTGCGCAGGGTCCAAACGGTGAACACTCTTCCTTTGGGGCATGCGTTTGGGTTTGTATGCGCGTTGCATTTAGTAAAGGGTCCTGCCAGCTGGATTACTTTTTGTCCTGGCAAGCTCGACGGCGCATGTATCCAGCGCCACGAATCAGTTAATTGAAGCCGGATGCGATCAAATTGAGGTGGCCAAGTCTCTCTGGCGATCGCGTCGGCTCTGCTTCTGTCTGCGACAGAAGTTGCCGTCATCGACGCGATCGCCCGTGGGGCCCAGCCGACTCGATCTGATCGAATGCGAACCAGCTCAGCTTAAGAGCCGAGCGATGCCCGACCTCTGCTCGCCCGCAGGCTGGCTTACCAGAGCCCCATGCCCTCGCCGAAGTCGGGGATCTCCTCATCAGGACCAGCGCCTGCTGAGGCTGTCAGCACATAGCGTGGGTGGGGAGAGAGCGAGGGAGAGGTGATGAGGAGGAGGCGAAGGAGAAGGGGGAGGGAGTGGGAGGAGGAGGAACAGAAGGAAGAGGAGATAGACACGGAGGAGCAGGAGGATGAGGATGAGGAAAGAGCGTGTTAAGTTTAGCCTTCAGTTCCTCTACCTCTTCGCCCTCCTCCTCCTCCTCCAGCCGTTCGTTTTCCTAGGGCGTGAAGAATGGATAGACAGATGAGCTCCTCTCCCTTTCCTTCCATCGTTGCCTCTAATCGGTTACCCAGAAACTGTTTAACCTCCGAAAGCCTCAACGAGATATGTACAAGAACTTCTGGGTGTTTGTGACCTCGTCGTGTTTGGCCCAGGGCTCCCCAAGGCGAACGCAACGCTCACAATGCCTTGCAGCTGCCTTTTCAGCATCCGTGACCCTGGCGCCTCCACCAGCAGCGCTCGGCGGCGGCGGCGACGGTGTCGATGCTGGCGGCGCAACCGTCCCGATCTCCTTTGGGTTGATGGTCTCCTCGCTGGGCGGAGGGAGCTCCCTCCGCCCCTAGGGGCGGGAGGTGATGGGTCGGTGGGCGAGACAGAATTGGCGGGTGGGCGAGTAGGTGGATGGGTGGGCGGGGTCGGCAAGGGAGAGGGGGAGGGATGGAGGGGACACGGAGTAAGATGAGGAAGGGGGGGGGGGGGGGTGGGGGGGGGGTGGGGTGGGGGGGGGGGGGGGGGGGGGGGGGTGGGGGGGGTGGGGGAGGGGGGGAGGGGTGGGGGTGGGGGTGGGGTGGGGGTCGGGGGGGGGGGGGGTGGGGGGGGGGGGTGGGGGGGGGGGGGGGGGGGGGGGCGGGGGTGGGGGTGGAAGGAGGATTGGGGGGGGAGGAGGAGGATGAGGAGGGAGGAGGAGGAGGAGGAGGAGGAACAAGAGGAGGAGGAGTTCCTGCTCCTGCTTGGAGTCGATTGCCGATGGCTTCGTCTTGTTGCTGATCTTTTTCTTGGGCGAGGGCAAGGGCGCCTCTCGGACGGATCGCGGGACGGCGGCGACGCATCCCTGCTTGGTTTCACATCCTCGACTTTGCACTGCTCCTCATCCTCCTTCCATTGCCATCCTGAATGCCCTCCTCCAGATCCTCCATATCCTCTGCCAGCGTCGACGCCTTGCTAATTCATGCCATCCTGCCCGTCTTCCCCCTCCCCCTATTTCTCTACCCGATCAGCCTGTCTTGAAGGGAACACCTGGAACGCAATGCTTCCCTTCCTCCTCCTCCACCTCCCTTCTCCTCCTCCTCCCCCCCTAGCCCTCTCCCCAATCTGGTTTTCAAATTCTACTTCTCGTCGCACCCTCCTCTCCATCCTTCCTGCCATACATTGTCATCTCGTATCTCTCTCGTCCCCGTCGCCCGCCCGCGCCCGACATCCCACCTCCCGATCCTCACCAACAATCCGACTCCTCGTGCCACAACTCCCCCAGGCCCGAACGTGCGCGGCCTGTGTGCCAGGATCATCCTCGGCAGGGTCAGGCTCCTCCTCGGAAGGCTCAGGCGGGTTCTGCTTCACCTGGGCTGGCAGGTATCTTTCCTCATGTCTCTGTCGCGCTCTTCCTCTCTCTCTCTATCCCTCTCTCTCTCTCTCTCCATCTCTCTCTCTCTCTCTCTCTCTCTCTTTCTCTCTCTCTCTCTCTCTCTCTCTCTCTCTCTCTCTCTCTCTCTTCAGTTCTCTCTCCTAGTTTCCTCACCTCGTCCTCTCTCACCTGCGGCGCCTCACCTCCAACCTGGAAGCTTTGGGGTTCGGACTGGGGGGGGGTAAGAAAGGAGAAGACAGAGTTTCAAAAAAACAAAAAAAAAAATAAAAAAAAAGCTTGGGAGAAGCGCTTCAGTCTACGTGTCTCGAGTTAGATTTCCTGTTGAACCTATTTTGCCAAAAAGTTCTGGACTTCCGAAGACGTTCTGCCCCTGGACTTCCAAAAATGGTTCTGAGTCAAGCACGGGTGGGGAAGTGATTACAAGTAATCCGACAACCCTCTTGGCCGCTGGCTTGCTGACTGCTGCAGGGCGCTTGCCGACGAACGCGGGCTGACTGCTGCTCGAGCTGGCAGCTGTGTTCTCCTCTGGGCTCTTGCACGCCTTCCTGCTCGTGCTCTTGCCGGCCTCCTTCTCGTTCGGCGTGTCGTCGTCTGAGTCGTCGGGGCAACCCTGCCCATCAGCATCATCCTCGTCAGAGTCGTCCTCGCCGTCGTCGCTGCCCTCGTCACCAGCGTCCTTGCTCATGAGCTTTGCCGCGCCCTCGCCGTTGCTGCTGCTCCCGTCCTCGTCCTCGTCCTTCGGTTTCTCCTTCTTTGCCTTCTGCTTGGCTGCTGGCTTCTTTGCCACGGGTCCGCCCTCCTTCTTTTGCTCGGCTCGTCTGGCAGTAATGTGCTTCGCCTTCTCCGCATTGAGCTGGTCCCTGTCGAGCTTGCCAGCCACGAATTTTCGTGCCATTTCTGTGCAAACTCGCTCGTCATCGCTTGCCTTATCATGAATCACCACAGGCATATTCATGATCATCTTTCCGTTGTGCTTGCCTGTGCTCGTGTCGTCGTGCATGAAGATTGCAACGAACTTCTGCTGGCCCTGCTTTCTGTCGTAGCGGTTGCAGATTACCTCATCGGCAACGCATGGAAATGCTTTTCTCGTGGGGCCCTCAAGGGGCACTTCCTTAACATGTGTATGCAGCTGTTCCCCCTCAACTGATCCTGAAGCTTCGATTTCAGAGCAAACCATGTGCCTTGGGGGTTGAACCAGGAACCCAAAACAATGGCGTGTTGTTGTAGCTTATACATGTGACCTTGTAGCCACCCTTCTCGCCCTTCCAGAAGACGTTCGGGCTGTCGCGGCCCTTCTTGGCGCAGGCCTCGAGCTCTTCGAAGTCGCCCCAAGTGACGCCTCTGCGAGGAAATTCGCCCCCCCCCCCGCCCTTCCAGGCGTTTTCGAAGTTAACTTCTCCCCCGCCTTCCATTGGCAGGCGAATCAGCTGCTGATTCGCCTGCCAATGAAGGTGTCTCAGAATCAGCTCACTGAGGTTTCCAAAAACTCCTATTCGTTATGCTCCTTGTTTTCTTCCTCTACCTCCTTTCCTTCCTCCCTCTCCTTTCTGCTCCTTTCTACTTCTCCCTCCTCCTCCTCCGACCTGTTTGGCCTGATCGACCTCATCCTTTCGCACTCCTCCTATTATTAAGTGAGCCTGTGATCTCGTACTGGGACCCGTCCCTGAAGTGCGCCACCGCGGTATCGTCACGCTCGTAGTTCTTGGGCAACTTCAGGGGCAACGAATACTCGGGCTTCGCCTTGCCCCGCGTGCGGTAGGCGGCCTGGGACTGGCAAATTTCACTGGGATATCCCAGTGAAATTCGCCATTTGAATTGTGCGGCCACTCCCCGTGGCAACGGAGAGTCCCCAGTGAATTTGGAAGGGCCCGAGGTTGATTTTATACAGGTGTTCATTACATTTTCGGGGGGGGGGGGGGGGGGGGGATCGCGAGAGATTGCGGTGAGTTCGCGGTGAGTTCGACGATGGCCGAACTCACCGATGGGCTTGAACCAACTCGGATTCTTCCAATCCAAGATAGACAAGAGATAGCTTTTGAGAGGGGGAGCACGAGGAGGAGGAGGAGAAGGAGGAGGAGGAGGGGGAGGGCGCTGAGGAGGATGAGAAAGAGGAGGAGAGTGATGGGGAGGATGATGAGGACGAGGGCAAGGAGGAGGAGAAGGAGGAAGAGGAGGAGGAGGCGGAGAAGGAATAGGAGGAGTGGGAGAGAAGGAGGAGGAGGAGGAGATGAGGAGGAGGAGGAGGAGGGAGGCGGGGAGAAGGGAATAAGTGAGGGAGAGAGGGCGGGCGAACCCTCGTTAGATTGGAATTCCCCTCCCAGACCCCCAACTCATAGACCCCCAACTCGTAGGACTCCCGCCTTCATGGTCTCGTCCCACGCGTAGGTCCACTCCTTCTCCTCGGTCCCCTTCGCCTGGGCAATGGGCGACGGTGCGGAGGAGTGGGAATGGGGGGGAGGGGCGACGGCTTGGTCAGGAACATTGAAAGGGAATGACAAGAGCGGAGGGCACGAAATATTTGTAGTTTGTGGGAAGAGGAGGAGAGAGCAGAGGAGCACATGCATGTGTTGATGGAGTGGCCCGTTGCCCGCAGGCTGATGTGACGGCGCCCCGCGAGCTTAGGTAGAGGGCGCTACCGTTAGGCCCTATAGGGCCACCTCTTGAAGTATATCCCCTTGATTTCGTCAACCGCCGCCACTCACCCCTAGCCTAAATCCCAACAGTTTGTTGACCCGTTTCGCCAATCGTTCAGCATCCACGTACTGCTTGAGCCACTCTGGAGTCGGTTTGTCCCTAACTTTAAGAAGAGATTGGTCGACGTGTCGTAATTGGGCCCTGATCATCTTTGCTTTTTGTTTCGCCCATGTTTTTTTCGAATCCGAAAGGCCCCACGATGCTTCTTTGTTGCTGGCTAATTGCAGCAACACTGCTTCCAACGGCTTCTGAACCAGGGGGCCATGGGGGACCACGATACGCGTCCGAAAAGCAAGCAACATCGCTGAGGCCTTCCTCAACTTTCCGAAGTCTGGCTGCTCCTCCATATCTGTAGTATAGTTGAAGGCGTCGGGCGTCCCCAGGAATTCGGTCACGATTTCCATGGCAGCAGCGCCTGACGTGAGGACCCCCTCAGAAAACGATTCAAGAAGCGTTTGATCAAGGGCGGGGATCGGAGAGAGACGGATGATGGTTTGAGTTTCAAGTGTAGGAGGAAAAGATGCGGAAGAGGGAAACTGAAGAGGTGAAGAAGGATGAGGGGCAGTGGATTGGGGTCCAAACGTCGCTCTATCTCCAAGTACTTCCTCTTCAGCATTCGCTCTTTCCTCCCCTCAGGGGGACGAGATTAATCTCGTCCCCCTGAGGGGAGGAAAGAGCGAATGCTGAAGAGGCTCTGCTCCTCCTTCCACTACATTTCGTCATCATCCTCCTCTCTGTTCTCGCCCTTCTCCCTCTCCTTTTCCTCCTCCTCCTCCTTCTCCTCCCTCTCCTTTTCCTCCTTCTCGTCCTCCTCCTTCTCCTCCTCTAACTCCTGCTTGTCCTCCTCCTCCTCCTCCAAAGTATGCTCTTTCTCTTTCATATTTTTCAAATTCTTCCTCTTCCTCCTTCGCCTTATCCTAAAGTTTAAACGCCGCCTTCACCCTCCCTGGCTTTCCGCCTGGGTCCCAGCATCGGCGGCGGCTCGCCATGGCCGCTGCCGCGGCCTGCGCGCATATGCGCGCACAGCCGCCTGAGCCGTGGAGCTCTCGGAGAAATGGCGGAGGGGGGATCGCCTGCCTCCTCCTCCTCCTCCTCCTCCTCCTCCTCCTCCTCCTCCTCCTCTCCTCCTCCCCCCTCCTTCTACTCCTTCTCCTCCTCCCCTCCACTCTGTGTTTCCTCTTCTTTTCTTTGTCGTTCTCCTCTTCCTTATCCTCCATCGTCTCTCTTGCTCGTCGTCGTTATCTCCCTCCTCATGATGTCTGCTCTCTTCCGCGTGCTGTCACCGCAATTCGATCACTCTTTGGCCATGCAATGTACACAAGAGAAAAACAGAAGAGAAGCACGCGCGAGACATTGAAACATTCAAAAACATATGTCGTAACATTGTAGATTGACAAGATATGTTATCAAATATGTTCAAACATACAGAAAAGAAGCGTTGCGATCTTATAATAAGATCGCGATCTTATAATAAGAACACGATCTTAATATCATAATTTGAACATGCATATGTGTCACCGGTCTTAAAACAAGATCTATCAGACCTCAGGGCGCCGAGCTCCCCGAGCACCGCCGCCGCCGCCCGGCGCACCTCCGAATCGGCGTCGCCCAGCAGCGCCTCCAGGAGCCCGGGCGCGGCCTCCGCGGCGCCGAGCTTCCCGAGCGCCCTCGCCGCCGCCAGGCGCACAGACGAATCGGCGTCGCCCCGCAGCGCCTCCAGGAGCCCGGGCGCGGCCTCCGCGGCGCCGAGGCTCCCGAGCGCCGCCGCCGCCGCCCGGCGCACCTCCGAATCGGCGTCGCCCCGCAGCGCCTCCAGGAGCCCGGGCGCGGCCTCCGCGGCGCCGAGCTTCACGAGCGCCCTCGCCGCCGCCAGGCGCACAGACGAATCGGCGTCGCCCCGCAGCGCCTCCAGGAGCCCGGGCGCGGCCTCCGCGGCGCCGAGGCTCCCGAGCGCCGCCGCCGCCGCCCGGCGCACCTCCGAATCGGCGTCGCCCCGCAGCGCCTCCAGGAGCCCGGGCGCGGCCTCCGCGGCGCCGAGCTTCAAGAGCGCCCTCGCCGCCGCCAGGCGCGCACACGAATCGGCGTCGCCCCGCAGCGCCTCCAGGAGCCCGGGCGCGGCCTCCGCGGCGCCGAGCTTCCCGAGCGCCTCCGCCGCCGACCGGCGCAGCTCCGAATCGGCGTCGCCCCGCAGCGCCTCCAGGAGCACGGGCGCGGCCTCCGCGGCGCCGAGCTCCTCGAACGCCTCCGCCGCCAAGTGGCGCGCATGCTCATCGGCGTCGCCCCGCATCGCCTCCAGGAGCCTCGGCACGGCCTCCGCGGCGCCGAGCTTCACGAGCGCCCTCGCCGCCGCCAGGCGCACATCCGGGAGCCGGAGCCTGGGGCCCAAATTGTAGAGGTCTGGTGGATAGGGGCCCCCCCAGAGGCGCCGTGGGTCAAAATCGGCGTCGCCCCGCAGCGCCTCCAGGAGCCCGGGCGCGGCCTCCGCGGCGCCGAGCTCCCCGAGCGCCTCCGCCGCCGCCTGGCGCACCTTCGAATCGGCGTCGCCCCGCAGCGCCTCCAGGAGCCCGGGCACGGCCTCCGCGTCGCCGAGCTCCCCGAGCGCCCTCGCCGCGCGCTCGCGCTCTCCCCACTCCTTAACCCTAAGTATCCCAAATTCGTTATATCGGTCGTCGCCCCGCAGCGCCTGCAGATGATTCTGCAAACACACCGTGTCGCCCCGTGCCGCCGAAGCCGCCCTGGGGGCAGCCCGCGCGCCGGTCGGCCCGTCGGCCCGCCAAGGACAGGACAGGGGAGCGCCCATCAGCCCACCGAGGACAGGGGGGGCGCCTTCGGCTACAGCGGCTGCGGAGGGGGGGGCCCAGACCCCTCAGGCCTTGAGCAGCTCGAGGCGGAAGTGCTGCGCAGTCTGCGGGCCTGGGGCCCCGCAGGAAACGACTCGGGAGGGAGAGCTGGCCCAGGAGAGCAGGTCCAGACCTCTGGGGGCCCCATGTCGACCCAGGCGTGCGACGCCCTGCTTGTTCCCAGGGCGGCGTCCCCGGAAGTCCTTGTTTGACGGTCCCAGGGCCCGGCGAGGGTCTCCAGGAGCCAGCAACAGCGAACAACACCCCGGCCCTGATCTTTTTACGGCACGATCACGTCTGGGGAGCGCAGCCCACCTGGAGAGGCCCCAAGAACCTGGCGCTGCACTTGTTGTCACAACGGGCGATTTTTTGGTCGCCCCGCTGCGGGCCCCAGGCGCCTCGCAGAACGATCAATCGCTCGACGCATTGCGCAGGGCTCTGGTCGTGATTTGTTGTGCGATGCTGCATTGTCATTTGCAACGTCGGATCTCAGGGGGGAGAAGGGAGATGGGAGGCAGGAGAGCGATGGGGGGAGGGGGGGAGGGGGGGAGGGAACGAATTCTGCAATTCCTCCTCCTGCTCCTCGTCCTCCTTCTCCTCGTCATCCTCATCGTCCTGACTTTTCACGATTCAGCGTGCATCCGTTATCTTCCTCATTTCCTCGTGTATAATCAAGACCCTTAGCAGGCTCCTCCTAACAATCCTCTGCCTTCTCCTTCTCCATTATCATTCTCCTCATCATCATCCTACTTTCCCTCCGCCTCCTCCACCACCACCACCTCCTCCTGTTCCTGCTCCTCCTCCTCCACCTCCATCGTCCTCCTCTTCTTGCGGCTCCGTTTCCTCTTGCTCATGGTCATGCTCCTCCACATCACCCGACTCGCGACGCTGATTCCCTTCACCAATGCGGATAACGATGGACGCACTTATTCATGCTGGCAGCTGACAGGGTGGGCCCAACCAACGACTGATCATTTCGATCGTGCGCAAACGATGGGCGAACATTGGAGGGAGACCAAGAGGGAGGATGAATGAGGGGAGGGATGATATAAGGGAGGGATGATTGCAAAACGGAGGACCAAGGAGGAAGGAGAAGAAGGATGGAGATAGTCGAAGTGGTGTTGGGAGGAGGGAAGATGGGGCGACTTGAAAGGTCCCCGATGTCGTCCCCAGTTTCTCAACGTTTCTCTCAAGCTTTCCAGGGGAGGAAGACGAGGAGGAAGACGAGAAGAAATACGTGGAGGAAGAATGACGAGGAGGCGGAACATGATGTGGAGGATGCAGAAGATGGAAGGCGAGCAGAAGAAGCACTAGGGTCCTCGCCCCCCCGCGCGAGCGGCGGAAACCGTGACGGCAAATTTCTTAGCAGAGCCGGCGGCGGATCCCAAGGGTATTGCCCCAGCGTGCTGGGTTTCCACATTGCCTGGGTGCCAACCCAGCCACCGAAAATGTCGGCTAGGCAAAGTCGGCGGCACCCCCTCGCATGGGCCACACGTGGTGGACAGAATGAGAGGGTAGACTTGCTTTCTCGAGCCCATACGGCTACGGAAAGCAAGACCATCGCCGTGAGACAATCCGTCCGCAAGCACACATCCACGACACCCCTGAGACACCCGGACAGCTTTTCATGGAAGCCTCCCGGGCAGGCCTGGGCCCACGTCCTTGGAAAGGCTTTTGGGACCAATGGATAAATCCAGACATCCGATGCCGTGAAGTTCTCGATGCGGGAACCCCAGAACAAGGTCTGGACCTTTTCCCCGGTGCCAGCTCGTCATGACGGTCCCGGGGCCCGGCGACGACCCCTGGAGGCCGATGGCGGAGAAGAACCTCCGCGTCGAGCTTCTTGAGACGTTGGAGGTCTGGCGTTTGGGGGCCTTATCTCGACTCCCCGGCGGCCGCTCGGGACGATCCGGCCCCCCAGCACGCCCCTGGCGAGGCGCAGCGCCTGAGAGGCACCCCGAGGCTGGAAAACCGCCGAGAACCGACGAACACGCCCTCCGACCTCGAACCTCGAGGACATCGAGAACCTCGAACGCCGCGAGCCGAGGCCCCTCGGACCCAAACTGTTTGGGCGCCGGAGAGGGATGCGCAGAAAGGGGTGTGGCGGACATGGTGATGTCATCGACGATAGCTTCCATCGCCAGATTCAATAATGGCACGACGCCCCTTTACACCACACCCCTTCTGAGCATTTTCTTCGGGTGGGGGGCTCAGGGTGACATCCATATGGGCTTTCGCACCTCGAAAATCAGTCCGTCTGGTGATTCACCTTTTGCAGATTCAAGCCTCGAAAATCCAACGAAACGGCATTTCAGATTTCACCCTTTGCCCTCCACCCAAAGAAAATGCCCACCCCTGTCCTGCCTCCAGAAAACCCGATCCGACCTCGGATCCAAGCTCGGAGGGCCTCTCCGGAGGACCGGGCTCCCTGCTCCCAGCAGCCCCTCCGGGAGCAGCGGCGGAGTGGATGCCCCGGGCGGCGGCCCCTCCCAGAGAGAGCCCGAGAGTGCCAGGGCCCAAACAGCGTGCTCCGCACGGGGAGAGGGGGCCAGCGGTTCCTCCCCCACCCCCCTTCGTTCCCGGCTCCCTCTTCTGCCCCTGCTCCTTTCTCCTCCTTTTCTCTTCCTTTCTCATTTTTTTCTCTCATCCCTCCTCCCTCCTCCCTTCTTTTCCCAGGTCCTCGCCCCCTGCTCCATGCCTCTCTCCTTTCCTCCTTCTAGTTGTCCTCCTTTTCTGTGTCTCCTGCTCATCAAAACCGTCGTGATTAAGAACCGCATTCATCGACGCAAACCAATACCGTGATGCCATCGTCGTTGTCGTTATGACCACCATCCTCATCATCATCGTCATCACCATCGTTCCCAACATCGTCAACATCACCACCATCACCACCACCATCGGCACCACAATCATCATATGCATGATTGCCTTCGCCACCACCGCTAAACGCAGCAGCATTACCATCTTCGTCATCATCCGGATTCGCATCGTTGTCGTCATCTTCGTCGCCATCGTCGACAGCATCCTCAATCCCAGTCAGTCTTTCGCCTAGACATCCGTCATCCCTGCAATCTGTCCCGATGGTGTCTCATAGCCAATGGGCTTCACATAAGACATGGGCAAGAAATGATAATGCCGTGAAATATACAACATATGCAACCCTGAAGGGAGGAGGCAAGCCCGCCAGCCGTCACAGGCGGCCGCGCGCGGGCGCGCTCCTTTTCTGTCACGCGCGAGCCAAACAGCTTCAGGTAACATGCAGGTCACAAGCACCACAATACATGGCAGTGCAACGAAATGTGGGTGAGAAGGGCAGGAACCAGGTGGCGCGGAGGGGTGCGTTGACTCCCCCCGCGGCGGGATGCGCAGAGCCGCCCCGGCCCCCACCCACCAGGCCTGCACGCATGTACAACCAGCGGGGCGAACCCCAAAAGAAAAGTTTTACCGCTCGACGGTTGGTGCCTGGGGGCGGAAGGCCGGAGAAACCCGACGTTTCCCGCCTGAGTTAATATTCTCAGCTCAGGTCTCAATGCCAGTGCACACCTGGTGCATCCGCTCCACGAACTAGTACGACTCAGCACCGACTGCGTCGCGCAGACCCCTGCCATCTTCATCTTCGCCTTCTCCGACGGCCTTTTGACTCCCGAGAGCCCCCCCATTGCCATTCTCTTCTTGTGCTCCAGTCACTTGGTGGGCTCCATTCATATTGTTCATTATTGCCCTGGCCCTTCTCCGATCAACTCGCCCTCGGCGCAGGTGGAGGCGCGGGCACTCGCAAATTTCTGGATGATCCAGAAGATCGGCGGAATTTCTCAATGCACGCATCAAGCCTAAACCATTGCCGCGTTTTGCTGTGACCAGCAACTGACTGATGTCGAGAAAATTGTGCAAAATATCATTGAATCCCTTCAGTTTCACTTTTGTCTTCGCAGTCGACGGTCGCGTCGTAGATGCCGTCCTCGAGCGGCCCAGCGCCATGGCCATCGCGGGAAGATCCGCCACCTGGCGTAACTGCCGGTGTCTGTGGTATATATGTCTCAGTCCTGGGCCCATCCGCCCAGGATCGAACTCTGTCCGATTCAACCCATCCAGTCTCGTGCGCTCACGGGTAGGGAGCAGCACGATGAGATGTCTTCCCTTACGACTTGAGCGGTCTCGGTGGCCGAGAACGTTGCCCAGTTCGCTGCGTGGTAATATTGTCGGCATCTGAAGCCGGGCCACCCGCTGGTGACCCAGCCTGAACCGTCTCAGTAGGAGAATCGGCTGTGCCGTTTCCCGCCCTCATCTTACTAAGGAGATTGTTCCAAAACTTTCAAGCCAGGTATCAAGCAAACCGAATGCTTCGATTGCTGATCAGATTCGACAATCCAAAGCATGAGCATCCCTCAAAGATTGATCAGATACCGGAGTGCGCTGTATTTCCTACCCGGGAAACGCAACAGGAATTCCCGCATACCTGAATAAGAAGATCATCTCGCACACAGCTAAAAGAACCATTCCCCATCTTCCGTGGGCGGGGAAACGGTTGAACGGCTGATCCCAAATCTGGTCTATGAGCTCTCCTAATCCTGGGGGCACTTCATGAATTGCGTCTGAATCCAATTGCCTCGCGTTTGGGTCAATCGTTATATGTTTGAGAATAAACAGCGTTGCAACTCTGATGACATTTGACCTCTCAGATGCGTCGTTGCCATGTTCGCAACCACCCGTACAAACAGAAACAGAAATTTAATCAAGCCAGAAAGGCATGCCCCTATCTGCAAGAATCGTCTTGCGACGCTGTGCAATATATATATGTTGGAAACACCATGCGACCTTTCAGCCTTCTCTTCACGTTGTAAAATCGCATCATCGCTACGGCTTGGCCGGTGATGAAGATCAACAACACTTTGAAAGTCAATATCTCCAAGGGCGGTGACTGCGAATGCTTGGTTAACTGCTCCAAAATTGTCAGTTAATATTTGCACCGTTGGAATGACAACCCCCCTCTCCTGCACTTCTTTCTCCCACTGAGCCCAGCCCACCACTGCTTGTATAAGATCCGCACTAACGTGATCCCAATCGAACACAGCGAGCGCAGAACATTTCATAGGGCGAGCGTATTGGTCAAGATCAGGTGTCAAAATACATGGCCACCATTGGGCAGCAGTGGGGCGATCATCCTCCCAATCTTTGTGTTTCAACCAATCAAGAAATCTAAGTTTCAAGGGTTCATGTCGCGCCGGCGGCCGTACCGAGGCGCTGCTGGGACACCATGAAGGAACAGTTCCTGGCATCGCAACAATGCATGTCCCCCCAGCCGACGCCGCCTGTTTACGGGCTGGCTCGTCAAGAGCCCACTTACGTTGATGCTGTTCAACCTTGGTCAGATTGTCTAAAGCATCAGCAAAGATCATCGCTCTTAGCTTATTAAAAAATGGCCCTGGACCGGTTCTCCCCCGTTGGGGGTTCCTCCGGACGCGGCTAGAGGCCCAGTGGCGCCCAGGCAGCGGGCGACGCCTGTTCGGCCAGCTTCTGCAGATAATTCGCTCTGACAATCGATTCGCATGTTACCATGACGTGGCAATATAAACAAAACCCAAAACCTGCCCTTGCAGCATGGCAGTTGGCACGCAGGTATCAGCCGTCATCAGTTCGCGTTCTCTGCGTTATACGGTCCTTCTCTCCATCAGAGAGAGTGGACCGTCTGGAGTCAATTACATCCTCATCAGAGAAAACCCACGCCCTGATGGTATCAGGCGATGGGGCAACTTCCCATGCAGACCACTCTTGGGAAAAGATCAAGGTCCACACCATCTGCGCCTGATGGTTCAGTTATGCCTACCTGACGAATCGCCGACAGTTGTACCCTTCGAGAAATATTACGAAAACGTGCTTCACCTGTCGTTACGAGAGTCCCATCACGACAGACGCGGCATCGAAGGCGAGACAATACCCTTCCGTTGAAAACAAAAACATAAGACCCTTTCTGATTGCGCGTAGTCTCAATGTCCCATGAATGTGATGTAATTGTTTGAGGCCGCCGCCCATTAATGGGCAATCCACCGCCAACAGAAACAGCGCCCTCAGCCTGGTACGCCCTGATGGGTGGAGCTTCACCGTCCTTCCGCTCGCTGAGCCAGTGAGGAACAAACTGGGCATGATCTGGGAGAAATTCATGCTTCGTTGGTATCCATCTGCGAATGCCGTAATCTGGCGCCTTGCACAACCCGTTGTGCTTACGCGGGTATTTGCTGATTCCACTTCCAAGAGTCGATTCCTTTATAGCCTCTATGGAAATAACGTGCAACGAGTGACCGTGACACCGCGCCATCCCGAACTCGCAAGGGGCATACATGCGCTCAATGTGGTGAGCAAAACAAGAGTGTCCCTGACACGCGCGAATGAAGAGTGGACTGGGCTTGGTGGCCCTTTCAGCTCGGTCGACATTGATGACTCGATTCCCGTTTTCCTCATTGACGACTGCGTCGTGTGAAGCGTCGGGGTCAGGAAAGAATTCCATTGATTGTATATTTCTGTTCCTTCGATGATGATAATATCATCAGATCGGATGCCGAGAACATCGATCTTTCCTGATGGCAGAATTGTCAAATCGTGCATGGCATAGGCAACAGTGGCATGTGATATTCCATCTGTCATTATTTTCTGGATAAGATCACCCATGTGTACCCATCCGCCCGATGATCGGGCGCACTCAGCACAATGTCTCGCCCGGTGTACCAAGCTCTTACCTATGGATTGTGCTTGCGTGCGAGACCGGTGACTACACTTCCGCCAGAAGTCTGAGCTTCCCAGGATGGCACAACTCCGATTATTCTTCAGGAGTTTTGCCTCCGCTTCCCCTGCTGCGCCGGTAGCGTCATTCGGCATTACTAATGGAATCAGTGCGTTATACACCTCCTGTGGAAGAGAGTCTGGTCGGTCATCCGAACCGAATTCTGCTTTCAGAAACTTGAGCGCTGACTCGGATTCATCTGCTTCTATTTTACCGAGCATCGCAAATATGGGGTCTTGCGCCAATCGCGCGTTGTCCTTGATTGTGTTATGGGCACGCGCACGAACAGCCGATCTACGCGGGGGTACTGGGCCAGCCCTGTGGGCTGCAGTAACCTGCTTTCGCACCTCGTCGCTCGTTTCCCCTCGAACGTTCACTCGCAGCTGCGATGCAAAGTACAAAGGTTCCACGTCGATATTCAATATCGCACGGCCAACGTTCCTAACCCGATCTGGAAGGTCTCGCTCCTCAGGACGGAGCTGTCTATGATCAAGCGTCGGTGGGGCACTCGCGCGCAATAGTGCATTCTCGGCATCAAGACTTGCGTCCACATCCACATTGTCTCCGTGCATTTGTACCCGGGGAAGGAAATCCTAGTCTATTGTCGTTCGGCTCCCTTTCCGTCTCCGAATCATCTGCGTTCGACCCGTCATCTTCTTTGCCGGGAGGTCCTTCAACCGCAGGGGTCCGCGCTCCTCCTTCCTCGCCGACATTGGCCCCGTCTGTGCCGGTTAATGCCGCGGGGTCGAGAATCGTCCTCGCATTTGGGATTTCCTCGGTAGGAATGAACTCCGAGCATCGAAGCTGAATGGAATCGCGCAGACAATAAGCCCAATTTTTGTAAGGCAATAAACACTCAGATGGTTAATTTCTCTTTTCTCGCGCTTGATTCAAGTAGCGATGTGCCCAAGTTCGCATGTCATCCTTCAGAAAAATTTGCCTCTTCGACCGTGAGCTCCCAAACATAATCATCACTTGTGCGCCTAGGGCGCAGTCGCCAAAGGAAGGTCATTTCATTGCGAAGTGACAGGTGCGTTCGGCTCGATTGCGGCCCAAAGTGTATACGCAAAAGGAATTTGAATAACTGAGTAACTTCTGTCACAGGATCATCGCCTGGAATTTCGCCCTTCAGCAATGACAGATCAATCCGACATAACTCGTCTGCAACAGCAGAACTTGCCAGTCTTGCAGACCCGTCAGTCCCTCCTGGAGGAGGCTCAGGGAAGTCGAATGGAAGAGTTCCAAGCGCTTCTGTGACAAATGCCCTCATGAACTCCGGATCTGCTTCAACCATGCCAAACCGCATAGGTTGTGCCTCTAAGTGAGGAACAGCCTCACGTTCACTGCGTTGGGAATCCAATCTCGGCGGATCCTCCGGAGGTCTGGGAGGATAGGCAAATCCATTGGGCTCTGAACGGCCGGAACGCCTGCTCTCGCAGGAGATGGCCCCCCCCCCTCAAACTGGGAGTCCATCTTGGAGGAGGAGGAGGATTACGCATGCCTCGCGGCGGCGCCTTCCGGTATTTCATTATTGGACTCATCGGTGCAAACGCTCTTCCGATAGTTCATTATTGGACTCATCAGCCGTCATATCCCTCTGGCCCCTAGGAACCGGAGGCGCGGGGGGTCTGGCAGGCTTCGGAGGCGGAGGTTTGGGTTCTTGAGACTCCTCAAGGCGCGGGGGCTGCTTAAACTCACGAGGAACAGACCTGCCCGCCGGCTGTGCCGATGCTTTGGCCTTAGCCCCCCTGTGTCGCTGAGCCAGCTGACCCTCTCTCTCCTCCGCCCCATCCAGGAATGGGTGCACAAAATTTATCTTGCACCCTTTGCTCTCCGAGAATTCCCCAATATTCTTCATCGACGGCCATGCTCGAGGCATGGTGATATGTTGCCCTGCCATTCGATCGGCGATAAATCAGGAACCCACTCACACTGCTGGTCTCTGACTGTATTTATCAAAACAACTATGTCTTGACTCCTCAATCGTCCAACATTGAAATCTTTATTGCTTCATCTTCACCCACCAAGTGTCGTAAGATCGTCCAAGAACCGTTCCCATGTGTCTGCAATGCAGCGGGTCTCCAGCGATACATGCGTATCTCACTCATCACAACCTGACCAGTCTCCGTCGCGCATTGTTGTGTCGGACCGCCATCGCCAGCAACAGGCCTCTGATAACTCCAAAACGCTATTTCAACAGCGTTCCAATATCCATCACAGAAAATTTCTTCCGCCATTGTCTATATTAGGTGAGTCGCAAGATTGTCATCCGGGCATGCAAAAGAATACATTATTCCGACGTTCGTCTTCTCCACATTTCCCCCGTATTCCGGGTCGGAAGGAAAGATCTGATACCCTTCGAGACTCGAATGGAGCGCCCAAACGGATGTTCCGTGCGACTGCCGTGTCCAATTCTTACCTGAAACTAGCTCTGCTAATTTCTCGTCCTTGACCTGAAGGGGCAACGCCAACTGGACACATTCCTGCTTTTTCGTTGTGTACTACAAGCGCTGCTTTCTCCCGCGCAATGCGGTCGGCAATCGTCATTGGTTCCCCGGGTACTGTACGGTCACGTCTTGTAACAGAGAACGTGGCCCAATTTGGAATCGCGCATCCTGCGCGCAAAGTTGGTCGTTTCGTGCTTTCCTGAAGCGGTTGTTCAGCCGACCATGCATCTCCGCTTGATGCGGCACACAATCGGTTCTAAGCGTCATAATGCACAAATGTCTCGTTGTTCCTTAGCTTGGAAATCAAATCATCAGAACTCTCGCCTGGCCACATATTATTCCCACTGTAGAGGAGTTGAGCAAGCACCCTAGCATTCAAGGGTTTCAAAGAGATGACTGGTGGATTCGGTTGCCCATCCTTACCAATCAACGCATTCGTAGTCTGATGTGGCAACTTGACTGGCCATCTGCGGACGCCATCGTTGCCGTCAATTGGTGGGTACTTTTTCTTCCGCTGACCGAGACCTCCTGCCGCGCCCCCAGGACATTTTTCTATTAATGCGCGCTCGCAGTGTTCGGCGGCGGAAATAGCAGTTGCCACTCTAACAGGCTCCACCGAGCGTGCTCGGCTCTTCATTGAACTTGCGGCTGTGCCAGGTGCACCCGGGTCGATTGCATCGTTCGCAGTGTGGGAATCTTCCCCAGTAAGATTGGCAGTCGTTGCTGCCCCAGCAGAACTAACCTCCAATTGATCATCCCGCCTCGGCGAGGGCTGTGCTCCGGAGTCTCGCCAAACAGTTCGCTCGGTAGGATTAGCAGGTGAAGAAAAGAGCGGCCAAGATTCATCCAATGCTTCTATCGTGTCCTGCATAAGTTGATCAATGAGGATATGTTCTCCAACGCGTCGCATGGTTCGTCCCCCGGGAGGCGTGCCGGGCATGTGCGGCAAGCTCCTCTCTAGGAAATAACGGTACTCATCCCATTTTAAATATTTCTCAGCACTACTTCCCTTCGAAATAAACTCTTTCCACTCTCGCGAGAACAAGGAATGCCTCGCTCCGTCTCCTTACCCATCAGAATTGAAAGGAACTGCGGTGAGCGGATCAGCACATCGGACTGCTTCTTGTATCGAGGCTGGAGCGGCGCCCTCGATAGGGCACCAGTTTGTCCAATTCATGACATGCTCCTCATAGGTAGCTTCAACCTTCGCGTGCCCATCTTCTCGCAGGTCATTGTTGTAAGTCCACCCCTGAGCGGCTGAGCCGCCAGAGGGTTGGCAAAATAACCAGGCTGCCACACGAGCTGCCTTCGTCCTGTGATCGGCCATCAACTCGCCTCCTCGGACATCGACGGTTCTACCGTCTTTGTGTAATTTGCATGACTCATGTTTGTCAACGAAGTGGTATCCACCATTCATAGTGTGACGAAATTTCCGATACAAGCACGCGCCGTCCGAAATCCGTATTGTGGGCTGAATACCTGCGATCTTGCACCGTTCGATACGTTGATTCATGCGTGCCCGCAACTAACTAGCAATCGCATCCTATATTTGGTTAATTGTGGACGGTCCGCTCAAGGATTGCCAGCATCTGTGATCTCCGCCAACATAAAATATCTGAATAGCTCCCGACTTGGAACGTTTGACAGCTTCATCGATCATCCTCTCTGCTGTCTCGACGAATTTCCCAAGCAATGCCGCCAATTTCCTGGGCTCAGCGTTGTGATGTTTCGTTCCTGGGAGTCCTGTGATATTCTAATCAGCATCAGCAATATCATTCATGGCCCGAAATATGCACTGGATTGGCGTATTTTGCCCTGGCCTACAATTAGTCACGCGGCCGGAAAGCCGATTGTTCCACAGGTTTTCCTTCTTGATCAATTCCAGAAGCGTTGGTCCACATGTTCCACATTTAATCTTACCTCCGTTCCATAGAGATGATCCCTCATAGAGGATTGTGGGCTTGCACCGGGGTCAAGCCTCTTGTTCGTTGCATCGCTGAATTTACACGCGGGGTCAGAAATAAGATTCATGACGGCACCCAAGTATTGAATTCCTCTGTGAGTGCTCTGTTCCAAAGGTCGAAAGAAATCTCTTGGAGGCCTGACAGTCCTCATCATGGCGGCCAAGTCCAAGCCGCTGTACGGAATCCAACCATGCCCATAAACTTTCGCCATCATTGTAATGGCTTGACAACGCTGCTGGCATCGAAGTTTTTGGGGGGTGGATCTACCGCGTCATCATGCAGCATTGTTATATCTCTGATGCAGCGAAACCATTCGGCAGTCACTTCGCTGTTTGGCTGGGGCGCGGCTGTACCGGCCCCTGTTCGCTGCCTGCGCTGCAGTGCGTTCCACATTCCGCGGGCAAGATAAGGCGAATCAAATCCACCTCCCACTCCATCCGATCGAGGGGGGTCAGGTGGTCCAGGATCAGGAAGCTGACCTCCTCCTCCGCCCGCGTTTGGGCCGTCGGGATTCCGCCCGTCATTTCCGCCGCCGGGTCTGGCATTTGACCGCGATCCCCAACCCCCGGCCGTGCCGGCGTCGGGGTACCCAGAAGAAACACTCCCGCTCGAAGCACCATGCCCGGCGCCAGAGCTCGAAGAAATAGCTCCCCCCGGAGCGCCCACAGGCGGGTCTGGAATTGCGAAGTCCGAGCAAACAGCGCTCATAGGAGACTCGGTCTTAGCCACCTTAATGGGCGGCTGACCTCCCTCGTCGCCCATGCGCTCGAGTGGAGAGTTGACCTTTCGAGCCAGCACTGTCCTCTCTCAGGAGCGGCCCTCCCTCCTCAGGCGACTGCGTCGCTGAGAGGAGCGTAGCCTTCTTGGTTTAAGGTTCTCCCTTATCAGCGCCTCCACAGCGAGGATCATTCAGGGCGCTGCCAACCAGCACCTGGGATATGACATTCATTTTAACTTTCGGATCCCCTCTGACAACTGGAAGTGCAAAATGAGCCCCCCAGCCGTCAACAGCAGTGCTGCGTGAGGACCTATTCTTGGATGGTCCCAGAATGTTCATGAAAACAACCTGACCAATCCATCTGTCAATATGTTCAACGGTAACAAACAAACCTGCACCAGCCACGTAAAAGGCTTTGGCAGTTCCTAGCGTAGGCCCAAGTATCTCTCCACGCTCACAGTAACGAACAGGCTTGCTCATCGGATCCCCTGGAGGGCCCGTGAACAAGCTGGATCTCAAAGTAGCGCAAGGATCAACATGCGATTGAAAATACGGCCATTATTCGATCTGCGCTAAGATTGGACCGTCAAACTTCCCCCCGAAACTTCCTTTAGAGTCTGGCTTGCATGTTGTCCAGAAAACAGCC
>CAUYUJ010010002.1:619373-664373 GCA_963575745.1 Prorocentrum cordatum
GCTCCTCGGCATGCGGTTCCCCCACCCAGGCAGCGTTTCGTGGCCCCATAGGGAGCTCCACCGGAGGCCCCAGTGGCTGCTCTCGCATGCGTAATCCCCTACCCAGGGCAGCGCTTCGTGGCCCCATGGGGAGCTCCACCGAAAGCCCCCGTGGCGCAGTTCGCATGCGCTTCCCCCACCCAGGGCAGCGTTTCGTGGCACCATAGGGAGCTCCACCGAAAGCCCCAGAGGCGCAGTTCGCATGCGGTTCCCCCACCCAGGGCAGCGTTTCGTAGCCCCATAGGGAGCTCCACCGAAGGCCCGCCCCGGTGGCGCAGTCCGCATGCGGTTCCCCCATCCAAGGCAGCGCTTCGTGGCCCCATATGGAGCCCCACCGAAGGCGGCACCCACAACGCGTTACCAACAATTGCTTATGGTTTGGGTCTTTCGCCAGATAATTTCCATTTTTCCCAAGCGTTCTGTTCTGGCCGTTTCCGGAGCCCGGAACGAGCTCCAAGAGGCCCAAGAGGCCTTCAAGACTGCTCCAAGACGGCCCACGAGGCTCCCAAGACGGCCCCGGAGCGGCCCAAGAGCGCCCCCCAGACGGCCCAAGTGCTGCCCAAGGCGGACCAAGAGGCCCCAAGACGGGCCCAAGAGGGGCTCAAGAAGGGAACCGAGAACTGAAAAATCGAGCCCTCCGCCCCAGAAGGCGCCCAGGACCCCGAAAGAGGCCCCAAGAGACTCTCCAAGACACCCCCAAGACGCCCCAATAAGCTCCCGTGATGCCCCAAGAGGACCAACAACGTCAGGCCCCAGGCCCCAAGAGGACCAACAAATACCGCCAAGAGCCCGCCGAAAGCCCCCCAAGAGACCGTCACGAGAGCTCAGGAGGCCCCCTGGAGGCCTCCCGAGTTCTCCAAGAGGCCTAAAAAGAGGCGCCAAGAGGCCCCAAACGGCCCCACCGAGGCTCCAAGAGGCCACGAACGCGCAAGCAAACGCCTGCGATGGCACAATACGGGCCGGCGGAATGAGCGAAGCGATTAAATAACATATCATCTTATTCTATACTTAGCTGAGCCGTCAACAACATCACGGAACCGAGCATACTATAACATAGCCTGTCAGAACATATCATGTCCTAGCATGGTGCCACAGAGCAGAGCGATTCGACGACGTATCTGACGTGACAGGCGCCACGACGTCACGCCGGCCCGTCGATATCGAAACATCACAGAGCACAGTATTAAATATTGCATTCCGGCTGATTACAATTAAACACGCTGTAGCACAACATCACGTGCACAATAGGCCACCACTCCACGGCCTCGCCCAAGCGTCACGAGGTCACGCTGGCCCGTCGAGGTCAGAGCATAACGGAGCACAGCGTCACATACTACATTGGGGCAGAATCCAACGAAGCACACTACAGCACAACATCGCGTATACAGTGGCCACCGCTGCGCGGTGCCGCCCCTGTGTCAGGCTCAACACGGGGACAAACAGGCGCAGCATTGACAGAATCGATGACTCGTAGACCGAGACAGGCGTCCCGAAGTCACGCCGTCTCCTCTCTCCACCCCGCCTCCTCATCCTTGTCCTTGCCTCCTCCTTTCCCTCCTTTCCCCCCACTCGACAGGTTGGAGTTGTTAGATTTCAAAAACAAGTCCCCTGGTCAACCCCACCCTGCATACCGCGGCCGCCAAGCCCAAAGTTGTCCCGATGGTCCCTGGTATCCCGCCTCTCGCCTGGCCAACCCCACCCTTCATTCCGCGGCCGCCAGACGCCAAGTTGTCACGAGGATTCCTGAGAGTCCTGGATATCCCGCCTCGTTCCCTCGACGAACACGACAGAACACAACACGACATAACATAACATGACAGAACGGAGCAGAGCTTTACAGAACATGACATAACAGAACATATCAATATCATGACTACGAAGAGCATGACAGAAACACGACATACCAGGGCAGAACATCACAGAACAGGAGACGACGTATCACTACATAACAGAACATAGCCGAGCATAACAGAGCACACCTGAACATGATATGTCATATCATGGCAGAGCATCACAGAACAGATCGCAACACGATCGCAGAGCACAACGACGACGAACACGACAGAACACAACACGGCACAATATAACATGACATAACAAAACTCGAGCATGACAGAACATGACAGAACAGAGCATAGCAATCGCATGACAAAAAGAACAGACTATAACATCACAGAACATACCAGAGCATGACATGCCATAACAGAAGACGGCAGGACACAACATAACATAACATTCCCGAGCACAACATAACACACCTGGACAGAGCATATCATATCATGATACAGCAGTATCGAAAACATCATAACACGCAGCATAGCATAGCGACACATACTAGCAGAGCGAATCATACTATACTATACACAGCCGAGCCGTCAACAAAGATAACATCACATACGTTTTTTTTTTTACCAGCGCGATATTTTAGGAGAAGAAGGAGAGGCAAGCAGGAGGGGACGATCGCAACAACTCTCGAATCACCTGTGCACTCCGTGGCGAACGCGGCAGAGATTGACCAACGGCTTTATTTACAACAACATCCCAGAAGTAAAAAAGCACTGGCGAGAAGTACTTAAGTGGCCGGCCGGGTAGACGTCACCACATTCAGGGGAAAGGGGAAAAGGAGGGGGAGGAGGAGGAACAAAGAGGAGGGAGGGAAGGACAACTGCACAAACGGAGCCAACACTCAGCGCACTGGTTACCGTCACTGCTTGGGAGAAAGGTCACCAAGCAAAATCGTGCGAACGTGGAACCATACGAAATACCCCAACATCGTATCGGTAAGACGGGGTGGAGAAGAGGGGAGGGAGGAGGAGGAAGAGGAAGAAGGGGACGACAGAGGGGGAGCAATGCAGTACAGTAGCGGTCAAGTGTCCCCGAAGCGGGAAGGCGAGCAGAGTGCGTACATCCGCCGTGACGCATGCCAGCCATGCTCACACTCGAAAGTCGCCTTGAAAAGCTGGGCGAAAACTGCGCCAACTGTCAAAGTGCTGTATGTGGTGCGGCGCGATGCCGAACCCCGCCGAGCCAGCTGCACCGGTTGCACGTGCCAGCAGCGACTCGCTACAGGAGGAGCGGCCTACTGGACCGGGCGGCCATTCGAGCAAACTGGCCCGGGTTTGCATGCAGCGCCGACGGCGCCAATTTGGTGACACATGTGGCCACCAAGCGTGCCCCAAAATAGAATACGGATATCGACGAGCCGTCGACGACTGCGTGCCTGTGCTGTGGGCCCACCCGGCGCCAGATGGAGAAGCTTTCTCTGGGTAGCGGGAGGCGGGAGGAGGAGGAGGAGGAGGAGCAGGAGGAGGAGGGGAGCGGCTACAGAGCCACCACACAGAAAATGAGCCTGGGAGCATGAAGGAATCCCCATTTCCAACCAACACCCCAAGCAAGTGGCGAATAAATCAGCACGAGAGGCGATAGAAGGAGGGGAGGAGGAAGCAGAGGGGCTATGATTCAGAAAGCGGCGATGCATGAGACAAACTCAAACGGGGGATGCTACAGGAGCTCCCGGAGAGTCAGCTTCAGCGCGTTCACGCAGATGACGGGGCTGACCACCGCGTCATGCCGGGACCAGCAGTGGGCCAACCCTGAGGTACGATAGATATTGTTTTAAGACCGCGTGCTTAAGTTAAACCATGAAATCTTATAGTAAGAACACGTATGTAATATAACATATGTTGTTTCATCTGTTTCAGCACAGTGAGGTAAATCTTTTTTCAAACCACATCCTTCAGTACGCGTATAGCTTCCGCACAAGTACGGGGCCCTTCTAAGAAAGGTTGTTGACGTTCGACAAGACGAACATCACATTTGTACCGTGAGGACAAGACGAGCAGCGCTCGAAGACGACGGCTGCGCTATCGTGCCAACAATAAACTTGAAATGATCGAAACACCTACAAGACTCCCTTGTACCTTGAGGATTGTATCACACAAAATTGCAGAACACCTACAAGACACCCTTGTACCTCGAGGATGCTATCACGCAAAATGGCAAAACACGACTGCGTCAAGGTTATTCGCAATGGCGATACATCAACGTATTGATTATCTCACATGCGGCATGACCAATCGCAAATGCCATAGTGTTTTGTTATCTGCTTCCAATGTGCTGTCATCGGCGGCCGCGTTTGGTCCACTGCCCTGAGCCGAGCACGCGAGCCGCTGCCTAGCTCCTATCGTAGCCCGCCATATGTATTGCACACGACGCGGGCTGCAATCGGAATCGTGGAATGAGTTTCGCGAGTGCTGACGGCGGCAGTCATCGCATTCAAATGCGGAGGAGGAGGAGGAGGAGAAGGAGAAAGCGGAGGAGGAGGAGAAGGAGGAGGAAGAGGAGGAGGAGGAGGAGGAGGAAGGAAACATACTGCGTCAGAAGAGCGCGGCAAAAAGGAGCAGGAGGATATAAAGCCTTATGCAGCTGTTCGTTCTTCTCTTTCCACAATTCGCCCAGGAGCAACGTTGCCAAGCGGTTGAAGTGAGCAGGGATAGGATCTAGGGCGATCATTTGGAGACAATCTGAATGAGGAGTTGCACAAGAATGAGACTGAGGAGGAGAGATCACTGCGACGGAAACGCCAGCGAGGCCACGCTGGAGCAGAAGGCATCTGGATATTTTTCCGATGCCTTCTGTCCGTGCCCCGTCACCCAACCAGCCTGCCAGCCGTTGGCGCGGGGCGTCATCGAACGCCGCGCCTCCACCTGGGGGGATGCGAGCGGGAGGGGGGCGGGCAGAGGGGGGGTGGTAGTAGAGGGGGCAATGGTGCAATCTAGTCGAGGGTGCGCACATGTTTTTTCTGGGGGTGATGCGCCATTGTCCTGTCGCACCCCGCCTTCCACCCTTCCTCTACCCACCAATGTTGTTGTGTGATATACCAGACACAGTGGTAATCCTTCTCTCCCGAAGGCCCCCTCCTCCTCCTCCTCCACCTCCTCCTCCCACCGAAACTGGGACGCGGTGGTCGGCAATGCACCTCTACCCGACCCCTCCCCTCTCCCCCCACCCTCCCTCCCTCTCCCCTTACACTGGGGAGGGGGAGGGGGTGGGGATGGTAGCCGTCGCGCGTTTCACTCCAGCTGGCCATCCAAAACAAGCAGTGGATGGTAGCCGTCACATGTTCCAATCTACATGGCAACCCACCACGAACAATGGACAGGTAGCCGTCACATGTTCCACTCCAATTGGCAACCCACCACGAACAGTTGACCGGTAGCCGTCACATGTTTCGATTTAGATGGCACGTGTTTTACCAGTCCTGATCATATTGTTTTGGACTGAGAACCAAGCGATGTCGCTGTGAAGTTAAGTACAGAAGACAAGCCAGTACCATTCGCACGTTACTAAACAACGACGGCTCCTCTTTGTCTCGTATCCCTTACTGTTCCTCCTTCTCTTTGTCTCTGGAAGAAAGGCTGATCGGCCGAATTCGGCCGATCAACCTTTCTTCCAAATGCTCCCCCGTTCGGCTGAAGCCACCTTGAAGAGACGCGTGCCCACGCCTCCAGCCGCGCTCCTCACCTTCTCCGTGGACGCCTCCCTGCCAGGAGTGCCCAGCGCAGCAACAACCTATGGGATGACGTCGCCTGCGCCGAAGTCGCCGTGGACGTCGACGTCGATTTCGACGACGCGACCACGACGACCGCGACAACGCCGACGAGGCCGACGACCACGACGGCGAAGGCGGCGCCGACAACGCCGACGTCGATGTCGACGACAGCGACGCTGACGACGCCGACAGCAACGCTAACGACGCAATCGACGACAGCGACGCCGACGACGCCGACGGGGGGTGCTCTTTGGCTCAGCAGGGGCGCCGCGGGAGCTCGGCCACTGGTCCGAGATCGGCGGGGGGGGAAAGGCGATGGTCTGGGCGATGCCACCCCACTTGCTTCGCAAACCAAGCGAAGAAATACTACAGACGGCTGACTGCAGTCAGTCTTCCAGGGTCTCCAGCCGTCACATTTCTTCTCATCGTGTTGACCCTGTGGGGGTGGGCGGTGATGCAATGCCCCCTCATTCTGCCCCTCTGCCCCCGATCTCCCCACGAACTCTCGGCCCATCCGTGCCACCGCGTGGCGTCGCCAAAAAACATGGGCCCCCGATGTCCATTCTGCTTTTGTCTTGTCACCTGGTTCCGACTCTCAGCGTAGAATGAAAGTTCCTTCTCATGGGGGGTGAGGAGGAGCAGGAGGGGAAGCTTCCTTCTTCTTCTCCTCTCCCTCCTCCCTCCCCCTCCCCCTCCTCCTCCTCCTTTTCCTCCTCTACCTCCTCCTCCTCCTCCTCCTCCTCCTCCCTCCCATTGAACGACCGATTCGATTCTCCTCTCAATGACATGGGAATCGCATCGTTGGCGGGTGGTGAGCGAACGGGGTGGCACCGCGCAGAGCCTTCGCCATCGCGATGGCTTCCGATGGCAAGGATCGCTAAGCCGCTGGGGGGCGGGGGGGTAGCAACAGCAGCAGCAGTAGCAGCAGCAGCAGCGACGACAGCGACGACAGTACCTCATCGCGTGGCCACGTCGTCAGGATCGACAAGGGTTTCACTGACCGCGCCCCGAGCCAGCCCAAGTAGGTTGTCACCTTGACGAAATTAGGGGGGGTAGCCATGAGATGCACGCAGTCGATCAGCATGCCCCCGCGCGGTTGTTCCATGAACGCGCGCGCGCCTCTGGTCCAGGCGATGGAGAACAGGAAGCATCTTAGTTGCAGTGGAATGCGTTGAAATATTCCAAACAAGTAAACCATTCATCTAGGTTCTCCGACCTCCAGGGTTCTGCATGCATTCCCCTCGTCCCCCCCTCTTTTGAGGGGAGAGGGCGATTGAGATCTGTGGTATGCAGTTGCTAGGGGGAGGGCGTGGGATTGCCTGGAACTTCGACCTCGGTCTGCTACTATTTGCAATGGCCGCTTTCGACTATCGATTCGATCGCGCATGGAACTTCGACCTCGGTCGCTACTACTTGCAATGGAAGTCGCGTTGCATGCACGCCATGCTAATCATTTGCGCCCAAGTTGAGGCTGGATGGGGTGAGTGGGAGGGGTTCGAACCCCTGCCACCACCCCTGCTCCTCCTCGCCCTCCCCAACCTTCTCCTGCCTCCTTCCCCTCCTCCTCCTCCCGCTCCAACTTCTCCTCCTCCTTCTCCACCTCCTCTATCATCCCTGTTCGTTTCCTCAACCGAACCTCCCTTGCTGTACCTTCTGACCTTCTGTAATAATCATCGCGGATCTTCTCATTCCTCCCGCACCTCACTCTCGACCGAGCTGCTGGGCCCACTCGCAGGAACATGGCCACGTGGTTGGCCTCCATCACGTCGCGCCTGGCCTCGTTCCCGAGGAGGTCAGCCTTGCTGCGCCTGGGGGGGAGGCTTAGCTGGGATGGGAATTGCTTGCAAACTCACCGAGGATTCACCGCAAATTCACCGAGGATTCACCGCGCACAGGGTCCACTGCAACAGTTTTTTGGTTGAAAACGTGTCTGCAGACCACGGGAAATTCACCGCGAACTCTTCGGAAATTCACCGCGAACTCTTCGGAAATCCACCGCCGGCCCAGCCAAGATGTCGCAGTGCTTTGATCTTTGTGTCAGTGCTTGTGCATACGAGTGGAGAACGCGCGCACGTATACATGCATCACCCTTCTCCAGCAGCACCCCCTTAGTAGAAATCTTGTGTCGGGGGTAGGGTAAGACGTGCGCCCCTCCCGTGACTATGACTGCCCCCAGGGCGAGCATATGGTTAAGCGCGCGTGCTCACAATGAATAATTCAGGAAATATTGTTATATGCGCACCTGGCGTGGAACATCCCCATGTTCAGCCAAGTCTTGCACTCGGGGGAGGCCCGGAGCAAGCCGCCCACCTTGAGGCGCTGCGTGGCGCGCACAGCAGCCAGCATGCCCCCCAGCGTGCACAAGTCCTCAGTCTCGTGGCTCATCTCCCTGAGATTTGGATCGGGACGGCGGCGAACGCGAGCGCAGTAATGTGAGTGGGCGCCGAGGCGCGCGTTCGCGCGTAGACGCCACGCGGGATTGCCTCCGCTGAATTCCGAAGATTTCTGTGAAAGTCACCCCTCGCGTCGGCGCCCACTCGCATCACTGCTCTGGCGCGTCGCCGTGCCGACCCATTCAGAGCCTGTCCATGCCGAGAGCTCGCCCGCCCGCTGCGCCGACCTCTTTGGTGATCCCCCCCTGGCCGCAACACAGCTCGAACGCGTCCAGGTCGCGGCGCAGCGTGGCGCCCACGAGCCACTCCTTCGCCTAGCGCGAGAAGGCGAGCTATAGGGGGGGAGGAGGGGGAGCGGCATGAGGAGGAGGAGGGGGGGCATGATGATGAGGAGGAATAGGAGGAGGGGCATGATGAGCATGAAGAGGAGGATGACTAGGGGAGGATTGGCAGGAAGCGGAAGATGACGTTGATGAGGATGGGGTGGGGGGGGGGGGGGCGAGGAAGGCGGGATGAGCAGTAAGAGAGTGAATGGTAGATGCCGTGAGTCAGTGAGAGCGGGGTGAGAATGGAAAGTAGGGTTGACATGGGAAGCATGATAACTATGAGTAGCGGGAAAACTGCACAGGGATGACGGATAAGGAGGGGACGCAGGCGAATGAGATAAATCGATAGTGCAATTTGATGGTTGGTTGGGTGTAGTTTGGAACAGAGCGAAAACTCCCAGAGGGTCAACAGGTCCCAAGAAAAGCGACTTGCCTCAGATAGGCCTTCTGTTCCAGAGATGGAACTTGAAGTATATGTTTTGCATCGCTGCGTTGCAAGCGCATCTCGACGGTTGTGGCAAAGGAAAACTGCCCAGAGAAATTATAATGATTCTCAGCGGCCAGACGCCGCGAGCATGCAAATAGTCTGATGCGCACAGGCGGAATATTGGCATCGGCAGAAATGTTGTACGTGCCTTTGATCATGTATGCCGCGAATGCATCTCAAGTGCTCGTTCTATAATCCTCCCACCTCCTTCCCCATGCACCTCCCCAGCCCATTATCTCTTGCGATGCTTCCTCCCTCCCTTGTAGATCCTAGCGCAGGCGTCCTACTCAGCCTGGCATCATCTATTTACGATTCGGCACGAAACGCGGCCTCAGCAGCTGGCAATTAGCAGGAGGGGGCGAAGGCCTGTCCGCAATTGGCCTCGAAGACGGAGCCTTCTTTGGCAATGGGCGGGGCCTATGTGGAGTATCATCTGGAAATTGGCGAAACGGGCCATGAACTGCTTTGCTAGGATCGTCGCACCGAGCGAATCCAAACCCACTCGGGTCTGACACGTGCTGCTCAGCGTGGGCTCGGGCATCCGATACCTCACCCTCACGCAAGCGCTTCAGATTGTCCGATATGCGAGTCCCGAGCTCCTTCGCGCAACTGTGAAAGCCTGGCGAGGACCCCTCGCCAGGCTGTGGTGAGACACCCGCCCACGGCGACGACGCTGCTGGCGAGGTCTCTGCTGGCCGAGGCTGCGGGACTGGCGTCACTTTTTGCTGATCTGATGGCGCTGGCGCACCTGCAGGCGAGCCTGGCGAACCTGCTGTGTACTTCTTCAATCTGTCGGAAACCGCCTGCCCTCCCGCGACGTCTTCCAAGGGGCGCGTCCTCGCAGGCAGTCTCCCGTCGCTGTCTTCGACCTTCTGTTTCTTGATCCGAGCTTTGGAGGCTTCCGATGATGAGGCAGGGCCGTCTTCAGGATCGGCTGTTTTCTTGCCAGGTGGTCCTGGGGCAACTGCAGTTGCCCCCTCAACCTGGAGGTAGTCGCCCACCCCCGCAACAAGTTGTTGTACGATCCCCGCGGCAACGTCGCATCCCACAGCAGGTTCGCCTGCTTGCGTTGCAGGGGTCCCACAACGGATCTCCAGCATGAACGGCAACATAAAGTTAATGTCCTTCTCGAGCGCGGGGGACAGACCAGGCGCTTGGACTTTCAGCGCGACGGCATCGAGCATAGTTGCCTCGCTGGAGCTTGGGCTCGACTGCATGGCTGGCGCGTCCGAGCCTGAGCTCGACTGCATGGCTGGCTTGCTGGAGCCTGAAAGGTGGATGTATATTTGTGCTCAAACGAACCGAACGAGCTACGGATGCAAGGCTCCCTGATAGTTCCTCCCGTTGGATTTCGATTCCATCCCATTATCTCTGACCTGTCAGTCCTTATTATCCCCTCTCTGTCGTCCTGTCTCTCCCTTCCTGGTTTTGTGAGAATGTTGTCAATCGTAATCTGACGTCGCTCTAAAGTTTCCTCTGCCTTCGTCTGGGATCTTGCCGCCCTCGCTCGTACATCCTCAGTCTTCCTCCTCCTCCTCCTGCCCCTGCTCCTGCTCCTGCTCCTGCTCCTGCTCCTGCTCCTGCTCCTCCTCCTCCTCCTCCTCTTCCTCCTCCCCCCCCCCCTCTTCCCCTCCTCCTCTGCGCGCCTGCTCCCTGCAGCGCTCCACGAGCCAGGCGGAGTTCGACGCGTTCAACTTCAGCATGTCTGAGTCGCTGCCCTCGCAGCCCATGGCCTCAGGAGCGGCAGGGGTGGGGGCGCATCAGGGGGAACGTAGGGCTGGGGAGAGTGCAACCAAAAGATTGGAGAGGTGTCGGGGGAATGGACTTGCTGGCGGCAGAAGTCACTGGGTCGACTGGCATATGGCCACGCGAACAGCAATGGGCCTCGGATCCATCGTTCGCCGGGGCGCCATCCCTCACACTAGTCTTCTTGCCACAAGAGCCTTGTGCCCACAGCAATGACAGCAGCAACAATTCGGCGAGCGATTGGTTGAGCGTGCCACTTAGGGAACGTTTGGGATGTAAGCGGCGAAAGAACGCGCACGAGAGATAGAGCAAGAAAGGGGCATGCCAAAATAAAGCGAGTGAGAGAGGGGAACATGAAGCGGCAGAGGCTTACATTACCAGCATGGGAATGAGCACGCAGGAAGCATTGGGCATGAGCACGCAGGAAACAAAGAAGGAAACATTGCAATCTAGCCGAGCCTTCTTGCTTATCTCCTGGATCCGCTCGGGGACGCCGTTGTTCAAGCCCACGGGTTCCATGTGTCCGATGCGCTGCGGCCACTAAACTCGACCGAACCAAAGAAACCGCTATTCGGACTCAGAACGGCTTGGATCTGGATCGATTGGAAGATTGATTCCTCGAATTTCAAACGGTGAGCTCTCTGGGCAGCATTCCTGAGATTCGAATTCAATGGTTCGTCGACGAAAGTAAAATAGAACTTCAAGTTGCCCATCCATCTGCTCCTGGGGGGATCGGCGAGGAGGAATATTGTGCCCAGGACGAACGATTCAGGAATAGTTCGCCACGACTCAGATGTTAGTTTAAAATAACATCTGGGTCGTGGCGAACTTCTTCCTGGCACGGTCACAAGGATGCGGCCCCTGGGCGTTTTTGTTAATAAAAGTCGGGGAGGGGGTCGTCAACTTGCTTTTGCACCCCGGTGCGTCCTTGCAGTTGCGTGGGCGAACAAATGGAATTTCGGCACGAACGACAGCTTAGCTTTCTGGCCCTCCAACAGCAGTTCCCTGCAACATTCCATCGCCTTCTGGTATTGCGGTGTAGTTATCACAGTGTCCGCATTTTGCCAGACATCCAACCATTCCGCGATCGCGCCAATACATTTGAATAGAGACGATTTCAATTCCACCCCTTCTCCACATCCCTCGATCTCACATTTCGCAAAATCCATGAGTATGCGTGTTTCTGCTGCCTTCGCTTTGAGCATGGTGCCTGGGCGCAGGCGCCCACCATCGCCCATCATTCCGCGATCTGACCCCAGCATTTTGAGCGTGAGGTTGCTCAATCGGCGGTCGTGAGAGATATTCGACTCCTCGTAATATCTAAACATGTCTGCCTACATTGAATGTAGATGCTCTCCCGATCCCCTCTGTAGTTCCACGGGTTTTGTTGGGCGAGCCTCCAGAGGCTCGCACTTGCTACTCGAGAGATCGGACCGTAATAAACAGTGCGAAGGGTGTCGACTGCCATGGTTGTCGCTGGGCTCGTCCCCCATTCAGTCTTGAATAATGGGCACCGATGGGATGCATAATCAAGAACTTGTTGCTTTTCACCACGAGTAACCCTCCAGAAATTAGCCGCCCCACTCCAGCCCACCTTGTCTATCTCACGTATGTCATGCATACCGTTGTGAGGTTCCAATCGGTCACCAAGAAGAAGGCCGATTTCGGGGAGATCGTATTTCAAGGTGCGCCCAGCATTGCCTTTTCCTTTCTTCGACTTGTTATACATCAAAGCAGATAGTATTCGTAATCGCTCCGCTTCTGAACGAATTTGCACGTTATATTCACACTTCTGGCACGCATTTTCATCGTGTAAAGTTCGATTCTCAAACAGTATCTTATCCTCGCACATCTCTCTGAATAGCAATGGTGCATGTTCTGCTTGTCTGTCCAGCACAGTGGGCAAGGGTTAAGTGATTTTCCCCAGGAGCCAGGGCCGAAGGTTTTTGTGAATTCACTCCAGTCACCTTTGACGTAAAGCAGCATTGCGCGAAACCCAAACTCAGACACTCCCTGATCGGTACCTCGGTCCTCTGAAGGGCCCCAGGGCTTCCCATTCCACTTCTGTGCTGGAGCACTACCCGTGATGAGCGAATCAACGATCCATGAAATGTATGAAAGGTACGTGTGCACAGAACACCAACCATTGCAGCCGCACCTGCACATATCAAGCTGACGAAGCACACCGACGACGTGGCGCTTTTGACTGAGCAAATTGACAATCGTCGCAACGAGGATGCTATCGCTCCTGCCAGCCTGCAACGCTGCGAAACGCACGCCATCCATACAAACAGCCACAGTCAACGGCATTTTCCCAGTGTCCTCAATGCATTGTTTTGCGATGACGTTATCCTTGTAGCAGGGGAGGTTCGTCGGGGAATTCGAGTTGCCATAATCACCATTCTCAAGAATAGTCATCATATCGGTGCTCGAGCTCATTTCTTTAGCAATCGATGCATATGTTAGCATGTATGGCACCTCCCGAGTGCGTTGGTCAGCGCGACCGCGAACATAACATGGCATAGTCACTTCAGTTGTAGGACACGTACGCGGCAGCATTCGATTCAAATGTTGTTTGTATTTCCCGATTGTTGACCAGGGGGCACGCCAAAGTCCTGAAAGTAACCTCCTTCACATCCAGCGATATGCAAATAATGACTCAAAGCACATACATCCTTAGCCGAAACAGGAGAACACGAAGCATGCATCTCGAGCAATAATTCGAACACCTTACGGCCAGCCTGCCGAGGCGATATTGTTTCGTCATCGCTTTGGGGGGGAGCTCTGCGCCGACGGCGCTTTTTAGCCTTGGGGGCCATTGTGGAACAAGTCAGTCTCGGTGTGGATCGCCTGATTGAGCCGAGGCTGCAGCATGTCGCTACTGATTGAAAGGTTTCGCCGTGAAGGTCAAGGCCCCAAACAGTTCGAGCAGCAAGCTGTCATTGCATGCTGTTTGAGGGGTCCAATGCGTCCCTCGGAAGTATTTTAACGATGATCGAATTCTATTTCGGGGGTCGAATGATTCTGGTTCCCCTCGGACACCATTAAGAAAGCTAGATGACAGAAGGGTCGCATTCTTTCTCGTCCCACAACATGAGTTCTTGCTGTCGTTGCCTGCGTGTCTCCTAGCTATCGCGCAGACAGCGTGCGCAGAGTCGAAAAAACTGAGCACGTGCGGGCCACCGCGCGGCCGCTGAATCTCATTCAACAGATGCACCATTGCATCCGTCACGTAATGCACCCCTGCCACGGCTTCGCGGTCCGACGGGCGACGCGCCAGATACTCTAAGCATGCTGCGGCGCAGAAAATTGGAGAGCATGAGCTTGAAATACTGGCCACTACTCATTACTACTCTGTACGATGGCTACTACACTGTATGGGATATGTAATTTCAGTGCTCCGATGGGTTCATTCGAGACTCACTTGGGATTCACCGGTGGTTCACCGGTGGTTCACCGGTGCGGTTCACCGGTGGTTCACCGGCGCATGCTTGTGGTTTTGTGAGGATGTCTCGAGCGAGAGCCTCACTAGTTCACCGGTGCATGCGCGGTTCACCGATGCTCGGTTCACCGGAGATTCACCGGTGATTCACCTGTGGTGGTTTCAACGATTGCAATGAAATTCATGCTCTTTCATACTACTTCGTATGAAAGTACGTGTTTAGCTCCATGCTCACCTCATAATCACGTCGCCCTGCCTCTCTGGAGAAGCTTTGAAAGCGCGGGCGCGCGATGTCAGAGCAGACGCGCGCTTCAAGGCAAACGTGGCCAGATACACACTTACACATCTATGCATGCTATGGCTTGTGCGTCGCATGTGCGTGCGATGTCGGTGCTATGGCGCCACGTGTGTATGTTGTATGCAGGCTGACCTCACAAAATCACAACCGCGGGCTTCTTCTTCGGCTTCTCGTCACTGTCCCCGTTGACGCATTTCTTCATCCGCAGGAGTTTGGCGATCTCATTCTTCAGCTTTCCCAGTGGCTCCTGCGGGCGAAGATCGAGGCGCGCCCCAATGCTCTGATCTCATGCCTCCTACTGTCTCCAACTACTCTCCTAATGTTTTCAACTACCCTCCTACTGTCTCCAACCACCCCCTATCCAGAAATCAGCTCATCCCTCCTACTGTCTCCATCTACCCTGCCGCCTAATCTTCCTTTTCCACTCTTGTTCCTTACTTTCGACACTCTCGATCTCGACAGCGTGAAGTGTGTTTCGGATCCCCTCCCAAAGCGCTCCGTGAGCACTGACGCCCCTGTCTTCAGAACCACCTCGAACTTGGCGTCCCCGATGGTCTTCCTGAGCTCGCCCCAATCGACCAGGGCCATCAGTTCCTGGAGGTGCTCAGTGTCTTTGATGAGGTCCGTAACCTACGGGCGAGTGGGGGAGCGCATATTTCTATCCTCCTCACACTCTTATCTCCTCCATCCTAGTCCTCCTCACCGCACTCACCTCCTTCTCCTCCTCCTCCTCCTCGTCCTCCCCCTCCTCCTCCTCCTCCCTCTCCTCCTCCTCCTCCTCCTCCTCCTCCTCCTCCTCCTCCTCCCTCTCCTCCTCCTCCTGCTCCCCCCCCTCCTCCTCCTCCTCCTTCGATGCTGCCCACCAGCTGCTTCCCCTGGCTGTGCAAGCCGTGGTAGACGACCTTCTGCTTGCGGAAGGCGATCAGCGCTGCATCAAGGCTCGTCTTCTCGCGCTTCGGCCTGGGGTTAGCAGTGTCACCGCCACCGCCACCTCCTCCAGGCGCTCCAACAGCGGCACCCGTGCCCTGCTTGTTCTTGCCCTTCTTGCCGCGCCCTTTCGCGCCCTTGACGCCAGCAGCGCCCTGGCCGCCGCCACCAGTGCCGCCGCCAGCACTGTCTGAGCCGCTAGCACCCGCAGAGCCGCCAGCACCCGTCGCGCCGCCAGCACCGCCTGAGCCGCTAGCACCCTTCGAGGCGCCAGTACCGTCTGAGCCTGCTGCAGCACTCGCCGAACCAGCACCTGGCGGAGCAGCCTGCTCGGTGCTGGACCACGTCTGGAACTCCTCGTACGCCACAGAGTACTCGTCCGAAATGCTGTGCTCGACGTAGTAGAACTTCAGCGTATCCGTCATCCGATCCCACTTGACCCAGTGCTTCCCGAAGATCACGCAGTTCGTGCAGTACCGCGCTGCGTTCTTGCGACCGTCGGCCCCGCCCCCCTCCTTGTGCGCGATGCGGCTCAAGGAGAGGTACTTCCCCTCGAGCTTCTCCTTTTTGACGTTCCGCGTCACCTTCTTCTTGGTGGCCTCGTAGCGCTTGTGCTCCTTCTGGGCCCACCTTGCGCGGAAGGCCGCTTTGTTGACGAGGCCCAATTCAGCACGGCATTCGACTGCCAACTGTTGGTCCGCCTCGAGCGCCCTGTTCCAGCGACTCGACATCTTGTGCCCATGGCTGGCGAAGTTGAAGTTGCCACTTTTCAAATCGTCCCACATATCCTGTTCGATTTGGGCTTTCTGCTCTTCTGTCGTGGGCTGAGTCCTGCCAGCGTCCTCCTCCTGAACCATGAGATTGCGAAGCTGGCCGATAGCGCGCAAGCCGTGAAAGTTCTTGAGCTTCGCTTGAAGGTTGTCGATGTCGGCGTTCCCCTCGCTCGCCTGGCTGGTCAAGGCCGCCTGGGCGCGCTTCAGCTCGTCGAGGAGGTTCTCAAGGTGGCGCAAGCATCCTCCTCCTCCTCTGCCTCCTCCGCCTCCTCCGCCTCCTCCTCCTCCTCCTCCTCCTCCTCCTCCTCCCCCTCCCCCTTCCTCCCCCTCCTCCTCCTCCTCCCCCTCCTCCTCCTCCTCCTCTCCTCCTCTCACGCCATCCCCCCTCCTCTTCCCCCTCCAATGCGCGGGGGGGCGGAAGGGTGACGGAGGGCGAGAAAGGCGAGGAGGGGGAGGGGGAGGAGGAAGGGGCAGGAGCGTGAGGCAGAGGAGGATCAGGGGGAGAGGGAGGAGGAGAAGGGTTGTGATTGGGTTCACTCGCTCAATCCTGCTTGTAGATGATGGGACAGGGCACGGCCTGGTCCAAGTCGCCAGTGGGCTGCTGCATTTCCTGAAGGGTAATCAGGACGGATAAAACATGAGTTGAAACCTTGCAAGCAAGGGCCCCCCATCTCTGCACAAATAGTTTCCCTCAAGGGGGGCGCCCTCTCTACTGATTGTATCCCCGTCTATGTAGTTTCACTGGGTGTGGTTTCTCCTCCCTTCACTCCTCAACCTCCGCCTTTCCCTCCTTGTCCTCCCTCTTCTCCTGCTCCTCTATCTCTCTCCAACTCTCCCTCCTTATCCTCCATCTTCCATCTACTCCTCTAAATTTCCCAAGGCGTTCCTTCGGCACGGCTTCCAGGCGATTCTGAGCTTTCTCATCGTCTGACTCTTCCTCACCCTCAGTCTTCACCTCGCTCTCCGCGGAGATCAGGCCCCTCGCTGGCGGGAAGATCGCCTGCGACCCGATGTGCCATGCTGATCCCAAGCCCGTCGCTGTGAAGCTTCCCGTCGAGTCGGCGGCCTCTGTCCCGTCTGCAGCGGCCTCCGCCGCGCCCAGCACATCGGCGGCCTCCAGCGCGTCCGCACCCTTGGGCTCCATGGGCTCGGAGGGGACCTTGGCTTCACCGGGCTCGGGGGCCTTGAGTTCATCGGGCTCAGGGGCATCTGCAGGGCTGAGCGTCTTGGACATCACGCCGAACATGCCGTCCATCTCGCTGAGCATGGCGTCGATCTGCTCCCTGGAGAAGCCCTGCTTGCTGAGGTTTGAGGACATCGTCTGTATCTGGAGCAAGAAGGGGTTCGCGGCCAGCTGTGGCGCCTTGGATCCAGGTACAGGCGCAGGCGGTGGCGCCGCTGCCTTGGGAGGTGGGGGCCCCGCCCCTGCCTAGGCTGCCACTGGAGGTGGCGGCAATTGCCTCTCTGGCTGCGGTGCCTTCGGTGTCGCGCCCAAGGCGCCGCTGGGGGCTGCCGACGCCGATTCTCTCTCGGCCGTGCCGCCTGCAAGCCCCGCGCCGCGCGGAGGCGGTGCACCGTCTGCAAGCGGAGCCCCGCGCGCGTTGCGCGGCTCCTTCGCAGTGGGGAGGGCCTGCGAGCCGTCGGCCAGATCCATGGCCGTCTCCCTCTTCCGCTTGAGCAACTCCATGGTGGCGTTGTATCCCTCGTGCCACGCCTGCTCCTCTGGGTAGCGCTGAGCGCGTTGCGAACGGACATCACTGTCTCCGCTGCCCTTGATCTGTGCCCAAATTTTCTTCTGCTCCTCAATCTCCGCTGGAGTGGCTACCATGGTCATGCCAGCTGGCTGGTCCAGATCCTGGGACATGGCGTCCTTGTCCTCGGGGCTGCTGTCGACGGTCATCCCCTCAAGATCGCCTTCAGTGGTTCCGAGGCGCCTGCGCCGAGCTCGGCAGTTCGGGTCGCCTGTGAGGTGGTCGATGCTCCAGCAGTCCTCGCACTGGTGGTAATCCTGCGGCTGCTGCGTGCTGCTCATCGCGACCAACCAGACTGACTGGAGCCGCGCGCGAGATCACCTTCTGATCCACGTCAGTGCTGGAGCCGATAAGCAGCAGAAAAACTTGCTGGTGGCAGTGGCGGTGAGGGGTGAATAGCGAAGTCATATGGACAAGGCAAGTGGGTTTAAAAGGCGGCATTAACATATAGCCTGCACGTGTAAGGACAAGGATATGCTTCCCCCATCACCCCCTTCTGGAATTGCAAGTTGTACAAAGTCGGAGGGGGGAGGTTGTGATAGTGCTCAGTAGTTTGAGGGGGGGGGGCGTTGACTTGTGGTTAGTGGGGGCCTCCATAATAAGCTTTTGAGTTCGATGGGAACGCGAAACGTCCAGGCTGCCTGGGGTGCGCAGGGTCCAAACGGTGAACACTCTTCCTTTGGGGCATGCGTTTGGGTTTGTATGCGCGTTGCATTTAGTAAAGGGTCCTGCCAGCTGGATTACTTTTTGTCCTGGCAAGCTCGACGGCGCATGTATCCAGCGCCACGAATCAGTTAATTGAAGCCGGATGCGATCAAATTGAGGTGGCCAAGTCTCTCTGGCGATCGCGTCGGCTCTGCTTCTGTCTGCGACAGAAGTTGCCGTCATCGACGCGATCGCCCGTGGGGCCCAGCCGACTCGATCTGATCGAATGCGAACCAGCTCAGCTTAAGAGCCGAGCGATGCCCGACCTCTGCTCGCCCGCAGGCTGGCTTACCAGAGCCCCATGCCCTCGCCGAAGTCGGGGATCTCCTCATCAGGACCAGCGCCTGCTGAGGCTGTCAGCACATAGCGTGGGTGGGGAGAGAGCGAGGGAGAGGTGATGAGGAGGAGGCGAAGGAGAAGGGGGAGGGAGTGGGAGGAGGAGGAACAGAAGGAAGAGGAGATAGACACGGAGGAGCAGGAGGATGAGGATGAGGAAAGAGCGTGTTAAGTTTAGCCTTCAGTTCCTCTACCTCTTCGCCCTCCTCCTCCTCCTCCAGCCGTTCGTTTTCCTAGGGCGTGAAGAATGGATAGACAGATGAGCTCCTCTCCCTTTCCTTCCATCGTTGCCTCTAATCGGTTACCCAGAAACTGTTTAACCTCCGAAAGCCTCAACGAGATATGTACAAGAACTTCTGGGTGTTTGTGACCTCGTCGTGTTTGGCCCAGGGCTCCCCAAGGCGAACGCAACGCTCACAATGCCTTGCAGCTGCCTTTTCAGCATCCGTGACCCTGGCGCCTCCACCAGCAGCGCTCGGCGGCGGCGGCGACGGTGTCGATGCTGGCGGCGCAACCGTCCCGATCTCCTTTGGGTTGATGGTCTCCTCGCTGGGCGGAGGGAGCTCCCTCCGCCCCTAGGGGCGGGAGGTGATGGGTCGGTGGGCGAGACAGAATTGGCGGGTGGGCGAGTAGGTGGATGGGTGGGCGGGGTCGGCAAGGGAGAGGGGGAGGGATGGAGGGGACACGGAGTAAGATGAGGAAGGGGGGGGGGGGGGGGGGGGGGAAGAGGATGGGGGGGGGGGGGGGGGGTGGGGGGGTGGGGGGGGGGGGGGGGGGAAGGGGGGGGAGGAGGAGAGGAGGAGGAGGAACAAGAGGAGGAGGAGTTCCTGCTCCTGCTTGGAGTCGATTGCCGATGGCTTCGTCTTGTTGCTGATCTTTTTCTTGGGCGAGGGCGAGGGCGCCTCTCGAGCGGGTCGCGGGACGGCGGCGACGCACCCCTGCTTGGTTTCACATCCTCGACTTCGCACTGCTCCTCATCCCCCTTCCATTGCCATCCTGAATGCCCTCCTCCAGATCCTCCACATCCTCTGCCAGCGTCGACGCCTTGCTAATTCATGCCATCCTGCCCGTCTTCCCCCTCCCCCTATTTCTCTACCCGATCAGCCTGTCTTGAAGGGGGCACCTGGAACGCAATGCTTCCCTTCCTCCTCCTCCACCTCCCTTCTCCTCCTCCTCCTCCCCCCCTAGCCCTCTCCCCAATCTGGTTTTCAAATTCTACTGCTCGTCGCACCCCCCTCTCCATCCTTCCTGCCATACATTGTCATCTCGTATCTCTCTCGTCCCCGTCGCCCGCCCGCGCCCGACATCCCACCTCCCGATCCTCACCAACAATCCGACTCCTCGTGCCACAACTCCCCCAGGCCCGAACGTGCGCGGCCTGAGTGCCAGGATCATCCTCGGCAGGGTCAGGCTCCTCCTCGGAAGGCTCAGGCGGGCTCTGCTTCACCTGGGCTGGCAGGTATATTTCCTCCTGTCTCTGTCGCGCTCTTCCTCTCTCTCTCTCTCTCTCTCTCTCTCTCTCTCTCTCTCTCTCTCTCTCTCTCTCTCTCTCTCTCTCTCTCATCTCTCTCTCCATATCTCTCTCTCTCCTCTTTCTCTTTCTCTCTCTCTCTCTTTCTCTCTCTCTCTCTCTCTCTCTCTCTTTCTCTCTCTCTCTCTCTCTCTCTCTCTCTCTCTCTATCTCTCTCTCTCTTTCTCTCCTCTTCTTTCCCCTCCTGACTCTCTCCATCTCCTCTCCCCACCTGGAAGTTCGGACGGGGGGGGGGGGGGGTGAGAAAGGGAGAGACAGGCTTCAAGGGAGAAGCGCTTCAGTCTACGTGTCTCGAGTTAGATTTCCTGTTGAACCTATTTTGCCAAAAAGTTCTGGACTTCCGAAGACGTTCTGCCCCTGGACTTCCAAAAATGGTTCTGAGTCAAGCACGGGTGGGGAAGTGATTACAAGTAATCCGACAACCCTCTTGGCCGCTGGCTTGCTGACTGCTGCAGGGCGCTTGCCGACGAACGCGGGCTGACTGCTGCTCGAGCTGGCAGCTGTGTTCTCCTCTGGGCTCTTGCACGCCTTCCTGCTCGTGCTCTTGCCGGCCCCCTTCTCGTTCGGCGTGTCGTCGTCTGAGTCGTCGGGGCAGCCCTGCCCATCAGCATCATCCTCGTCAGAGTCGCCCTCGCCGTCGTCGCTGCCCTCGTCACCAGCGTCCTTGCTCATGAGCTTTGCCGCGCCCTCGCCGTTGCTGCTGCTCCCGTCCTCGTCCTCGTCCTTCGGTTTCTCCTTCTTTGCCTTCTGCTTGGCTGCTGGCTTCTTTGCCGCGGGTCCGCCCTCCTTCTTTTGCTCGGCTCGTCTGGCAGTAATGTGCTTCGCCTTCTCCGCATTGAGCTGGTCCCTGTCGAGCTTGCCAGCCACGAATTTTCGTGTCATTTCTGTGCAAACTCGCTCGTCATCGGTTGCCTTATCATGAATCACCACAGGCATATTCATGATCATCTTTCCGTTGTGCTTGCCTGTGCTCGCGTCGTCGTGCATGAAGATTGCAACGAACTTCTGCTGGCCCTGCTTTCTGTCGTAGCGGTTGCAGATTACCTCATCGGCAACGCATGGGGGTGCTTTTCTCGCGGGGCCCTCAAGGGACACTTCCTTAACATGTGTATACAGCTGTTCCCTTCTCAACTGATCCTGAAGCTTCGATTTCAGAGCAAACCAGGTGCCTTGGGGGTTGAACCAGGAACCCAAAACAATGGCGTGTTGTTGTAGCTTATACATGTGACCTTGTAGCCACCCTTCTCGCCCTTCCAGAACACGTTCGGGCTGTCGCGGCCCTTCTTGGCGCAGACCTCGAGCTCTTCGAAGTCGCCCCAAGTGACGCCTCTGCGAGGAAATTCGCCCCCCCCCCCGCCCTTCCAGGCGTTTTCGAAGTTAACTTCTCCCCCGCCTTCCATTGGCAGGCGAATCAGCTGCTGATTCGCCTGCCAATGAAGGTGTCTCAGAATCAGCTCACTGAGGTGTCCAAAAACTCCTATTCGTTCTGCTCTTTGTTTTCTTCCTCTACCTCCTTTCCTTCCCCCCTCTCCTTTCTGCTCCTTTCTATTTCTCCCTCCTCCTCCTTCGACCTGTTTGGCCTGATCGACCTCATCCTTTCGCACTCCTCCTATTCTTAAGTGAGCCTGTGATCTCGTACTGGGACCCGCCCCTGAAGTGCGCCACCGCGGTATCGTCACGCTCGTAGTTCTTGGGCAACTTCAGGGGCAACGAATACTCGGGCTTCGCCTTGCCCCGCGCGCGGTAGGCGGCCTGGGACTGGCAAATTTCACCGGGATGTCCCAGTGAAACTCGCCATTTGAATTGTGCGGCCACTCCCCGTGGCAACGGAGAGTCCCCAGTGAATTTGGAAGGGCCCGAGGTTGATTTTACACAGGTGTTCATTACTTTGCACAGCACCCACACTCGAGAGCCAGGCTTGAATCTATGTTAACTCGGAGCGTGCCTATACCATTAAATCTTGATTTAAGGGTGCTGGGGGCAGGCGGGGGTAGAGCGACAACCCTAATGAAAAGAGGCCCCACAGAATATCCGACGCAGCAGCGGGAGGAGACACACCCACAGGACAGCGAGCGGCTCGAGAGGAGGGGGCACCCTCCGAAAGTATCTGTTCGCAGCGGCGGGGCCCCGTGTGAGGCCCGAAACTTAAAAGGCCGAGAGGTTCCTGACCGTGCCTCGGCCCACGGTCGGGCAAAACAAGCCTCGCGGCGAAACCCCCAGAGCTCATGCAAGCCCAAGGGGAGGGCAGGGTTGGGAGCCGAAACTTTGCGCCAGGGGAGGAGGGTCAAGCACGAGAGAGAAAGCGCTAGCCCTTCTCCTAAATTGCAGTTGAGGCGGCTATCTGAACGTTTAAAGGGGGCGTGTAAAAGTGTGTTTAAAAACGCGTATTTACACATGACCTACACTCGAGAGCCAGGCTTGAATCTATGTTAACTCGGAGCGTGCCTATACCATTAAATCTTGATTTAAGAGTGCTGGGGGCAGGCGGGGCTAGAGCGACAACCCTAATGAAAAGAGGCCCCACAGAATATCCGACGCAGCAGCGGGAGGAGACACACCCACAGGACAGCGAGCGGCTCGAGAGGAGGGGGCACCCTCCGAAAGTATCTGTTCGCAGCGGCGGGGCCCCGTGCGAGGCCCGAAACTTAAAAGGCCGAGAGGTTCCTGACCGTGCCTCGGCCCACGGTCGGGCCAACAAGCCTCGCGGCGAAACCCCCAGTCCCGTCATCACTAGACTGGCACTTGTGCCTTCGTGCTTCCAGCCACTGCTAGACACGAGGCGGCACACATTCGGGAGGGGGGGAAAGGGAGATAATTTGTGTCGCTCTCACCCACCAAAAAAAAACCCGCTTTATATTTTCCCCATATCTATCAAGTGTTCAAGGAAGACAAGTGGAGGACAGGGTGCACGCGCCCAACTCTCGAGGCTCCTGCATCCATATCAAAAGATATAGCACCCGCGAAAGGCGGGGGCCTAAAATGAGGGTGGGGGCTGCGGCAGCCTGCTCATTGCCGTCTGGCCCTGCTGCGGCCAGCCGTAGACGGGCGGCTGGTGGGCTCCGCGCCCCCGTCCGCCATGCTCTCCAGCTGCGGCAGCACGACCTCGTCGTTCTTGGCTGCCTCGAGCTCGTGCACCATGTCCCGCGCCAGCGGGGCCAGCACGGCGTCGGAGCGGTAGATGGCCTCCGCGATCTGCTGGGCCGGCCTGCGCCAGAAGGCCCGCCCCCGCTCAAGCTGCTCGGGGGTGAGCCGGCTCCGCTGCTCGATCAGCACGTGCACCTTCGTGTAGCGCTGAAGGGCCGACGTGGTCTGCCAGCGGCCCTTCCGGCGCGCCGCCTCCAGCGAGCCGCCCGCGGCGATGTAGGCCGCCGCACCCGCGTGCCTCAGCGAGTGCGGGGGCCCGAAGTCCGCCAGGCCCGCCCTGTCGAAGGCCAGCCTCCACGCCTTCCTGTACTTGTCCTGCGAGAGCGGGAAGAGGAGGTCCCGTGGCGCCGCGCCCTTGCCGATCGCCCGCAGGATGGCCTTCGTCACCTGCCACGAGACCACGACGCCCTGGTTCGCTCCCGTCTTCACCTTCTCGCCCCGCTCTCTGCGGTCACAAGTGAAAGAGAAAAAAATTGAAAATAAAGAAGAAATAAAAGAGAGATAAGAAAAAAAAAAAAAAAAAAAAAAAAAAGAGATAACCAATAAAAAACTAGAATAAAAAGATATGAGTGAAAAAAATAAACAAAGACCCCACAACCTAAAAGCCCACAACCCACCACGCACACCCCACCCCTTAGCACCGCCCTCCCCGACGGGCCCACCTGCCCGACCTACTACCTTCGGCCCAGCAATGGTCCCAGCTCCCTCAGCCATCCGTTCATCAGCAGCGCATCCGCGGCCCCACGCACAGCATGCCGTGCTCACAGAGTCGTAGAGCACAGCTCCCCGCCGCTTCGAACGGCACCGGCGCCCCCTCCTTCTGGAAGCCCATCCTAGACCAGGACTTCAGCGCCCTGGCCGCGACGGGGAGCCGATTGCGGTGATCCTCGAAGATGCGCATGAAGCCATTGAACAACGCAGACGCCCTGCCGAAGGGTAACTGCATCACGTAGCACATGTCCGATATGTACCCGCCGAGCGCCGCATCCCTTTCCTCGTAAGTGGAGAAGGGGAGCCCGTGCCGCTTCACGTCCAGGAGAAAGGTCCTCACCTCCTTCTCGTAGATCTGGTTCGTGGAGTCGTCCACGGCGTGCACCACGAGCCTCACATTGTGATGCAGCCTGTCACTCGGTGCCTGCTCCCAGGCCCGAGCGCCCCTCTTAGCCAGAGGGGGGGGCTTCGCCGAGGTCGTGGCGGGGCCGTCCGCTCCCCGCTGCGGCATCGCCTCGCACAGCCTCAGCCCACTCATTGCCATCACAAATGCGAAGCTCCAGGCGGTCCTCGTCGGGCCCGATCTTGCAGCCGCTGAAGTAGCCCCTTCGGCACCCCACGGCCCACGTGGCCCGCCACCGTGTCCTCCGCCGCGCCTATGCCTTGACCTCTCGAGGGGCCGTCTGCCAGGTTGAGCTCGCTCGGCACCCACCTGAAGTACCCGCGGATCCTGCAGACCATCTGGATGATGCCGCCGATCCTCGCCAGGTGCAAGAGGTCCCTGGCAGACGAGCGCCCTTTCTTCAGGACGCCTAAGCTCACCAACGAGTCGGTGAAGAAAAGCACGCGGTGATTCCAGCTCTGGGACGTGCGACTGAGGTGTCGGAGCACCGCCACCACCGTACGCAACTCCAGGACGTTGTTGTGCTCGGCGTGAGACCATCGTCCCTGAAACAGCACGTGCCACTTCCTCTCCAGCCAATGGCCCAGCAAAGGCAGGGCTGGGCCAGTCGCTCGCACGACGCGCCCGCGGTCCCCCTGCAGGCGAAGCCGGGCCCCCGCTGGCATCGAGTCCCAGTGCGGCTCGAGCTCCTGCAGAGTGGACGCGTATGCCCTGCACAACTCCAGCGGGTAAGCACAGGCCACCTGAGTCCACCGTAGCCCACCTGGTGATCGTCCTCGCAGTTCTCGGTGAGCTCGGCCAGTCCGACTGCATCGACTCGAGGGACACAAGCACGCCCGCTGTAGCGTCGCCATCTTCTTCACGTTGGTGATGAACGTAGTTGGCTTCCTCCATTCTTCGCCATACATGCAGTAATCCACTTCCACACGGAAAACCCCCTCGAGATCCAAGAGCGCGGTCATTGGCGCGAACGCCCATATCATGCTGGTCCTGGGGTTCTCGAGGGTGAATCCAATGCCAAGGCGTAGGCAGATCTTGACCACCTCTACTGCTATCAGAGCCAAAGCGTTCCCTTCGTCGATCTTGGCCTGGTCCGTCTCCGTGCAGTCCGGCAGCCCCCATGGGTGATCGCTCGACCTCAGCGGCGGCTGCCTTGCTCTCGAAAACGTCGCGCACGGGGGGGCAACATGCACCCACCAGAACCAGCCAGTCCTCAATCTCCGTAACAGCAACTCCAAGTTCTCGGTGACCAGTACGTCGAACTCCACGCCCCGCTGGATGTCCCAGGCCTCGCCCCACGAGTCGGTCAGCTCCCTGATCGCCTCCAGCAAGCGAGAGCTCCCAGCGAAGAGCTCCAACACCCCAGGTCGCCCCATGGTGGGAGCGGCCGGGAGGTCCTCCTCCTCGCCGATCGCCTCCTGCGCCCGCTCGATCTCGGTGTAGCTCTGCTCGGCCAAGGGTCCCCAAGCTCCCCCATCTCCTCGGGCAGCTTCCCGTCGGACGTCCTCCTCCGCGCAGTCGCAAGCCAGGGCGCCGAAGCCCTCGTTGGACGCATCCGTCATATATGCTCTCGGCCACCAGCCCATCTCCAGGTTCGACTCCATGTAGACCGAGAGGGACGCGACGGCCCTCAACTCGCTCCTGACCTCCTCGGGCAAGCGGTGCGGCACCACACTCTCCTCCTCGGTGAACTCCCTCAGCCACCTGTAGGTCGCGTCCAGGATCGCAAACGAGGGGCGGAAGACCATCGTGGTCCAGGTCCAGTGCCCGACCAGAGAAGCCACCGCCGCAGGTCTGAGAGCCACTTCCAACACCGCCGCCTCGGTAGCCAGCACGACCTGCTCCATCTTCTTCGGCTGGACCCTCAGCGTGTAGGGTCTCGTGGCGGCAATGCACAGGCCCAGGCCGTTCTCCATCCCTTCTCCCCAGGCCTCCTTGTGCACCGCGAGCCCCTTGCCGTTCAGAAGCTCCTTGATCATCTCCTTGTCCTCCAGGATCTTCAGCTCGCCGTCCTCGCCCTCGAGGGTGAAGCCGATGTAGTCGTCGATGTACAACATCAGCAGGAACCTGATCGCCTCCTCCTCCGATAGGCCAAACGACGGGGTGGGCTTGCCGTAAGTCAAGCTGGGGGCCTTCAGGGACTCGAAGCTCGCCTCCAGGCAGCTGTGGGCCAAGAACACCGCCCACGCCGAGCCCATGACTAAGCTCGAAGCCCCAATACCAATGTCCTCCTCGCGCGGCTTCGGCAACGCCACACCCTGCGCCATCCCGTACTGGTACAGCTCCTGCGGCGAGACATCCTCCACCACAAAATACTCCGCCAAAAACGAACCCCAGTGCAACCGATAGAACCAGTCTGGTACGTCGCCCTGGAAGGAGAAGAGCCGCCGTCCACGCAGCACCGCCTCGTCCAGCTCCAGGAGCGCGAGGCCCGCGGGGCTGCCCAAAGGCACCCACGGGGGATCCACGAAGAGCAGGTTGACTCTTCGGCAGTCCCAGATCAGCCGAGACTTCAAGATACCACCAGTCTTGGGGTCGAAGTCCTTCGCCACCGTGAACAGCCCGACATGTTCGCGTATCCTCGTCACATATGTTATCATTCCAGCCTGCGCCATCCGCAGGGCAAGTGCCAAGCGCTCCTTCTTGCTCCGCCACGCCGGGTCCGAGTAGCTCTTTGTCGCCTCGTACTTCTCCCAGTCGACTTCCCCCGAGCCCTTGATCATCAGCTGGCTGGCCTCTGTGAGGTACCGTCCAGCGAGACTCGAGATCGCCGCCACCTCCAAGCTCTGGGTCCCCGGCGCTGGGAGAGACACCTGCTCCGCTCTCAGAGGGCACAGGTCGCCCTTCCTCAACTGCGGTGAAGCCTTCGATGCCGTAGCCGTCGTAGGCCTCGATCCCTTCGCAAAATACTCTGTCGGGCCCCCTCCTGCCAGGCGGCTCAATGCCGCCCTGCCGTCGTTGATGGTCCCCCACTTCGCCCTCGCGGCGTGAAGGTCCCAGGCTTCCGTCACCAGTCTTTTCTGCAGCGGCGTACTCGCACTCCAGTCCGTCTGGCACGTCTGCTTGTCCGTCAGGGTCGATGGATGTATCCAACCATTCGAACAGCCCGTCGCCATACTCCTGATCGCCGCTATCGTCCTCGAAGTCCGATGCCAGGTTGTCCTCAGCTCCTTCTCGGACAGGCTCGAACTCGACCTCCTCGACTGTAGTGGGAACGGGAGCCCAGGCAGACTCCTCAGGGGATCCCTCTCTCTCGCATCCTTCTCGCCAGTAGGCATCTGGGACCACCGAGCGACCTGCGCTCCGACGCACGGGAAAGCCAACTCGCCACAGAACGGCGCGAGGCTCTAAGTACAAGAAAGGCCTCGACGCTCCGACGCCGCCGTGGAAGACCCCACAACCGATCGTCAGGAAGCTCACCAGCCCGATGTAGCACCACCACCCGAAAGACGTGTCCAGCAAGAAGCTCGGCACGAAAGCGGCTCGCCGCCGCGGCCGTGGTAGAGGGGATTGACCCCTCAGGCCTTGGCCAGAGCACACCACGATAGCTCCGGCCGCAACCTATTCGCCCTCGCCGGCGGGCTGCCCCGAGCGCACCTCACCCAGGTGCTTGCTGAGGATCGCCCGCCGCCTGAGCTTCTCCAGCACCTCGTCGTCGGCCCCCCTGTTCTCGCTGTTGGGGTCCCCGTCGAGGCGCAGGTACTCCTCCGCCAGACTCCAATCGACCTTGGAGCGCCACTTGCCGCCGTGCTGCGCCTTCGGCCTCTGCCAGTCGCTCTTGCAGTGCACCCGCTCGTAGGCCTTCCAGATCGAGTACAGGCGCAGGCAGGTCACCTCCGCGGCCTGCGAGTTGATCAGCTCGTCGTACTGCCCCTGGCTCATCATCCTGTCGAGGACCAGCGCCAGCATGTTCAGCTCCTGCGCGATGCCTGCGCCCTGCAGCTCCTTGGAGCGGAGCCACTCCTGCGTCTCCACGCGGGCGCTCCGCCCGCCCTTGTAGAGCCTCGCCAGCACCGTCGGCGCCACGCGGGCCTTGATCCCACCCACGGGGGAGCCTGCCACGCGGCGGTACTTCTCCAGCGTCGTCAGCAAGCTCTCCTTCGGGTTCCTCGACTCCTCCTTCAGCTGAACGATCTGGTCCTTCAGGGGGTCATCGAGCTCGCCCAGGTCACCAACCTTCTCCCAGGATGCTGCGCTCGAACTCGGCGTAGGCGATCCTGCCTGCGCCCGGGTGCTCGAGCCCGAGTCACGCTGCACCAGCTCCTCGTGCTCCGTCAACTTCTTGATGAACGCATCCACCTCGGCCGTGCTGGGCTCGTCTCCTCTGGACGGCGGCGGCCCCGCGGGGGGCGGAGGAGGCGGGCCTGGCTCCGACGCCAGAGCCCCACCGCCGCAGGCCGGGCCTGCTCCCGCGCCGCCCCCGACATCCAGCCTCGACTTCAGCATACCCACCGCGTCGGCCAAGTCAGACTGCCCCCGAGCCAACTCCGCGAACAGGGTCTTGGTGTCCCGCTCGTCCCCACTCACATCACTCACGTCTTCGCCAGCGTGCACGGACCCGCCGTCCGAGTCCGAGCCCGAGTCGCTGTCCGAGTCGCCCTCCTTTCGGCACGAACACCCGTATGTCCAGACCGCGTAGATCCCGATGAGGACACAGCCCAGGTACGCCGCGCCCAGCTCGAGGTCGCCCGACTCGTACAGCTCGCCCATGAACTCGCGGAAGTTGTCCAGGTCCTCGATCGCCTGCATCCCCGCGGAGATGGTGTGGTACCCTGCGGCGAAGAAGGACCCGAGATGCAGCCGACGCCACAACCTCCAGCCCACAAAGAACGCCGCCGCGGCACCGCCCCACGTCTTGTGGGCCCACGCCGCCACCACGGTGGTCACGAGCCCCTTGCCGAACCAGGACGCCACCTTGGCCTTCGAGCTCGCCTTCTTGCCCTTCGTCAAGTTAGCCTTGGCGCTCTCGGCGCCAGCCTGTCCCAGCTCGTGTCGCACAATGAGCCGCTCCGCGGCTATGATCGCCTGCTCCCTCTCCTTCTCGCTCAGCCCTGGGTGCTCGGTCCAAGTCACTCCCTTCTTCGGGCGCGGCAGCATCCTCGCCTTGTCCCGCAGGTTGATGATCTGCACCCGCTTGGCGGGGTCGATCGCGGTCCACACCGGCGAGGTCCCTGGCCCGACGCGGCTCACGAGCAGCATCACCACCCCCGTGTTCCTCCCCTGCGTCTGGACGTAGACGCGGTTCCACCTGCTCCACGGCGCCATGAACCCCGCTGGCGACCCTGTCCACTCGGCGCCCCCCGCGAGGTCGAGGGGCTCGATGAGGACCTCCTCGGACTCCCTCTGGCGGCCGCCGAAGAACTCCAGCAGCCCGTCCAGCTCGCAGAGGGCGAGTGCGGTCACCAGCAGCCGGCCGGGGCGCCCGATGGCCGGCGTCGTGGCGGCGCCCGAGCCTGTCGGGCTCGGGGCGAGCAGGGGCTGGAAGCTACCCCTCTCTGAAGGCTCGAGCGCGGGCCTCGCCCGCGAAACCCACGCCTCGAGCCGAAACTTTGCGCCAGGGGAGGAGGGTCAAGCACGAGAGAGAAAGCGCTAGCCCTTCTCCTAAATTGCAGTTGAGGCGGCGATCTGAACGTTGAAAGGGGGTGTGTAAAAGCGCGTTTAAAAAAGCGTAATTATCGGGGGGCGGGGGGGGGGGGGGGGGGGGGGAGGGAGGGAGGGGGGGGGGGGGGTGGGTGGGGGGGGGGTGGGGGGTCGGCAGTTTCACCGGTGGAGGAGAGTGATGGGGAGGATGATGAGGACGAGGGCAAGGAGGAGGAGAAGGAGGAAGAGGAGGAGGAGGCGGAGAAGGAATAGGAGGAGTGGGAGAGAAGGAGGAGGAGGAGGAGATGAGGAGGAGGAGGAGGAGGAGGGAGGCGGGGAGAAGGGAATAAGTGAGGGAGAGAGGGCGGGAGAACCCTCGTTAGATTGGAATTCCCCTCCCAGACCCCCAACTCATAGACCCCCAACTCGTAGGACTCCCGCCTTCGTGGTCTCGTCCCACGCGTAGGCCCACTCCTTCTCCTCGGTCCCCTTCGCCTGGGCAATGGGCGACGGTGCGGAGGAGTAGGAATGTGGTGTGTGTGTGTGTGTGTGTGAGAGGGCGGGAGAACCCTCGTTAGATTGGAATTCCCCTCCCAGACCCCCAACTCATAGACCCCCAACTCGTAGGACTCCCGCCTTCGTGGTCTCGTCCCACGCGTAGGCCCACTCCTTCTCCTCGGTCCCCTTCGCCTGGGCAATGGGCGACGGTGCGGAGGAGTAGGAATGTGGTGTGTGTGTGTGTGTGTGTGTGTGTGTGTGTGTGTGTGTGTGTGTGTGTGTGTGTGTGTGTGTGTGTGTGTGTGTGTGTGTGTGTGGGTGTGGGTGTGTGTGTGTGTTGGTGTGGTTTGTGTGTGTGTGTGTGTGTCGTGTGTGTGTGTGTGTGTGTTGTGTGTGTGTGTGTGTGTGTGTGTGTTGTGTGTGTGTGTTGTGTGTGTGTGTGTGTTGTGTGTAGTGTTGTGTGTGTTGTGTGTGTGATGTGTGTGTGTGTGTGTGTGTGTGTGTGTGTGTGTGTGTGTTGTGTGTGTGTGGTGTGTGTGTGTGTGTGTGTGTGTGTGTGTGTGTGTGTGTGTTGTGTGTGTGTTGTTGTGTGTGTGTGTGTGTGTGGTGGGGGTGGGGGTGGGGTGGGGTGTGGGGGTGGGTGGGGGGGGGGGGGGGGGGGGGGGGGGGGGGGGGGGCGGGCGGCTTGGTCAGGAACATTGAAAGAGAATGACAAGAGCGGAGGGCACGAAATATGTGTAGTTTGTGGGAAGAGGAGGAGAGAGCAGAGGAGCACATGAATGTGTTGATGGAGTGGCCCGTTGCCCGCAGGCTGATGCGACGGCGCCCCGCGAGCTTAGGTAGAGGGCGCTACCGCTAGGCCCTATAGGGCCACCTCTTGAAGTATATCCCCTTGATTGCGTCAACCGCCGCTACTCACCCCTAGCCTAAATCCCAACAGTTTGTTGACCCGTTTCGCCAATCGTTCAGCATCCACGTGCTGCTTGAGCCACTCTGGAGTCGGTTTGCCCCTAACTTTAAGAAGAGATTGGTCGACGTGTCGTAATTGGGCCCTGATCATCTTTGCTTTTTGTGTCGCCCAGGTTTTTTTTTCGAATCCGAAAGGCCCCACGATGCTTTTTTGTTGCTGGCTAGTTCCAGCAACACTGCTTCCAACGGCTTCTGAACCAGGGGGCCATGGGGGACCGCGATGCGCGTCCGAAAAGCAAGCAACATCGCTGAGGCCTTCTTCAACTTTCCGAAGTCTGGCTGCTCCTCCATATCTGTAGCATAGTTGAAGGCGTCGGGCGCCCCCAGGAATTCGGTCACGATTTCCATGGCAGCAGCGCCTGACGCGAGGACCCCCTCAGAAAACGATTCAAGAAGCGTTTGATCAAGGGCGGGGATCGGAGAGAGACGGATGATGGTTTGAGTTTCAGGTGTAAGAGGAAAAGATGCGGAAGAGGGAAACTGAAGAGGTGAAGAAGGATGAGGGGCAGTGGATTGGGGTCCAAGCGTCGCTCTATCTCCAAGTACTTCCTCTTCAGCATTCGCTCTTTCCTCCCCTCAGGGGGGCGAGATTAATCTCGTCCCCCTGAGGGGGGGGAAGAGCGAATGCTGAAGAGGCTCTGCTCCTCCTTCCACTACATTTCGTCATCGTCCTCCTCTCTGTTCTCGCCCTTCTCCCTCTCCTTTTCCTCCTCCTCCTCCTTCTCCTCCCTCTCCTTTTCCTCCTTCTCGTCCTCCTCCTCCTTCTCCTCCTCTAACTCCTGCTTGTCCTCCTCCTCCTCCTCCAAAGTATGCTCTTTCTCTTTCATATTTTTCAAATTCTTCCTCTTCCTCCTTCGCCTTATCCGAAAGTTTAAACGCCGCCTTCACCCTCCCTGGCTTTCCGCCTGGGCCCCAGCATCGGCGGCGGCTCGCCATGGCCGCTGCCGCGGCCTGCGCGCATATGCGCGCACAGCCGCCTGAGCCGTGGAGCTCTCGGAGAAATGGCGGAGGGGGGATCGCCTGCCTCCTCCTCCTCCTCCTCCTCCTCCTCCTCCTCCTCCTCCTCCTCTCCTCCTCCCCCCTCCTTCTACTCCTTCTCCTCCTCCCCTCCACTCTGTGTTTCCTCTTCTTTTCTTTGTCGTTCTCCTCTTCCTTATCCTCCATCGTCTCTCTTGCTCGTCGTCGTTATCTCCCTCCTCATGATGTCTGCTCTCTTCCGCGTGCCGTCACCGCAATTCGATCACTCGTTGGCCACGCAGTGTACACAAGAGAAAAACAGAAGAGAAACACGCGCGAGACATTGAAACATTCAAAAACATATGTCGTAACGTTGTAGATTGACAAGATATATTATCAACTATGTTCAAACATACAGAAAAGAAGCGTTGCGATCTTATAATACGATCGCGATATTATAATAAGAACACGATCTTAATATCATAATTTGAACATGCATATGTGTCACCGGTCTTAAAACAAGATCTATCAGACCTCAGGGAAGTAGACGCTGGCCGTGACGAGCGCCCGGCGCTGCAGCTCGAGGGCGGCGCCTTCGCCATGGGGCGGCGACAGCAGGAGGAACCTGGAGAGCCGCTCCTCCTGGGAGGCCGGTCGGGGCAGGCCCAATTGGTTGGCCGCCGCGGCCGCGACGCAGGGGCAGTCTGCGTAGTGTTCGATCGAATCCTCGCCCGTCGCGCACCCGAAGCAGCACCCCGCGCGCCCTTGGAACCGCCGGGCGGCGACCCACCCGTTCCACAGCGACCGCAGGCATGCGGCCAATGCTCGGGGCGGGATTCGGCTCGCCACTGCGGGGCACGCGCGCAATGCGCGGTCGGCCATCTCTTGCTCTGAGAGACCGCACGCCCACCGGGACAACCGGTGCCGCAAGAAGCGCGCCAGGGGCGCGGCCCGGTCGGGCTCGGCCGCGCGCGCGCAGGTTCGTTGCCACACCTTTTTCAGTAGCGCCGTAGCGCCGGGTCCGAGGTACCCGCTGCGAGCGCCACCTCGCGCGGGCCCATGGCGCGCCGCTGGAAGTAGCTGCGCGCAGCGTCAAGCTGCAGGAGGAAAGCGCTGTCGAACCAGCTGCCCCATCGCCCCAAACGAGCCAGCGACGCCGATGCGTACAGACGCGTTGACCGGAGCCTCGCCGCCCCTTGTGGGTACATGCAATCCTCCTTCTGCGGCTGCCTCCCAATGGCAGACCCGGTACTTGGCCGCCAACGCCGCCGAATGAAGGTCTGGGAGGCGGGTCGGGAATCCCAGGAGAGGGAGGCCGTGCAGGGCGACGGCAGGTGCCCATCGGCCGGGGCCGACGTAGAGGGACTGCAGCGCGGCACTCTCTAGCTGCCTCCAGATCGACGGCGGTGCGTCCAACTGTACCAGGAAGCCCATGGTGGAGAATGCATAGGTTGAGTACCCGATCGTGTTGGCCAGCATGCCGCCTCCCGACCGGCCCCGCGCGCGAGCCCTCTGCAGGAACTTGGCGCTGGCTGCAGCCCATCCCCGTTCCCCTCTCTCTGGCCCGAGAAGGAAACCCAGATACTTGGCTCGGTGCGCGAATCGCAACCCGCCCCAAGACGGCGCGCGGGCGGCCACCTCCCGCCGCGCGCCTTCGGGGTCGCCGAAGCGGAGCGGAACCCAGACAGTCTTGCCGACGTTCAGGCGGAGCCCAGAAAGGGCGGCGTACTCTCCAAATATCAATTCCAGAGTGCTCGCGCCCGCTGCCCCGCCTCTAGTCACCACTGCCAGATCGTCTGCGTAAGCGCGGCGGACAGCCTCAGGAAGGGACCTGCCGAGGCGCCGGAGAAGCAGGTCCGCCGCCACTGCAAAGAGCAGCGGGGAAAGCGGGCAGCCCTGGCGTATTCCAGCGGTCACGGGGAATCCCGCGTGCTCCTCGCCGCCAATGACCAAGCGGCAACGGTTCTGGGCGTAGAGTGATTTGAGATACTGCAGCAGCCCGGCAGGGATGCCGGAGTCTGCGAGCACGTCCAGCAGGAAGTCCTAGCCCACGCTCGGGAACGCTGCAGCGAAGTCGAAGAAGATCGCCGCGCCGTCCTCGCAGGCGAGCGCCGCCGTCTGCATCGCCTCACCCACGTCTATCACGTTCGCTAACATAGACCCCCCCCCCAGGAAGCCCCTCTGCTCCGGCGAGACCTCTGCTGCGAGGAGCGGTTCGAGCCTGTGGCGGACCCCGCTTGCCAGCAGCCTGTTGTCCGCGTTCACCAGGCTCAGCGGCCGCGTGTCTGACGGCGCGAACTGCGGGCTACCGTCGGTGCCCTCCGTGGTGGGGGTCTTCGGCAGGAACGCCATGAGGCTGTCGTTGTACCCTGGGAGATCGCGCTGGATGGCCTCCTCTGCGTCGGGGCTGGACAGCTGCTCGCGCACGGAGAAAAGGACGTCAACTGCGAGTGGGCCGAGGCGCTTCCAGGCAGAGAAGGGTAGGCCGTCTGGGCCTGGCGCCGTGGAGGGCGCCCGTTCGATAGCATCTCGTACGCCTCGCGGGCGCAGGTGCCATCTCGGGTCGGCCGCTGGCGGGGGCCCAGAGCCTCCCCGCGCAGCACGCGCGCGCCGTTCATCGGAAAGCCATCTCCCGCGGAGGGCGCTGTCGAAGGGTTTCGCCCTGAAGACCTCGCCCCAGTGATCGCGGAGGGCGCGGGCCATGCCATCGGGGTCGGTGACCACGTCGCCCGTTGGAGTTTGAATGGCTGGGATCGAGTGGCATCTCCCAGGCGCTAGCCTCGAAATGAGGCGCAAATTGCGACTGCGTCGCACGGCCGCCTGCCGGGCGTCCAAGCCAGGGAGCTCTCCTTAGAATCGCCGGAGTTCCTCGACGGCGCGCTCCCGGGCAAGCTCGACGGCATGACGGCGGACCGCCTGCAGGCGACCTGCCTGTCTCAGCTGCGGCGAGTAGGGGTTGTCGACAAGCTTGGCAAGCGCAGGGTAGCGCTCTAGGCACTTGCTGATGCGCCCCGAGTGCCCCCCCTCTGCAGCCCGGAGAAACTGCATGGTGGTGCTCAACTTGTCTTCTGCCGTCTCGGCTGGATGCCCCTCGCGGTGCTCTCGCAAGATGCTCTCGGCCACCGACCTCATGCAGTCTTTCAGCAGCGACAGTCTGCGAAGCGGCGTCGCCGCGGTCTCCGCCGCAGCGACCGCCTCGTGGTAAGCCAATGTCACCCGGTGCGCGTAATCCTCGTGCTGGACTGCGGCGGCCGACAACGGTCGGGGCGCAGCACTCGCCCGGGAGGGCAATCGGCGCCCGGCTGCGACGGCACGGTGGTGCGAGAGCTCTGGTTGCCATTCCAATGCCGCTGCGAACAGATCGCGGTCGAGCTGCTCCGCGACATCCCGGTTCCAATAAATGCGGTCGGGCCTCGAGTGCGCGCTGCCGCTGCGATGCGTCATCGCTGGTTGGTGCAGCTCGCGCAGACCGAATGGGCGAAGTGCGAAGCGTTCCCAATGCCGCTCTTCGGCTCGATCCCGCCCGCCGGAAGCGAGACCCGTGTTGAGCGTGATGCGGTCCGAGTCCTCGGTGACCCAATTGAAGTCTCCCGCGATCACGGTCAGGGCAGCGGTCGCCGGGCGGAGTGCGAGGGCGACCCGACGCCTCAGGGCTGCGCGCTGCAACGGCAGTGAGCCCCCCGGGGCACGAAGCCCTGCCTCGCCGGCCTCGGGGGCGCCCGCCAGGGCGCGCAGTGCACGACTCGAAGCCGTGGGAAAATAAGTTACCATGAGGTCCAAGTGCCCCTGTGGACCGCCGAGCCGCAGAACCGCTGCTCGACCAGGCTCGAGTTCGATCCATTGGCGCTCGGGGAATAAGTTGGCGAAGCGCTCCTGGAGCAGCACGCCCACGCCTGCTCGCGCGGATGTGCCATGGGACCACCAGCTCAAGCAGTCCCTCGGCCCGCGCCATGCCTCCGCGGCACCTGGGATTCCATGGGCCTCGGTGAGGAGCACGGCGTCGCACGCACGCGCGAGGCGCCCGACGTAGAACGTCTTCCGTCGCAGTCGTTGCGGATCCGAGGCGAACAGCGCCTGAGCGTTCCAGGTGGCGATTGAGAGCGATCCCCGGTATTGGCCGCCCACGGGCGGCGCAGCTGCTGCTGTCGGCGGCTGTGCCCGCACTCCGGGAGGCATCGGCGGAGCTGGTTCCAAAGGGGCCTGAGGGGGCGAAAATCCCAGCGCCGCGCGCAGGCGCGCTTTGGCGCGAAGCGTGTGTGGTACATCGTCGTAGGCGCCCCCATGGCGGCTGGCGTCTCGCTCTGAATCATGAAGGTGAAGAAGAAGAGGTGGAAGAGGAAGTGCACGTCCTGGATCGCCCTGGCCAGCAGAGCCCGGGCCCGTCGGGGCGGGCACGATCTCGCAGACGAGGTCGATCAAGAACGACATGCGGCCCAGGCTTGAGATCGCCTGAATTCCCGTGCTGCGCGCCCCTGCAGCACGGCGTGGGCCCCGATCTAGTGCCCCGCGGAGGCGGGCTGCCGGGCCCCCCGCCCCCGCCGACCGTTTCCTGGCAGGTCCTGCGCGTCGCTCGTGACCTTCAGGGCGATGCGGTCCAGACCGACCTGGATCGTCTTCCCGTGGAGCGCCTCCCGGATGGCCGTGACCTCGTCTTCCGAGCTGAGGTGGAGGCGAAGACGCCCTGGCGGCGCCACTAGGTCCGATGCCGCCAGCCAGCGCCAGTATCCACAGCCAGCGGGCGCATCATTGGTAGCCTCGCTCAGGTGGATCCCTGGCGCCTGCCCCACGTGTGCCATCAGCTGGCGGTAGACTCCTAGAGCGTCATACCCTGGGGATCCACACACCTGCACGTCCGTCAGATTGGAAATAGGGGCGGCCATTCCAACTCGGCCTCCCTTGGTGCGACGGGCAGCGGCCAACTCATCCTGAGTGGCTCCTGGTATACCCACGGGCGGCCACCCCGGGAAGGGCGCCATTTGAGACCCAATATGGCCGTCGCCGGGTCCTGCTGCAGCAGCGCCGTCATCCGAGGCTTCCACGTATCCGGGTCTGCATCCGTGTGCAAGAGGAGCTTGTCCTCCTTCAGCGCCACCATGTTCACGCTCAACGCCCAGGCGTGCAGCGCCGCCGATGGCCCAGTGAGCTCGCAGATGAGCGCCGTCGCATCAGAGTGCAGGCCGACGGAGCCGAAGAAGGCGCTCGGCGGGAGAGAGGAGCGGCGGAGGTGGCGCCACAGGAGCTCGATCTGCAGCTCCGGCGTGCCCGGGGGGAAGGTCCACTCCATGCTCATCCGTTTCGCCGCCGCCGTTGATAGCACGCTGCGGCGAGGGGCGCTGGCGTGCACGAGCTGCAGGCTGGGGTCCGCGAGAACGCGGAGCACCTGCGGCAACGCCTCCGCTGGGAAATCCAGCGTGTAGGCCGGCGCTGCCGCGACCTGGAACACTGGCGTGGCGCCTGGCAGGACGCTCGGAGGAGAGTGGAGGAAGTCGGGCGCGACCGTGAAGATCGCCAAGCCGCGCAGCTCATGCCGTGGCCCGTGGGCTCCTGGAAGTACCATGCTGTAAGGTGTGATGTCGTACTCCAGCTTCTTCACCAAGCCAACCCAGCGCTCGCCGAGGAGAGGGTGCCACCACAAATCCTGGATAGCTGCGACCGTGTGGCACCCTGGAAAAAGTTCCATTGGGACCAGCAGTCGGAGGTACGGCGGGCCGCCGCTAGGGACCGGGCGCTTCATGTAAAACTTGAGCAGCCGGCCGAGGGCGGAAGAGTCCGTGGGCGCCCAGAGGACCGCCGGACGGCCACCCAGCTCGCGATCGTCCCCCTTGGCAGCCAACGCCGCCACGCGGCGACAGGCGTCGACCACAAGCGCGCCTGGGTGTGCAGCTGCCGCGGCCTCGGTGGAGAGCTTGAGCGCGGACCACTGCGTGAGCACCAGCTCTGTTGCCGTCGGCGCCGTGGCGCAGAGGAGCCCCAGCGCGGGGGCGCCCAGCTCCCGCCACAGAGGGAGGTCGGGCGCGCGCTGCCGGCGGCGCACCTTCACGACTTCCGGGATAAGGTCGGCGCATTGGCGCACCCCATCAGCGAGCGCCTGCAGCGCAGCTGCCGCCTGCGAGCGGTCGGCCACGCTCCACGTCGGGGACTGCAAGGCAGAACAAAGGAGCCGGGCGGTGCGGAGTCGCGCATCCAGGTCCTGCAGCGTCGGCTCTGGGCCCTCGAGGGGAGCGAAACCAAGCCGGCGCCATGGACATGCGGCCTCTGGCAGGTACGCCAAGTGCAGCAGCAACTCGTGCAACGAGGTCCAAAAGGCGATCTGGCTGCTGGTGAGCATCGGGCCGTGCCTGGCCGTGGTGGCGCGCACTGCGCTGACGAGCTCGCTGTACTTGCTGACAGATTACTGAAAGATAACATCACATAAGATACCAGAGCAGAACATGACATAACCGAGGACGACAGAACACAACACACTATAACACAACCAAGCAAAACACATCATGCCAGGACAGACCAGTTCATGCCACTACAGCATCACATAACATAGCGTAACACGACAACAAAGTACAACGAAATATACTAGCAACACATATCATAACATACGATACTGAACCGACCTGGCAAGCATCACGGAACAAAGCATACTACAACATACTATAACATAACATTACAACATAGTATCACAGAGCAGGCCATACCATAACATTCCAAATTAGATTATGGTGCCAGAGGTTTGCATACCGTAACATCTTCAATCAACAAAAAAAACATAAGTGAAGAGGAACCCCATAACAGACGACGCATCTAACGTCACAGGCGTCACGACGTCACGCCGGCCCGTCGAGAACAAAACAAGAATAATAGAGCGCAACGTGAAAGAAAGAGGCTTCTTGGAACACGGTTGAACCGTTTTCTGAATCCATACGCGGCAACTGTCGACCAATTAGGCGACCACGCGCCGTCGGGAACCAACACTTCAGGTTTCGGTGGGGATGCTCCAAGCAAAACAATGTTTGAAGAACCGGTGGTTGCTGGGCCTGCGCCAGCCCGCCTTCCCAGGGTTCCTTGGTCTTGGGTCCTTGGTTCCTTGGTCTTGGTTCCTTGCTGCCTTTCTCAGTGTCCTTGGTCTTGGCTCCTTGGTTCCAAGGTTCCTTGGTCTCGGTTCCTTCATTCCTTGGTCTTGGCTCCTTGGTTCCGCGGTTCCTTGGTCTTGGCTTCTCGGGTTCCTTGGTCTTGGTTCCTTCGCTCATTGGTTTGGTGGTTCCTCGGCTCCTTGGTCTTGGTTCCTTGGTGTCTTGCTCTGAGTTCCTTGCTACCTCGCCACGTAATGCCAAGCAACGACAAGCAACGCAAAGCAATGCCAAGTACCGCCAAACAATGCCAAGCAGCATGCAAAGCAATATGCCAAATCATATGCCAACCAATATGGAAACCAATCCACCAGGCAAAATTCCGGACAATGCCACGTAATGCGCCCACACAGCAGGAAGCGATCCCCTCATTGGGGTCGCTCCAGGTTCATGTGTAGCAGCGAGGCGTCCGCGGTGCACCTGGAAGACCGTAGTCCACTGAATATGTCTGTCAACACTGCGGTTGCTTTTGCGGATGCATCTGTGCGTTGGGGGGGATGCAACAGAAAACTTGAAGCGGCAACAATCTCTCGAAAACCGACGCCGTCGGCAAATCGAGAGAGATCAGTATACACACGCGCCAGCTCGCAGATTCTAGGAAAATTGCTGAGCTGTTCTGGGTCACCACGCGTGTGACTCGAGAAATCGGCGATACCTTATGTGTCACCAGTCACGCGAGTCATGAGGTCAAGAAGTGAAAACGCTCAACACTTCCAGAGTGAAGCACTGACAGAGAATTTAGGAGTTACTGTTTGCTGATTTGCGTCAAGAGTAAAATAAGCTTCGGATGCGCAATTAAACACTTGTCTACGTTCTTTGAGCGCCTTCCAAATGTTGGACCGAAGCCTTTTTGGGATATACGTGCTTGGGAGGGGGACCCATTTGGGGGGGGGACCAGACCCATGGGGACAAGGGGGGACACCCCTGGATCCCATTTGGGGCGGGAGCCAGACCCATGGGGACAAGGGGGGACACCCCTGGATCATACATCCACCATCCTGAGACCCAAGATAGCCCCGGCCGGGGATGGTGATGGAGTGTGCGCTGCCTTACGCGCATCCTTATCCCAGATCATATCGTACAGATCGTCCAGGTCCGGCGGCGTGTCGGATATGGGGTGGAACACTGCACCAGGCGGCGCGTCGGAAGTCGAAGGGGCAGGTGAGCCACTGGCCGCTGCGTCGCTGGCCAGCTCGGCGCTGATCCGCCGCCTGGCCGACTCCGGCTGGCCCGACGCTGGCTCGACGCTGCGCCGCTGGATGGCTCGAGAGTCTACGCCGGGGTGTGCCGCCGGCCAGCCCGACGCGGCGCCGCCGCTCTGCGCCTCCGTGGCCGTGGTCCGCCCAGACTCCGACGGCGGCGCGCAGAGGCCGTCACGGCCCTGGGATTCGCCTGCGGCGGCCACGGCAGCCTCGACGGAGGCCTCGCACAGCACCGGCTGCTCCAGGCCCTCCGTCTGCCACTCGTGCGGGACCTCTAAGGCCTTGCCCGGGGCCAGCTCCGTCCGCGGCTGCTGGGGGGCCACCGCGGGGGATGTCGCTCTAGAGCTCAGCTGTGGAATGAAAGGTTCGGTTCCGGAAGTGAGCGTGCAATGAGGCATGGGAGCACGCACACCCGCCAAAGGGACGGGGCCTGAACGGCTGCACGTTGTGTTGGGCGTCGCGTTCGCTCAAACATCAGAGCTGTCAGAGAGCACCAAGCCTTCAGGAGCCTCCTCCTCCTCTTTCTCCTCATCTTCTTCCTCCTCACCCTCCTCCTCCTCCTCCTCCTCCTCCTCCTCCTCCTCCTCCTCCTCACTCTCCTCATTCAAGTTTTGTCCTTCACCTCCACCTCATGTTTCATTTGCTTCATCCACTCACCACCATCACCATCAGGATCACTACCATCACCGTCACCATAACTATCAACATCACCACCATCACCATCACCATCACCAGCAGCACCTCCAGCACAAGCATCCTAATAATCCTCTTCATCATCATCATCATCACCATCATCAGCAGCAGCATCACCATCACCATCACCATCACCGGCATCATCAGCAGCATGATCATCATCCCCGCCACCACCACTATCGCCATCCTCATCCTCATCATCCTCATCATCATCATCATCATCATCATCATCATCATCATCATCATACTCACCACCACCATCACATCACCACTACCACCACCACCACCACCACCATTTACACCACCACCACCACCACCACAACCACCACTACTACTACTACTACCACCACCACCACCACCACCACCACCACCACCACCACCACCACCACCACACCACCACCACCACCACCACCACCACCACCACCACCACCACCTCCCACCATCATCATCATAATCATCATCATCATCAGCATCATCATCATCATCACCACCACCACCACCATTTCCACCACCACTACCACCACCATTTCCACCACCACCACTACTACTACCACCACCACCACCACCACCTCCCACCATCGTCATTATCAGCAGCATCATCATCAGCATCATCATGTATCAACATCATCATCAGAGTCAGAATTACCATCATCATCAACATCATCATCATAATCAGCATAATCATCAGCAGCAGCATCATCATTGTCATCATCCATCATCAGCGTCATCATCAGCAGAAGCCTCCTTCTCCTTGTCCTCCTCCTCCAGCTCCTCCTCCTGCTGATCCTCCTCCTCCGCCAGCTCCTCCTCCTCCTCCTTCTCGTCCTCTTCCTCCTCCTCCTACTTCTCCTCCTCCTCCTCCGCACCCTCCTCCTCCTCCTCCTCCTCCTCCACCTCCTCCTCCTCTTCCTCCTCCTCATCATCATCATTCAAGTCTTGTCGTCCATCTCCACCTCATGTTTCATCCTCTTCATCCACTCACCACCGCCACAACCACCATCAGCATCACCACCATCACCATCACCATGACCATGACTATCACCATCACCATCACCATCACCACCATCACCATCACCAGCAGCAGCACCAGTACAATCATTTTCCTCATCACATTCCTTCTCTTCTTCGTCAGCATCATTATCATCATCACCTTCAGCATCATCAGCATCATCATAATCCTCATCATCCTCATACACCATCCTAATCACAGCCACCACCACGATCTCCATCCTCATCAAAATCATCATCTCCACCACCGCCACCACCACCACTGCCACCACCAGCACAACTACCACCACCACCACCACTACCAGCAGCAGCACCACCACCACCACGACGACGACCACCACCACAACCACCACCCACCATCACCATCATCACCATCACCATCATCAGCATCAGCATCAGCATCAGCATCAGCATCATCATCATCATCAGCATGATCATCAGTATCATCAGCACATCATCATCATCATCATCAGCATCATCATCATCATCAGAATCAGCATCATCAGCATCATCAGCATGATCATCAGTATCATCAGCACATCATCATCATCGGCATCATCTTCGCCATCACCATTCAGCAGCATCACCATCAGCATCATCTTCATCATCAGCATCACCATCAGCATTGATCATCCGCATCATCAGCAGCAGCAGCAGAAGCCTCCTTCTGCTCCTCGTCCTCCTCCTCCAGCTCCTCCTCGTCATGCTCCTCCAGCTCTTCCTCCTCCTCCTGCTTCTTCTCCTGCTTCTCCTCCTGTTCCTCCTACTCGTCATGCTCCTCCTCATCCTCGTTCAGGTCTTGTCCTCCGCCTCTTCATGTTTCATCCTCTTCATCCACTCACCACCACCAGCATCACCACCATCACAATCACCATGACAATCACCATCACCACCACCACCATCACCATCACAATCACCAACACCACCAGCACCACCAGCACCATCATCATCCTCAGCATCCTCTTCTTCATCATCATCATTACCGTCATCATCACCATCAGCATCATTATCATCATCATCATCATCATCATCATCATCATCATCATCATCATCATCATCATAATCAGCATCATCATCAGCAGCATCGACATCATCATCATCCTAATCACCGCCACCACCACTCTCTCCATCCACACCATCATCATCACCAGCAGTGGCACCACCACCACCACCACCACCTCCCACCATCATCATCATCGTGATCAGCAGCAGCATCATCATCACCATCTTCATCATCATCACCATCATCATCATCAGCAGCAGCAGCAGAAACCTCCTCCTCGTCCTCCTCCTGCTGCTCCTCCTCCTCGAGCTGCTCCAGCTCCTCCTCCTCCTTCAGCTCCTCCCCCTCCTCCGCCTCCTCCTCCTGCTGCTCCTCCTCGTCCTCCTGCTTCTCCTCCTCCTCCTGCTCCTCCTTCTCCTCCTCCTCGTGCTCCTCCTCCCTCCTCCTCCTGCGCCCGCGGGGCATCCCCGCGCCCGCCAGCGCGGGCGCCGCGTGAGGCTCGCCCCCCGCGCCGCAAACGTCGGGGCGCTCGGCCCGGCGCGGTCCGGGGTGCGCGCGCGGCCGCACTCACGCCGCGCTGCCGCGGGTGTGCCGCAGCTCCTCCTGCGAGGGTGGAGTGATTTGCGAGGGGTGTTTGCGTTGTCGATTCTCGGCGGTTTTAAGACGTTCTCGTCACTCGGCGGGTTCCCAGCCTCGGGGTGCTCTCCAGCGGCTGCGCCTCGCCCAGAGAGCTCCAGGGGCGCCTGGAGCGTCCCGAACGGACGCCGAAGAGCCGAGCGAGATATGTTCCGAAAACCAAGAGGGAACGTGGGCCCCAGCGTCCAACGTCCCGGCAGAAATCTAAACGGATATGTCTTTGTCGTTTTCTCGGAGGTCCCCAAGATGGTGCGGTGACGGACCGTGCGCTGACCTCGGCATCCCCGAAGACCTCACCGCACGGTCCGTCACCGCACGGCTTGGAGACATCGGAGGCCCCAGTCGCCCGAGACATCCTTGGAGAACGACCCAAAGTCCCAAAGCCGTGCGATCACCCCGAATCCCCACTGATTCACTAGTTACACGGTGTGGTCACCGCACCATTTGAGGGACCCTGATGTTCAGCCTTCGTGGGGCCGTGTCCCGCGTCGTAAAACGGCTTGGGATAGAAAGCTGGCTCTGCTGGGGGGAGGGTCGGGACATCTGGGGACACTGCATTGAAAACATCAAGACGTCGGATGTCTGGGACGAGAACCAGTCGCGAGGCGAACATCGGCCGATGTCCATCCCATCGGGGGTGCTGTGTTCGGCGCTGGAGGGGACACACCAGTTTCGGCCAGATCTGGGGCGCCAGAAGTGGCCCCCACACCTTCGTGCTCCCCACCCCACGTCAAGAATTTTGCACACGCGCGCTCATACACCGATCGTGG
>CAUYUJ010010002.1:666873-726873 GCA_963575745.1 Prorocentrum cordatum
ATCATCATCAGCATCATCATCATCACCACCATCATCATCATCTGCATCAGCATCAGCATCAGCATCATCAGCATCATCAGCAGATTCATCATCAGCATCATCATCATCCTGCTCCTCCTCCTCCTCCTCCTCCTCCTCATCGTCATCATCCGCATCCGCATCCTCATCATCCGATTCTTCCTGCTGCTGCCTCCGCCTCCTCCTCCTCCCTCCACCTCCTCCTCCTCCTTCTCCTCCTCATCCTACATCCTCCTCCTCATCCTCCTCCTCTTTCTCCTCCTCCTTCTCCTCCAATTCCTCATCCTTCTCCTCCTCCGCCTGCTCCTCCTCCTCCCAACTAAGCCACCTCCTCTGACTCCTCCTCCTCCTCATCATCCTCATCATCCTCATCATCATCATCATCATCATCATCATCATCATCAGCATCCACCTCCTGCTCCTCATCCTCCGCCTCCTCCTCCTCATCATCATCATAATCATCATCATCCTCATCATCATCATCACCATCCTCATCCTCATCATCAGCAGCAGCAGCATCAGCATCAGCATAAGCATCAGCATCATCATCATCATCATCATCATCATCATCATCATCATCATCATCATCATCATCGGCATCATCATCATCATCATCAGCATCATCATCATCACAACCATCATCATCATCTGCATCAGCATCAGCATCAGCATCATCAGCATCATCAGCAGATTCATCATCAGCATCATCATCATCCTGCTCCTCCTCCTCCTCCTCCTCCTCATCGTCATCATCCGCATCCGCATCCTCATCATCCGATTCTTCCTGCTGCTGCCTCCGCCTCCTCCTCCTCCCTCCACCTCCTCCTCCTCCTTCTCCTCATCATCCTACATCCTCCTCCTCATCCTCCTCCTCTTTCTCCTCCTCCTTCTCCTCCAATTCCTCCTCCTTCTCCTCCTCCTCCTGCTCCTCCTCCTCCCAACTAAGCCACCTCCTCTGACTCCTCCTCCTCCTCCTCATCATCCTCATCATCCTCATCATCATCATCATCATCATCATCATCATCATCCACCTCCTGCTCCTCATCCTCCGCCTCCTCCTCCTCATCATCATCATAATCATCATCATCCTCATCATCATCATCATCACCATCCTCATCCTCATCATCAGCAGCAGCAGCATCAGCATCAGCATAAGCATCAGCATCATCATCATCATCATCATCATCATCATCATCAGCAGCATCATCATCCGTTCAGAGGGGGGAAGGCAAGAGGTCCACCTTGCAACTGCGCCCAAGAGAACTGGGTGTGAAACATGCTGCTGCTCCTCCTCCTCCTCCTCCTCCTCCTCCTCCTGTTCCTCATGATGACAGGGGAATAACTTGATAAGGAGGGGACGGGTTGAGGGGGAGGGGAAACGGGGAAATGGGGGGACAGGGAGGGGAGGGGGACATTTGATGGGGAAGGGGAGGGAGGGGGGGGGGAGGCGAGGGAGAAGAAGGAAGGAGCATGAGGACGGGAGGTATGGAACAGGTGGGGGAGAGAAAAGTTGGGACCAGGGAGGGGAAGAGGAGGGGGCGGGCAGGAGGGGACGAGTAGGAGGCAAGGAAAAAGCGAGGAGGAGAAAGGAGAAGGACGAAAGGAGGAGGGAGGAGGGAGAGCCCAGGCCGGAAGCAGCGGGCGGCGCCTTGGCGGTGATGTACTTGGCCATCCATTCGGTGGAGCCTCGAGCAACCGCGGAACCGGGGCCGAGCACCGATTGCTGCTGCTGCTGCTGCTGCTGCTCCCCATGACCACCGTACCCAGCATCATCATGCTCAGCATTAGCAGCAGCAGTATCGTCACCGCCAGCATCATCATCACCAGCATCGTCATCATCATCAGCATCATCATCATCATCGTCATCATCATCATGACCACCTCCACCACCACAACCATCATCACCAACTTCACCACCATCACTACCATCATCATCAGCATCATCGTCATCATCAACATCGTCATCATCACCATCATCACTATCAACAACAACATCATCGTCATCGGCGTCAACAGCATCATCATCACCATCATCAACCTCATCGTCATAAACATCGTCATCATCATCAGCATCATCAGCATCACCGTCACCATCATCATCATCATATCGCCATCGACAGCACCATCATCATCATATTCCTCCTCATCATCATCACCATCGTCAGCATCATCGTCATAACCGTCATCATCATACTGATCAAAGTAAGCTTCATCTTCATGTTCATCATCATTATCAGAAGGATCGCCGCCACAAGCATCAGCATCAGCATCAGCATCACCGTCATCGTCAGCATCATAATCCTCATCGTCATCGTCAGCATCAACCTCATCAGCGTCAGCACCACAATTGCAATCATAGTCGTATCCCTCATCCCAATCATCACCGCGGTCACCACCACCCACATCATCATCATCACGATCAGCATCGCCATAGTCATCATCAGCAGAAGCACCATCACCACCACCACCATCATCATCACCACCACCATCATCAATCCCATTGTCATCATAACCACCATCAGCATCGTCGTCGGCGTCGTCATGAGCACTATCGGTATCATCAGCATCACCATCATCATCATCATCAGCATCATTATCATCATCGTCATCGTCGTCGTCATCGTCGTCAGCAGCGGCAGCGGCACCAGCGTCACCGTCATCGTTAGAGTCAGCTTTAGCATCACCATCACCGCCACCCTCAGCATGCACAACATCATAATGACCACGATCAGCATGACCACCATTATCATCACCATCAGTATCAGCATCATCAGTATCACCAGCGTGTTCATTAGCATCGTCAACATCACCATCAGCACTACCGTCAGAAGCAGCATCGCCATTCCTCGCCATCGTCATCATCACAACCACCTGGATCAACAACTCCACCTCCGTCTGCATCACCGTCATCAGCGCCAGCGTCATCATCATTGTCATAATCGTGTGTGCCGTCGCGGGCCTCACCAGCAGCGGCAACAAGCTCACCGCCAGCATCAACATCGTCACCATCACCATCGTCATCATCAGCACCATCAGCATCATCGCCACCATCATCGTCATCAGCATCATCAGCATCATCAGCAGCAGCATGAGCATGAGCATCAGCATCAGCATACTCAGCATATTCATCCTATTCAGTATCGTTATCCTTGCCATCGTCCCCGCTATCATAACCATCGTCATCACCATAGTCAACACCAGCATCATAGTCATTAGCATCAGCATCAGCATCACCATCAGCATCACCATCATCCTTATCACCAGCAGCAACAACATCATCGTCATCGTCTTCGGCATCGGCATCGTCATCGTCGTCACTCCGTCCTCCTCTTCCCTACCTCCCCCGACGAGCCATATCTGGGGGACCTGTGCTACTGTAGTCTCCCTGGATAAACCCATCGCCCCCACGATCTCTCGTTGAGGGGTATTGGAGCCGATGCCCCCCCCCCAGGGGGTAAGGAACACAGCTCTCCCAGTTGTGGCCAGCCTGCTCCCCCCTTCTTGTGGGCGGGGCACGTATCCACATCCACGGCATCGTGACCTGGACTCCTCGGCCGCGGCCTGGTGGGCACAGGGCAGCTCTGCGACGGTGCCCCGCACGGGGGGGCATCCATGGGATCGCGTATTCGTAATTGCGACGCGGTGCCCACGCAGCGAGGGCATGGATATGCGCGCGGGCCTAGGTTCTGGTCGTCGGTGTTGTTCGCAGAGGCTACAGCGGGGAATGCGAGGACCTGGGCCCCCTCCTGGGCTCTGGCCAAAAGCGGCGCGCTCCTAGAGAAGCGCCAACGACGGCATCCACAGTGTGACTTCAGTAGACGGGGATTCCGACCGGCGCCCATGTTGATACAGTCGGGCCCAGGTCAGAAGAACATCCCTCAAGAACATGAGACCCTCCGTCGGCCAGAATAATTATCCATTATCCCAGTGCGACCCTACCTAGGAGTTGGAGCATCTAGGAAAGCAACATCTACATATACACCGACAGCTACACTAACATCTACACCTGTATCTACATCTACATCAACATCAACAGCGAGACTCACATCTACATCTACAGCTACACCTACATATACACCTACATCTACATCTACATCTACATCTACACCTACATCTACAGCAAAGCAAAGCTAAGCTAAGCTAAGCTAAACTAAACTATGGTTTGCTATGCTATGCTGCGCTGTGCTATGCTAAGCTAAGCTGTGCTATGCTATGCTATGCTATGCTGCGCTTTGCTTTGTCTTGCTTTGCTGTGCACCCAGCGACAGCAGGTTGTTCAGCACTGGTCGCGGCTCCTGCAAGTGCTGCAGGCTGTTCAGCACTGCTCTGCTCGCGGCTCCTGCAAGAGCTGCAGGCTGTTCAGCACTGCTTGCAAGAGCTGCAGGCTGTTCAGCACTGCTCGCGGCTCCTGCAAGAGCTGCAGGCTCTGCAGCACTGCAGGTCCGGCGTTGCGTTGCGTGTGCTTTGCTTTGCTGTTACTGCTGTTGCTTTGCCTTTGCTTTGCTGCTATGCTGTGCTATGCTATGCTACGCTACGCTATGCTATGCTATGCGTTGCTATGCTGCGCTATGCTGCGCTATGCTGCGCTATGCTGCGCTATGCTGCGCTTTGCGATGCTATGCCATGCTAGGGTACGCTCGGCTGCGCTGTGTTATGCTTGGCTACGCTATGCTGTGCTATGCGATGCTGCGCTATGCTATGCTATGCTGCGCTATGCTATGCTATGTTATGCTATGCGATGCTGCGCTATGCTATGCTATGCTATGCTATGCTGCGCTATGCTATGATATGGTATGATATGATGCGCTGTGATATGCTATGGTATGCTATGATATGCGATATTATGCTATGCTGCGCTGTGCGTTGCTAAGCTAAGCTATGCTATGATATGGTGCGCTATGTTATGCTGCGATTTGATATGATATGAAATGAAATGTTGCGCTATGCTATGCTGCGCTATGATATGATATGCTAGGTTATGCTATGATATGCTATGCTATGCTGTGCTATGCTAATGCTGCGCTGAGCTAAGCTAGGCTAAGCTGAGCTAAGCTAAGCTAAACTGGGCTAGGCTAAGCTAAGCTAAGTTAAGCTAAGCTAAGCTAGACCAGACTAAGCTAAGCTAAGCTAAATTAAGCTCGGCTAAGCTAAGATGAGATAAGCAATGCTAAGCCAAGGGGACGTAACTGGGGGAACCGCGGGGCGGATCCTGGGGGAACCGCCCAGGGCGAGCCCCACTGCCCAGCCCCTTTAAGCTCAGAGGGTAAGAATCCTTCTAGGCAGAGCCTAGGTAGGGAAATAGAACATCGAAGGGTACCCTCCCCAGGATGCACAAGAACATCCAACAAACACGAAGAACACGAGGGTACCCTCCCCGAACCGACCTCGATCCTGCGCCTCGGTCCGACTGTATGCGATGGCATGGATACGACGCTCCCTCGCCAGTTGGGGCCCCACACTGGCGAGGGGGCACAGCGCAGGCCCCGAGGCCCCGGCGCAGGGTGCTGTGCCACGCCATCGCGCCCACGAAATCGCCCTCGCGGGCCTCTGGCAACTCCTCGGCCGCGGCGGCAGGCCCGAGGACTTCTGCTGCTTCTCCTCCTCCTCCTCTTCCTCCTCATCCGCCTCCTCCTTTTCATCATCCTCCTCTTCCTCCTCCTCCTCCTCGCTGCTGCTCCTCCTCCTCCTCCTCCTCCTCCTCCTCCTCTTCCTCCTCCTCCTCCTCCTCCTCTTCCTCCTCCTCCTCGCTGAGGCTCGAGAGGTCATCCTCCTCTTCCTCCTCCTCCTCCTCCTCCTCTTCCTCCTCCTGCTCTTTCTCCTCATCCTCCTCCTCCCCTTCCTCCTCCTCTTCCTACTCCTCTTCCTCCTCCTCCTCCTCCTCTCCTCCTCCCTGCTGCTCCTCCTCCTCCTCCTCTTGCTGAGGCTCGAGAGGTCCTCCTCCTCCTCCTCCTCCTCCTCCTCCTCCTCCTCCTCCTCCTCCTCCTCATCATCATCATCATCATCATCATCATCATCATCATCATCATCATCATCATCATCATCATCATCATCATCATCATCATCATCATCATCATCATCATCATCATCATCATCATCATCATCATCATCATCATCATCATCATCATCATCATCATCATCATCATCATCATCATCATCATCATCATCATCATCATCATCATCATCATCATCATCATCATCATCATCGCGTGCTCTGCACAAGTACCACCAATATCAAGTGGGAAATGTGGCACGTGCACAAGAGCCTTCAGATAAGGGGAGCTCCCAACTTCAACCAGCACCGACTTCCTCCGAGGACAGGAAAGCTCACGAGGCCCCACTCGACATTTACAGAGTCATGCCTTCCCTCAGCGGCTTCAGCGCCGCTTCACAACAAGCCTTCTCACATGCTCTCCCCGCTGGGGGGTGCAAAAAGGCACCGATACCGCTACTCCACCCGCTTCTCCTTGACTGCGTTCTGACCATAATTTCAAAGAAAATCCAGCCGTGGCAATGGGGGCTCCCCAGTGCGAGCAGCAGTATCGGTACCTTTGATCGTATACTTCTCTCGATGACCCGCCGCGACCACCTGTGGCCGTCACCCCCCCCCGCCCTCTCGCTCCTTCCACCGGCTCCTGAGGAAGTCGCCCAGCAGAGCGCCGTTCACGCGCGCGCTGAAGCGCTCCTCTGGTAAGGACGACGGGGGGCATCTTCCGTTGTCGCCAACGTCGAAGATCGGGGTACAATGGACATGCCAAATAAGAAAGAAGCCTGCCTCCAGGCACACCGGAGTGTATGAGCTTCCCGCAAAGTCCGAATCATCCGGATAATCAGCCCGAAGATTTCTCATAGCAAGAGGTCGTCGGTTCGGCGGGAGGGGGAGGAGCTCAGAGTTCATTAGAGAAGTTCGGCTTCAGGCGGCGCCCTGACTAAGGGGGCGACCGCGGGAGCCACGCTCTTAGTCCCGTCGGGGGGCAGGCCTTTCGACCCATCCTGGGAACACGCTCTGGGGCGTGACAGCGAGGCGTTTTTGAATCGAGCTTAGTGTTTAGTCTGATCTTTTTACTGGCAAGCGAGTTCAAACATCGTGAAACGGCCCTCTATGCTGACGAATAATTACCCTGTGACGGACCCAACCCATTTGTATCATGGGAAACCAGGACTTGGCCGACACTTGCATGGACAATCAAATTGCAGGATCCGTTGTTTGATATGTAAGCTACTTGGGACACGCGCCTGTGGCATGATGCGCAGGAGAACCATATAAGAACGAAGGGCGGCAACAACAGGCTCGAAGAGGACATGGGGAGTCGGGAACGAAGAGCAGGAGAAAGACGTGCGGGAAGCCCACTGTGCTGGGCCCCCCAGCAGGCCTCGAAAGTGGCGACAGTTTCACAGATCGCAGCCCCCCAGGGATGGCGAGGTATAATTTCAGTCCGCGGTGACTACCCACTGTGCTGGGCCCCCCAGCAGGCCTCGAAAGTGGCGACAGTTTCACAGATCGCAGCCCCCCAGGGATGGCGAGGTCTAATTGGAGTCTGCGGTGGGTACCCACTGTGCTGAGCCCCCCAGCAGGCCTCGAAAGTGGCGACAGTTTCACAGGTCGCAGCCCCCCAGGGATGGCGAGGTCTAATTTGAGTCCGCGGTGAGTACCCATTGTGCTGTGCCCCTCAGCAGCCCTCGAAAGTGGCGACAGTTTCACAGATCGCAGCCCCCCAGGGATGGCAAGGTCTAATCTGAGTCCGCGGTGTGTACCCACTGTGGGTGACCCCCCAGCAGGCCTCGAAAGTGGCGACAGTTTCACAGATCGCAGCCCTCCAGGGATGGCGAGGTTTAATTTGAGTCCGCGGTGTGTACCCACTGTGCTGGGCCCCCAGCAGGCCTCGAAAGTGGCGACGTTTCACAGATCGCAGCCCCCCAGGGATGGCGAGGTCGCAGATCGCAGCCCCCCAGGGATGGCGAGGTGAATCCGCCGTGTGTACCCACTGTGCTGGGCCCCCCAGCAGGCCTCGAAAGTGGCGACAGTTTCACAGATCGCAGCCCCCCAGGGATGGCGAGGTCTAATTTCAATCCGCCGTGTGTACCCACTGTGCTGGGCCCCCCAGCAGGCCTCGAAAGTGGCGACAGTTTCACAGATCGCAGCCCCCCAGGGATGGCGAGGTACCCACTGTGCTGGGCCCCCCAGCAGGCCTCGAAAGTGGCGACAGTTTCACAGATCGCAGCCCCCCAGGGATGGGTGTGTACCCGCTGTGCTGGGCCCCCCAGCAGGCCTCGAAAGTGGCGACAGTTTCACAGGTCGCAGCCCCCCAGGGATGGCGAGGTCAAATTTGAACCCGCCGTGTGTACCCACTGTGCTGGGCCCCCAGCAGGCCTCGAAACTGGCGACGGTTTCACAGATCGCAGCCCCCCAGGGATGGCGAGGTCCAATTTCAATCCGCCGTGTGTGCCCACTATGCTGGGCCCCCCAGCAGGCCTCGAAAGTGGCGACAGTTTCGCAGATCGCAGATCGCAGCCCCCCAGGGATGGCGAGGTCAAATTTCAATCCGCCGTGTGTACCCACTGTGCTGGGCCGCCCAGCAAGCCTCGAACGTGGCGATAGTTTCACAGATCGCAGCCCCCCAAGGATGGCGAGGTACAATTTCAATCCGCCGTGTGTACCCACTGTGCCGACAGTTTCAGATCCGCCGTGCCCACTGTGCTGGGCCCCCCAGCAGGCCTCGAAAGTGGCGACAGTTTCACAGATCGCAGCCCCCCAGGGATGGCGAGGTACAATTTCAATCCGCCGTGTGTACCCACTGTGCTGGGCCCCCCAGCAGGCCTCGAAAGTGGCGACAGTTTCACAGATCGCAGCCCCCCAGGGATGGCGAGGTTTAATTTGAGTCCGCGGTGTGTACCCACTGAGCAGGCCTCGAAAGTGGCGACAGTTTCACAGATCGCAGCCCCCCAGGGATGGCGAGGTCCAATTTGAATCCGCCGTGTGTACCCACTGTGTTGGGCCCCCCAGCAGGCCTCGAAAGTGGCGACAGTTTCACAGATCGCAGCCCCCCAGCTGGCACGCAGCGACGAGCGAGGCAAAAGGCAAGGGGGAAGAGAGGGGTGGGAAGGAAGGAAGGAAGAAAGGAGACGCGCGAGCAGTGCTCTATTCAAAACGAGAACCCAACGCAGGAGGGTTGGGAAACATCTGAACGTATGCACCGACTGCGCTCGCCCTGAAGCGCTCCTCTGGCACGTTGTCGTTGGGGCCCCGGGGTTGTCAGAGCACGATCTGCGACGAGAAAGCGGCTCCAGGGATGGCGTCGAGAGCTCTGCATTCTGCGTCTAGGAAAACATGACGTCGTAGGCCTCAGCAGGAAAACAGCAATGGCGACGATGAAAACAAGAACAAATGGTTTCACGCGCGATCGTTCAGTGATGCTTCGCGGCCCATTACTTGATCAGAAGTGCCCGCCAGGGACTGACGAAACCTGCGACAGACCCGCCCGCTAACAAATGGTACAGGAGGAGGAGCAGGAGAAGGGAAAAGTAGGGAGGATGGAGGCGGAATGCGGAAGGTTAATCCATATACACATATACATGAATATATACACCTGAAACAATACTGATGAGGATGTGAAGGAGAAGGACGAGTGAGGAGAAGGCGGCCGATGAAGGAAAACGAGGGCAAGGCCGAGCAGGAAGAGGAGCAACGACGAGGAAAAGGAGAGGGCGACTGGGACTCTGCTGGATGCCCTAGGAGGATCTCGAAGGCTCCTGAAGCTTTTGGAGGCGTCTCGACTTCCCAGGGTCCCCCCGACAGCCCCCGCGCGGTTCTGTAAGGTCATCGGACGCCGCCCTCACGGACCGCACACCAGCAAGGACCAGGCGTTCAGGCCCCCGCGCTAGCGCGCGCACCCCTGAGCTCCTCAACGAGCTGCACGCCACAAGCCTGCCGGGTCTCTCCCTGACCAAGCTAACCTCATCCGTTCACGACTGATCCTGCTCGTCCTCCACCTCCTCCACCTATCCTTCTGCTCATTCCCAGTGTCCTTCTCCCCCTCTCCACCTGATCCTCGTCTGCGCCTTCCACTTCCTGATTCTTCCCCTGTCCCCCTTCTCTTCCTCAATTCTCTCCCCTCCTCCTCCTGCTCCTGCTACTGCTCCTGCTCGCAGCCGTTCTGGCCTTGGTAGTCGCCGCAGCCGTCGTCGTCGTCGTCACCGCCGTCGTCGTCGTCGTCGTCGTCGTCGTCGTCGTCGTCGTAGTCGTCGGCATCGTCGTCGTCGTCGTCGCCGCGGCCGTCGTCGTACTCGTCGCCGACATTGTCGTGGTCGTCGTTGTCCTCCTCCTCCTCCTCCTCCTCTTCCTCCTATTCCTCCTCCACTTCCTCCTCCTCTTCAACATCATCCTGCCTCCTCATCCTCCTCCTCCTCGTCCTCCTCCTATTCCTCCTTCTCCTCCTCCTCTTCCTCCTCGTTCTCCTCTTCATCAGAAGCAGCAGCACCATCAAATTTAGCACAAGCCACATCATCAGCATCAGCATCATCAATATCACAGCCACCACCACCACTACAGCCATCATCATCATCATCATCAGCAGCAGCATCATCAGCATCAGCAGCAGCAGCATCAGCATCAGCATCAGCATCAGCATCAGCATCATCATCATCATCAGCATCATCAGCAGCATCAGCAGCATCAACATCATCATCATCATCAACAACGGCATCATCAAAATCAGCATCGTCATCACCACCAGCATCAGCCTCAGCATCATCATCAGCAGCAGCATCATCAAACTCAGCATCATTGTCAGCATCATCATCATCATCAACAGCAGCATCACCATCGTCGTCATCATCGTAATACTAGTACGCATCAGAATTCTAAGAAAACATCATCCGCGTCATCATCAGCAGCGTCAGAATCATCATCATCATCACCATCAGCAGCAACATCGTCGTCATCGTCATCAGCATCGTCATCATCATATCCAACGACACCAGCAAGACAAACCACAACATCAACAACAGCATCATCGTCAGCAGCATCATTATCACCATATCACCATCCTCGCCACAATCAGCATCATCATCATCATCATCATCATCATCATCATCACCATCAGCATCATCATCATCAACATCAGCATCATCATCATCGTCATCGTCGTCGTCACAATCCTCATCATCGCCACCGTATTCTTCATCATCCTCATCATCATCCTCAACAGCATCAGCAGCATCATCAGCATCACCAGCATCATAATCAGCATCATCAGCATCATCATCTTCCTCATTATCACCAGAAGCAGCATCAGCATCATCATCGCCACCAGCATCAACATCTTCAACAACAACCTCATCACCATCATCATAATCATCATCATCACCAGCATCATCATCAGCAACATCATCATCAGCACAACCATCATCATCGTCAGCATCCGCATAATCGTCACCATCGTCATCATCATCGTCATCGTAATCGTCACCGTCATCGTCGTCATCATCATCATCATCATCATCATCATCGCCATCGCCATCGCCACCCCCATCATGATCAGCATCATCAGCATCGTCATCATCACCACCATCATTGTCCGCATCATCATCAGCAGCATAATCATCAGCATCATCAGCAGCATCATCCACCGAGTCCTCGGCCTCTCATCTGATCGCAAAAACCATGATAATGCTCGTCGTTCTACTGCCATTCGTGCAAGTATTGTGCCTGCCACACGTTGTGCTCTACATCCCGACGCTGCTCCTGCACGTATGCATGTTCGGGGCGGAGGACTGGAAAAAACGTCACATCACATGTTCTGCAAACGGCTTGTTATGTGTGACCTGCGCTTGAAATGCTAAATGTCAGGAAGTTGGAACCACGCGCGATTACATTGGCATGTGGGGCATGCGGAAGTCACAGGCTTGACACACACACACAGACACAAATACGGAGGGCCAGCGCATCCAGCCACGCCATGACCTCCAGCCACGCCATGACCTCGGCCACACACAGACGTGCGGCCTCAGGTGTTTCCAGCCCTCGGTTTCTGGTAGGTATTTCGCGCAGCACCATGACGCATACGAACAGAATCCGGTGCCGCGTGTTGAGATGTATTTTATTATAGCCTCACCCGCATCCTGTCATGAATTTGGGCGGGGGCTTCTCGGATGGACGCTCAAAACGTGCGAAATATGGTGTTCCACGCTTTGTTGCAGCTCATCACATCCTAATCCGAGCGAGCTGACGTTCGAAAACATGATCAGATTCGCAAACTGCCTCGTCATGGATTCGGCGGGATTGCTCACGTCTTCTCCTCCCTGTGCATGCGAACGCAATGACACTCGTCGTTGCGCTCCTCCTCCTCCTCCTTCTCCTCCTGCTGAGGTGTTTGATCCAGCAGGGCGTCTCATGAGGCCCAGCCGCTGCTGGGACTGATCGGCTGCCAGTCCAGGCCGGTAGTGGGCTCGGGGAACTCCCCCCGAGCCCCGCGGCGTTGGCGAAGGCTTCCTGCTCCTCGAGTTGCCTGCGTCTTCTTTCCTTTCAGGCCAACCTGCCGCTGGGCCTCCTCGGCTGCCAGTCCAGGCTGGTCGTGACAATGGGCTGGAGAGGCCCCCGCGAGTCCTGAGGTGCTTGGGCTGCCTCCTCGTCGGCTACCTGCACCTCTCCGTGGCCTCCTGGGAGGTCTGAGCCGGGCAGCCCCCCCTCCTCCTCCTCCTCCTCCTCCTCCTCCTCCTCCTCCTCCTCCTCCTCCTCCTCCTCCTCCTCCTCCTCCTCCTCCTCCTCCTACCCCTCCTCGCCCCTCACACTCCTCAACGCGTCGCGTAGCAAACAAAAAGCCGCAATAGCAGATCCGCTATGAGGCTCTATGGTAGCGGAGGGAAGGGCTGCGCAGAATTGCGACGACAGGTCCCCGTAGGCTGCGATTTACCCCTGCGGGACCGACTACGGATCCCCCTGCTCCTCCCAAGCGTCCTCCTCCTCCTCCTCCTCCTCCTCCTCCTCCTCCACAGGCACCCCCTCCTCCCCTCACCCTCTTGCGCCTCCTCATCCCGTCCTCGGTCCTCAGTCCTCAGTCCTAAGTGCAGCCGAGTTGGGTGGTTGTGGCTGCTGCGGGCAAGCCCACCCCTGCAGGCCGACACGTGCCGGACCACGAGACTTGCGCCAATTTTTCCCCACCAAAAACATCAATGTGCTGATGATGAAAATTGCCAGCTTCCCGACTGAGGGAAAGGGGACTCCACGAAGGAGGAACAAGCAAGGAAGCCGAGTATGGAGAATTGGCAGCGTGGTCGCCAAAAACGTCTGCCACACGCGCGACGGCTGCTCCAAACCCTGGTCCATGCCAGAAAAGACATAAAACAAAAATATACGGGGCAAAGGGGAGAGGCAGAGGAAAAGGAGAAAGGGACAAAGACGTTGCGTGTATATTCGCCACGGTCCAAAAGACCAATTATATAAAAAGGCCATCAACAACGGCAACCAAAGAGAAATCACACAGTACACAGTACGGTTCAATCCCAGGCAAGTCGCATGTGATAGAGAACAACTCGGACTTCTATCACGCTTCAGGTGGGGACAAGGAGAGGAGGAGAGGAGACACAATAAGCTAATAATGGGATAGAACAGATGTATTGGGCGCACGCACTCACACATGATCCATGTTGATACCAGAGGCGGGCACTGCGGCGCAACGCAAACGCGGCGCTGCTCCACAGCGGCTGACAAGGGCGAGCCCGGACGGCTAAAGCGGCCCAGGATATGCCAGAAGCAGCTGCAAACACCTCCGCGAAGTGCCTGCATAAACAATAGCATCGAGTCCACTAATGTGGGGAAGAAGGGAGGAGGACGGGGGCAAAGGGGGGAGGGGCAGGTCAAGCCTTGAACTTCCTCCGCAAGCTGCGCCGACTATCAGCCCTCCTCGGGATGCGCCGACTGCCAGCTCTCCTCGGCCCAGATCTGGAACTCCGAGAGGCGGAATTCGGGAGGGGGGGCGAGGACGAGATAAGGAGGGAGGAGGAGGAGGAGGAGGAGGAGGAGGAGGAGGAGGAGGAGGAGGAGGAGGAGGAGAAGGAGGAGAGAGCGGGTGAGGCGCCAATGCAGGCCGCGAGCCGAAATCCGCCCATTGCATGCAAGCCATTTGCCGCAAGTGACTCCCCGAGACTTGTGCTAAATGGGTGGCATGCAATGAGCGCAGGCAACGGCGGCGGTTGGCGGGTGGACACATGCCCTCTAAATGGCCAAGTCCCGTGCGAGGAAGCTCTAGTGCTGCATCGGGAAACTCATACAGCCTGAGCTTCCTCGACATCCTCCCCCTGCATAAGTTTCATCCCACTCCATCACCTGAACCTCCTCCTCCTCCTCCACCTTCCCATCCCGCCTCCTCCGCCTCCGCATTCGCTCGAGCAGAAGCTGGCAATCTTCTTGCCTCTCTTTGGTCTTACGGCCGGCATGACTGGCGAGGACAGCGTGGACAAGTTGACCTCACACGGCGTTGCCAACGACACTAACGGGGTCGGCACTGGGTCGTCAAGACGGTGGGCTGATGACCTTGACGCAGGTTGTCAGCTGGTATTGGAGGACGGCCAGGACGAGATGACCATCGGAAAGGTAGTGGTCATCGAGGTGCACAGTGTCGTCATCAGTGACGGGGACTCCCCGACCTCGGACGGCATGGTCAACTTCGACGGACAGGACAAGATGGGCTCCAAAAGGTTTATGGACATGACGAAGGATGCCGACCATACAACCCCCCTGGCATTGTTCACTGACCAGGGGTTGTGACAGTCGAGCCAAATAAAGTCGGCCATAGTGTCGGGCACGATTCGGAAGAGCGGCTGATGGTGCTAAGCGCAGCGACGGCTTGGACGAGATTGCCCTGGAGCGCCACGGCTTTGGCGAACACGATGACGTGGGCATCTCGACCCAGGAGATGGTGAAGATGGAGACCCTGCTTCGCAGCACGGTGCAGCTGCAGCGGGAGCGCAGAAGGGCGAAGACAGAATGCAGCCTAGCGAGCTGCTCTTCGGCTGGTGGCGGGTGAAGTGGATCCGCGGAGCTGCAGAGGGAGCCGGGAGCACGATGAGCTGGTTATGAAGATCAGCAAATACGAAACAGAAGCATAGGGTTCGTTAACGAGGACAAGGACAACAGGGTGCGGCAAGAGCAGGCGGCGCGGGCCAGCGAGGATGGCAAGAGCTTCCTTGTGAAGAAGGTCTTGGAGGAATGAGAGTCGCAGGTTGGGCTGTGTCAGCGTTGGTCAGTGACTCTCGCTAGGGTGTTCCTCCTCTTTGAGCCACGGGGATGACAGAGCGTAGCATCTAGTCGTAGAATGCTGCCTCCGCCGCTGCCGCCGCTTCCTCCTCCGCCTCCTCCTCCTTCTCCTTCTCCTCCTCCTCCTCCTCCTCTTCCTCCTCCTCCTCCTCCGCCTCACCCTCGAACGACAAAAACGGCAGCGGCGATGACGACGTCGACGGCGGCGGCGATTGCGACGTGTTTCTCCCGGATGTCGACGCCTGCATGGCCGCCCACGCCCCGGCATCCTGGTAGGCCGACACGAGCGCCTCGCGCGCGCGGTGGGCGGCTGCCGCAGATGCGGAGAGGCGGACCAGACTCAGGAGGTTCAGGGATCGATAGGGATGATCGGCGATGGAAGATCGAGGTGTCTCTGCCTTGTCGGGCCTCAGGGAGCAGCCTCGCGACCCGAAATGCTGAACGAAACGCACTGGCGGGGGATGATTTCGTACTCCCGGATCCAGATCCCCCGCGTCAGAAAAAATTGGCGACATTTACTGGGCCCCAGGGCCGTCACAAAAACGACTCTGGATGAAAAACTTGTCCTGGGGAAGGAGTCCAGACCCCCAGACGTTGTATCACGTCGTCGTGAATCTGGAGACCTCGAGCCCATCTAGTGGTCTTCCGATGTCTCCGACTGTATCGGAGGCATTCTGAAGTTCTCGGGGGTCCTCGTGGCCACGGCTCGAGTCGCCCCGAAGCCCTGGTCGGAATGCAGTCGGGGGTAGGTCCAGGGGTCCATCCGACAACGCGGGGCCCAGACCTCCAGGCGCCGCAAGAGAAATCCTGAAGGCTGGCTCCCCTTTCTGCCTTCCTGGCCTGGGCCAGGAGGGTCTATACACACCACCCCCAGGGCCCAGGATGGCCCTGGCCAGGCACCGGGGTGATATACTGATGCCTTAGCGCAAAGTCCGAGAGTGGGGCTTTGCCACCCGGCGACGTCGCAAACGGCAGGCTCGGTGGCGCTCCACTGGCTGGCCCCAGCGGGCGGCACGGACAGGAACAGAGCGCCACCGCCCAGGGGCCACCGCGCTCGAAGAAGACAGGCAGAAGCTCTGGGGCGGGGTGCTTGTAGGAGGGAGGACGGAGGCAGGTGGGTGGCTTTGGCGGTCCCTCGGGAAAGCGCGTGGGAGGTGCAGTAGGGCCCCAGGGGTGGGTGGGTGGGTCGACAGAAGTCGTGGGGAACTGGGAGGAGAAGGAGCCCTCCTCCTCTGCCGCAGCGCGCGCAGTCCGCCCGTGCACAAGAAAGGAAGGCTTTCAGTAGCTGAGAGATAACGATACCCCTAATTAATTACTCCACGGACCTCTCCTGGGGCGCACTCTGACCAGACGAGTGCCTCCTCCTCCTCCTCCTCCTCCTCCTCCTCCTCCTCCTCCTCCTCCTCCTCCTCCTCGGTAGATCGGATTGCCACGCCCAGAACGGGGCAGCGGACGCCCACCGCACCCGCCAGAAACAGGCGCCGGCCGCCTCCGCGAAGACGCGCGCGTCCGAGGCGCCCTCGGCGACAACAACGCCAGGGAAGCCGCTGAGGCCCTGGATGCCCTGCGGGCGGGCCGGCGCGACACGCCGAAGGGACGGAACGTGAGCAACGGCAACAGGGGGTGCAGACGGGACGGTCTGGGGGCGGGAGCGCGTCATGATGTAGCCCCCGGCGCCCGCGCTAGCACAGTCGCGGCCGAGCACCCGCCTCGCTTCGCTCATGAGACGGGAGCACCGCGCCGCAGCGGCAAGACGCCGCCGCTGGGCGCACCGCCAGGCACCGCCGCCGCGGGTGCAACCCCCGTCTTTGTCGCCGCCGGCAGAATGGAAAATCTGTCATCCTCTTGACCCTGATATCCTCTCGTTGTAAAAAAATCACGACGGAGAATCCAGACGGCAAGTTTTCGCTCATTTTCGGTTTCCGGAGGCCCTCAGCGGGCCACCGGGACCGTCACAAAACGACTCAGGTGAAAAGCTGGTCCAGGGGAAGAGGTCCGGACCTCTGGGAAGCCACGTTGTGAAAAACATGAAAGATGACGTCGGATGTCTGGGAGCAGAACCAAAAACGGTATGAACATGAACGGTCGGAGGCCCGCACAAATTTTCATGAGGTCGGCGGCCCTCCCTGAATCCCCCCTCTGCACTCCAGCGACGCCCCTGGGACGCTTCGAGCGGCAAAGAAGGCGGTCCTACGCTGACCAAAGAAATCCACACGGATCCCCCCCACGCCACCCCCGCGAATGGCGGCGAGCCAGGCAGGGAAAAATGACAGGTGAGGGAGCAGGCCTTTTCAGAAGGCGGCGAGGTTTCTCTGAAGCCCTTGCGCCTTCTGAGCACCCGTTTGCGTTTTCGGAAAAAAGGCCCGGAAGACTTCCCAAAAGGCGCGACGGTTTCTGGGAAGCCCCGCCGCCATCTGAGCAAGCCCGCCCCCATCCCACCTTCTCCCCGGGCTCGCCGCCGAGCTAATGCTTCGCACATCTTCAGCACATGAGCATGCCCACCCCTCCCGCCTCCTGCCCGGGCTCGCCTCCGAACACACATTCCGCGCAGATTCAGCACATCTTCTCCTCCGTCCGGGCCTGCTTCGCCGCATGCCTCATAACCAAGACACTGGATCGCGTGCGCCTCGCACATTCGTGTTATAATGGAATCCTCGCCCGTAGCTGCTTTGACGCAATTTTCGCGATTCCTCGTGACCCTCGCACCACCACTCCGACGAGAAAAACGCACTCCTCCAATGTATTTTCCCCTGGTCAGCGGTGGTCCGGGCAAAACCACACATGGGAATATGGAAAATAAAAAACAGAGGAAAAACAAAATGGCAAGTATATGTCACACTATTCAATGGCTCGCGCGGGCCGCACGGGTTGCACGGTAACTCCGGATCTGTTTGGCGTGCGCGCGGCAATTTCCCATGGCCTACGCACAAGCAGTTTCGACAGCACACGGAAACATGGAAAGCAAGTCTTTGACACGTTTTAAATGTGTACACATATAGACAGACATGCATGCACGCATACAGACAGACTGACCGACAGACAGGCATACGCACATACATACGTACCTACAAACAAACAGTCAGAAATGAATCCTTATATATATACATACATATACATATATATATATATGTGCACATACACACAAGCAGGCATACCAACATGCATATATATATATATATATGAACATACAAGTATATGTACACACATACAAATAGACATACCCACATACAGACATGAATGCATGCGTGCATGCAGATTGCCATACACAGACATACATGCATGCATACATGCATGCATCCTGCAGGCATGTATATGCGTACACACATGCTTCATAAACAGACTATGAAAACGACCGTTGATGACAGCACGGTCTGCACGGATCGCGCGGGCAACGCGGACTGCACGGCAAGTCGAAAAAACCTGGGCCATGTGGATTGCATCAGCACTTTGATGTTGCGTTGCGCCATTCTGCCTTCTGAGCGCCTTGGCCATACCAGTCCAATTCATGCTCAGCAAGTTGGGCAGGTGCCCCTGCAGTTTGACATGTTCATCTCCACAAATTGGTTGGGATGCGCGTGTAGGTATTTGCCACTTGCAGATATGATCCGCTAGGCGACTTATTTGAGCGGTCGTATTTCAAACCGAAATGGCAGCATCGCATGCGCATGACCTGCAAGTCGAAATCTCCAATGGCATCTCGTAGGGGAGCCCCGTTTCCAGCAATAACCTGGCGGCCCCACAAGTACAGTGGACAGACGTAGAGCCCAAGCCTTGGTCATCAAATTTTGGATGCGTTGATAATGTGGCCCCGCCCGCCTCCCAGGCAACCTATCGTGCCAGTCAGCGGGCGTTGCCACCCGCAACAAATGATAATCCCCCGAAAGTAGTGCACCCAACTACTGTGTATCAGTTGAGATGATAACCTCTGCATGTGCGATGCGGTCGCACATGTAATCACGAGCTCTGAGTTCAGCGCAAGCTGTCCGTATGTCCCCAATGACAGCGCACGGGAATGATAATCATGCGATGAGCGTTCATTTGCTGCAGCGGCCACACAGCCAGGTCCACTGCTGTCCTTGGCAGCCGCGCAGCCGGGCTTGCCGGCGCCCCTGGCGCGCACAGCCGGCGCCTGAGAGAAGAATGCAGGTTCCCCCGCGCTGGATGACAGAACCTGAATGTTCGGCCTGTCGGAGCAAGCGCGGGCGGCCGCGACGCGCGCCTGCCGCCGCCACTCAGTCTCAAGCGGTGGGGGCGTCAAAATGCCCGCGCCATGCTGCGCTGCAGAGCCGCTGCTCGAAGTAAAAAACATGCAACTTTTCAGCTGCATCACCCCTTCCGCAGGTGCCCCTGCCTTCGCGCGGGGCTGCATCCACTCGTTGCCCTCCTCGTAGATGGCCTGGTAGACCTTCGCCTGCAAATTTCGCAGGGCGAAGTCCTGGTCGGCCGGTGCGGGGATAGGCCCGAAGGGCGCATTCCTGCGACGCCAGGCCTTCAAGGTGTTCTTCACCAAAGACTGGATCGTAAAAGCAAGCGTCTCCTCGTTAATGGAGACGCTGATGCCCTTGGTATCCTGTGACATCATATATTTATGGGCATCGCTCATAGCAGGTGCCCCCGCAGCCGGCTCTGCGCCAGCTGCCTCTTCGACGAGCAGCGGGGCATCCTCGCAGCGAGGTTTGGCCGCAACAATAAACGACATCGACCTTTTGTCCTCAGCTGCGGCCCCGCACTCGTCGACCTTGAGCGCCAGGTGCCCAGAAGGCGTTTCCATCGAATCAAATGCTCCGGCACCCTTCCCAAGGAGGAGCTTGTGCACATCAGAGCCGGGGATGGCCATCTTCTCGTGCCCCTGCTCCAGGATCAGGATAGTCCGCATGTTAGACATACTCTTCAGACCCAGGATAGCAAAAAGATTCTCCCCTGAACCCTCAGCCACGTTAGCTGAGTAGGTATCTAGTGTCGGCACAGCAGGCGCCCCCGCCGGATTTCTTTTTTCCTTGCGCGCAACATTGCAGTGCAAGGGCTTGTCGCATGCAACGGAACCATGTCCCACTCCCGACATGCAGAGCCTCTTCGTCAGGTTCAGCTTCTTGATGTCGTGTCCATGGGGGCGGGATGCCCGTTAAAATGTCTGTGCCGTATTTTTTAACCAGCGATGTTGGTGTTGCTGCCGATGTCCAGAAGGATTGTCAGCATTCCATCCACCATGGCCCCACTGTTCGCGGCCAGGGCCATTTCATGGCATTCTCCGAACAATCCTGGCACCTCAGACAGCGTCGTACCATACATGCCCATGCGGCGCCTCTGCTCCAACGCCCAGTCGTTCCTTGTCAGAGACGTGAAGACGTTCATGTATCCGCGGGCCTCCTCCTCCGTCTTGGTTTATTTTCGAAAATCCAGGCCGTAGGATACTCGTCATGCATGGGGTGTGGTGCAGATGCGAGCGGTATGTTCATGAACGTATCCTCGTCGGCACGCATGCCTATCTGGCCATATGTGTTGACCATCAGAACAGTGTGTAGCATGTCGCGCTCGGATATCGCACTGATGCCGCTGCGCACGCTCGCCGGGCTCTCCGTCCTGCGCTGGCTGCGCGGACGGGTGTCTCGCATGTGTGGCATGTAGGCACGTGGAGCTTGAAGCCACTGCGCGCTCCTCTCGGTGACTCTCCCCATACGCCTCAGGCGCATGTCGTTGGCCGGTAACGCGGCAGGTGCAGTCGTAGCAGGTGCCCCTGCATTGCTGGCTGTTTCCGCTATCAACGTCAGAGGCGCATCCAGAGCAGGCGCGGTAGCTTCCGTCGCCTGCGCAGCATTGGCCGATGAAGCGGGTTGCCCCGCAGGTGTTGTTGCGGGGTCGCCGCGATGCGGTTAATCTCTTCGCGAAGGCCCCTGAGTTCGTTAGCCCCTCGGAGTATTTTCCCATGACGATTTGCTGCGTCCTGATCTCCAGCAAGAGCATAATGAAACTCAGCTGTGATTGGACCAACGCCCCTGCAAATAGCGCAGGGTGCCTCAGTTGCAGCACCTTCCATAGTGCCAGCCAAATGTCTGCCCACACGAGCGCGCGCAACTCGGCCCCAGCACCGTGCATGGAATATGCGGCCGCACTGAAGCCTCCAGACCTTGTCGCGATGCATGAAGTGGCCCAGGCAGATGGCACACTTGTTGAAGTCACCGTCGCTGATGACCGGCGGCGTTGCCGATGGCCTGATACGCGTCTGGCGCTCCAGAGTGGTTTCACCAACCTCATACTTGATCGGTGGAACCGACGGTGGCTGCATAGCTGCAAGTGCTGCCAGGTAAAATGCAGGTGTCGCTGCTGTGGTTGCCCCGCACAGCCCATCATCCTGTTCGCCTGACGCTCGTGATTGAGACGCTGGCGGGCCAATTTTATGGACGGATTGGCCTGCTGCGCCTCATGAAGGGCCATAATCTCTGGGCGCAACTCCCCCATGAATGATGGCACTACCAGGCCGGGGGCCTGCTGCTGAGTCACATCTGAGTCCATAGGGGTAGCCAAATATCCATAGTAAGGAATATGGCCCGGCACACCTGACGTGCAACCAAAGCCGCGTGTCAATTGAGACTGATAGAAGTCGTCGGCTGTCGCCCGCACACACGGGCTATCCTGCTGCGTTCCCACACGAGGGTTGCCCGTCGCCTGAGCGTATTAGTCAGGATAAAATGAGAAGTGCATCGGTGGTGCTGTAGGGCGCTCTGCAGCTGTCGGATCGCATGTCGGGTGGCTGAAAAATGCTGGCACGTGGTGATGGATTTGGGTCCGGGACAGACTTTCAAGGCGGCGTCCAGCTAGCGCTAGGGAGGTCGATGCCGCCCCTACGCATGCTCTGTGCGGTTTCGTGCACTTGCCGGTACATCCACTCTTGCTTACCAACCGAACTCTCGGTCCTCTGTGCAGCGTGGTGGTCAAGGGAAGCAGGTTGCCCCGCATGTGGACGCGGCTATGCGAAAGGCGATGTCGCCTGCAAAGCCTGGTGGAGCTGCGGGTCCATCCGAATACTTTGGAGCCTTGCCTGTAGGCTGTTGGTGCTCCCAGCACTCTGGAGTCCCAAATGGAGTTGCGGCCCTACTCATAAGTGCAAACGACGCAGGTTGCCCCGCAGGTACTGGCAGCTGCTGCGTCTGGGCGCGCCACAGATCGCTGGCGCACGGCATGTCGGTGGGAGTAATTCCACTCGATGTCATACCAGTCACGTCCGCACTCTGGGCCTGAATCCAAGGTCCATCAGATCCCCCTGCAACTGTGCCCGCTTGATACACTTCTTACAACGTTAATGCCGTAGAGAACTCGGCCTCCTGGATGGGCGTCGGTCCGGGACATGTCAAAGTTTAAAGGGCTCTTGGGATAAACCCATATTGCAACGATGACGCATCATTTTGAAATTCGTACATATCGTCGATGGAAAGATCATTTCTCTGGTCTTTCTGACCGTCGTCCCACAGGTACAAGGGATTGATCCATACATGTCCCACGCGGTAATACCTGCACTTATCGTTGGGCAAAATGCCTATAAGCTGGACGATGTGAGTCGGAGGAATTCTGCCGTTCTGGCCTGCCGACATTCTAATATCATTTGCTGAGCGCCATCTAGTCATATTATCACGAAGCCATTTCTTCAGACTAACCATAATCAATACTTCGGAGTCGACGCGCAGGCCAGACTGGATTCTGTTGTCACCCTGTAAATATGGGCAAGCATGAACAAACTGTCTGCCTTTTCTCTCGATGGTGTCGTCGGCACGGCATGACAGCCGCATGCGAAGTACATTCGGGATATTTACCCACTGGGTACCATGAATGAAATAACGAGGCGCACCTGGAATAGTCAAATCTGTTATCCTCATATTCAATGATTCAGGGCATTTGATCACAGGACTGCTGTATCCATTACATGGGCGTATGAAATATGTCTCGTACATCTCAGCAGCGAACTTACACTTCTTGATATGGGGCATTTTCCTGCATCCCAGCGTCATCGACCATGCCAATCAAGTTCGGCATAGTTAATGTTTGATATGCACAATGGCGGTTGCTGAGATAACGCCGGACAGTCTCCAGGTGTTTGGGACGGTACCGATCGCATCCCTGAGGTGGCCACTGGTTGAGCAGCTCTGAGAGTTCTACCCATCCATCGAATTCGTCGAAAGACGGTACTGCTCTCAGAAAACGATCAGAGAGGTAACCTCATGCCCGTGAGAATAAACACTAGGGGATAATAAAGTTCGGGGTTCAGGGAGAGATGATAAAAGTAGCCCAGCAGACCTCAGCATAATCTCGAAGTAAGAGATGATCAAGAGGAGACCAAGCCGAGCACGTTTTGAGACATCCTTGGCGTTTAGTTTTCATAGAAATATCCTCAACAATGGCTTATCTCTCATGAAAATTGTTTTTTTTGTAAGTGCTCGTGTAGGGTAGCTCATGTGCCTCAATTTCCATGGATAATCAACCCCAGAGATAAAAAAGTTCAGGCGAGCGTGGGGACAGAGAGAAATATAAAAGAAGAAGAATACAGTAGAAGAATAATAAGAAAGAAGAAGAAGAGGATAATACGAAGAGGACGAAGAAAGGAAAAATCCAAAGTTCCAAATCTATCAATTTTAATTTACAAGCGCTCTATGAAAATTGTTTGTTTAAGTGCTCGTGTAGGGTAGCTCATGCGCATCATTTTCCATGGATAATCAAACCCAGGGATAAAAAAGTTCAGGCGAGCGTGAGGACAGATAGAAATATAAAAGAAGAAGAGGAAAGTAGAATAATAATAAGAACATTGCTCGTTTCGTTTGAGTCTGCCTCCCAAAACTATTGGTTTCGCTTGACACATCCTGAAAAAGTGTGACCGCTTCGCTTGATGTTGCTATATCAACATCGCTTGATGTTGCTATCTCAACATAGCGTTTCGAGGTGATAATGAAGTTCGGCCTCAGCGCTCGCCGCCCAATTTGAATTTTGTATAGGGCGACGATACTCAACTCTAAACACTGAAGGGGGGGGGGTCCCATTATTATCATCGGCATGCGGTTAGTTGCTGCGAAGTGAGTTGTGACGAGTAGCAGTAGTAAGCCATTCTGAGCAGCAGCGCTGCTCCTCATAGGTCAAATTTGGACCAACAACTCTGTCTGCCTCAAAGATATCCATCAAGTCGGTCTTCTCGGACAAATACGTGAGCGCCAGGCGTCTACGCAAGATGTTACGTGCAACCTGGCGCGCATGATCGTCATGATCGGCAACGACGGCGGCATCCTGGATGTCGCATTCCACCGCGATGCATCGATCAGACCCGTCATCATTATAGGGGTGATATGCTGGGTCGATCTTCATACGCTTGGTAGTGCGCATACAGCCCCAATACTGTCGGCATTCAACGGGCATTTCCAAAGTAAAAGCAGGTTGCCCCGCAGAACTCTGATCTGCTGCCGACGCTGCAGGTGCGCGGGCACCCGCCGATGACGAGGCAGCACCTGCAGATCCTCAGCGGGGTCCTTAGCGGGGTACTGGTGTCGAAATTCCGGCGTTTCTTCTCGATGATGTTGTAGTACTCGCACTTCTTGTCTTTGGGAGTTGCCCCTGAAGCCCTTGATGTAGTTTCCAATAGCCTCTTATCGGCACCACGCCGTGATGAAGAAGCATATTTTGATGATTCCTCCCGCGTCGGCGCCCAGCCAGTCCTTTGTGTCCAGCCCAGTGCAGGGCCGCGACGTGGTACAGGGCCCTTCGGAGTAGGAGCGCTGGCGCCTTGAAATGCAGCTGCTGCGACGGCCACAGCTGGTCATGTGGATCGACGTCGATCAGCAGGTTGCCCCGCAGGTCGTTGTGGCTTGCTATCTCCAGGATTGGGGTCATCTGGGCTTTCCCTCTTCTTCTGTTTAGGCGGTGGTCTGAGCTGATCAGGTCCGAGTGATTTAGACTGACTCGACGAATCCGAAGATGGAGACATATCAATAGGCGGATCTGTCTTCGGCTTGGGAGAAGGTGCTTTCGGCGTTGCCCCTGCGGGTAGCCATGGCCCATATCGCACGGGCCCTCCGCCAGGGTTAAGGCCCACGCCATCAGGGCTTCTGAATGCCATATTCCCGATAGTGGCCTTTCCCCTCACGGTCAGGTTATATTTGCCCGAGCTAAGCCTCTTTTAAATTCTGGTCTTTACCCAGCCAACAGATCCAGCGCGATAGACGACCCATCTTTTTAAGGGAAAGACCCATGTCTCCAGTGACGATGTACCTAGGGTCCATGGGGGTGCCCGCATCCTGAGCGACGTCCGTGACAGTGGAGAGGGCGTCGGAGTAATCCGAGGCGTGCCCTCCAGGAGCTTCTGCCGCGGGGTCTACCGCTTCGGCCATATCTTCAGCTCCATCATTTTCCTGCCGGTCGTCTTCGTTTGGTTTGGGCGAAGCAGGTTCCCCCGCATCGTCGTCACGGTGGAATGCCTTTAAATAATGAGTAGGTATAAGATTCTTCCATATCTTAGTAGACTGGGATGTTTCTTGGGCTGTAGCTTGCTCGCGGTCGTCTTCCGTCAACTGCTCGTAGTATGGCGTTGCATTTGGACCGGCATAGTAACCGCGACCATTACCGTGAGACCAGACCCACGGTGTCTCGCGGAAGTTGGGGCCCCTTGATGGGCGTCTCGCGGGGCAGCCGAGCCCGTGGTCGGCATGCTCGAAGCATGTGCAAACAAAGCCTCTGTAAAGTTTCCGTTCCTCGGTGTTGGCCCTCTTGGGGGCGCGCGTTATAAGGGATTCTAATGTTTTGACAACCCCTGCTCTTTTTGTGCGAATGACCTTGCCTGTTTTCCTGTCGATCAACCTTGCGCGGAGAATGCCAGTGGCGAATATGGTGCTCAGTCCAACCCTTGTCCAACCATCGTTGCGTTGTATCTGGGCCCACGCACTGGCGAGCCAATCCAGCGTCCGAGTAGGTGGCAAGGTGCTGCGTTTCGTCAGCTGGATATTCTTCGCGAGGTTACCCCCCTTGAGGCGGGCGCCCCCGCAGACGCCCCCTCCTCGGGGGAGCGCCAGGCCCATCGATCTTCCATGGGGGGATCTTCGGCCCCCCCGCACCAGGAGGATGAGGGCGCTGAAGGCCGCAAGAGCGAGCGCCGCTGGAGCGCGCGCGCACGGTCGGGCGAGCAACTGAGGACCCGACCGCGACGTGCCAGACGAGCGCCATCTTCCCATTGTTCGTCATCGTCGTCGGCGCGATACTTGCGTCTCCAGGACTGGCGGCTTGCCGATCGCTCCTGGCGGCTCATGGAGCGGTCCGATGCTACGAATGCATGTTGAAGTCCTTCGTCGCGGCCGAGCCCACGCTGAATGCGCCCAGACAGATCGCTAACATCTGGAGGGCTTCCCCGCAAAGGATCATCATCAGTCACTTCCAGATTTGTCGGATTGTCAATAACCCGATGATAAAGCATCAACTGGATTTCCTCCTCTGTCGCAAGAATAATGGCTTCTGAATCCACGGGTGCCCCCGCCATTTCGTCGCCCCCTTCGGCGGGCACGCGGAAGTTCTCGACGCATTCAATATCAGCAGTTTGCCCCGCGATGGGCATGCCCAGCCAGTCTGCCATATCGGTATCATTGTGGCCAGTGAATACCTCCTCGAACAACCCGTCGGCGCCAATCTCGAGGGACATACTGGCACTCAAATATCTGGCAGCCGCGAAGTTAACAACTGCAACTGAGCTATCGGCAGGGTCGGCCAAAAGTGACTCCCAGTTAACATACTGTATATCCGAGTCAGTTTGAGCCAGATGCATCGACGGACCTCTGCCGCCCCCATCGCCCTGAGGGCATTCGCGGCGAAAGTGCTGCGTGCTATGGCATATGTCGCACTCCATAGTTTTACCGTTGGCATCCTTCGGGCTTCCCCGACGTCCATTACCTTTCTCTGATGTATGCCTGCAGTTCCTGCCTGCACCTAGGAATATATCCATACTGTGGCCCGGTAAGGGATGCTAGGAATGCTAACATGCCTCTGCCATGCAATCGTCGCCGCTTACCTTTTACCCGTACATCGACCCTTGCCTTTTCCCTCGAGTGCCCGTCGGACGATGCGCCGTACTTTGCGAACTGGCTTCTTCATACATCGCCTCCACCTGCGTTTATGTTTCTGGCGTCCTAAGAATAACCATTGCGCCTGCTGTTCTTCCGTGAGGTACGTAGGCATATCGGAGTAGTCAAGGGCAGTAGCCTCGTCGTCCGAAGGCGCGTCGGCGTCACTACCGGAGTCGAAGTCGGACTCAGCAGGTTGCCCCGCTGAGCCCATTCGGGCTGTGGCTTGCGCACGGGACACCGCGTCGGGCGGCCCCTGAACCTGGCTCAGGAGTCTTGCGACCCCGAAGCCAGACCACCATTCTGAGGCAGTCGTGTAGTGGTCTCTGTTGGTTACGGATCGTCATTCCAGACGCTGTTAGCAGGTTGCCTTGCGCTTGCCTCAACATGCAAGGTCTTGGTTGGATGACCGTGACTGAAAATACCACCAATAATGCGAGGGGTTCTCTCAGCAATGTGAGCACATGACCTCGCGCGCTCAAGTAGAGGATCCAACTGTTGCTGGTCCCTCGGCACGCGGTGGTTTAGTGGCTGCAGGAGTTGTTGCGCACGCGACGCCCCCACTCCAAGGGCTCTGAATAAAATAACTGTTAGAATTTGGAAGTTGGGGATGTTAAAGCCTGCCGTTTCAGCTTCAAAACGGGCGATCTCGAAGCGTGCCAAAGTCTGGTCGATCCGTTCTCCCGCATGGACTCGGAAGTCAATGCAAGCTGTGCCTGAGTTGAGTTGGACTTCCTCGTCTAGGTTCTCGAACTTCGTACTTAGGAGGAACATGATGTAGGAGACGCCATCTGTTTGGCGGCCACCTATGTTAACACCGAAATTGATAACTGCTGGGGGGGCTCTCATGGCGATGGTCCGTGCGAGGCCTCCCACGCCTCGCTGCAAGGCTGCAGCTTGTTGGGAGTGCGTCATGTTGCGTGTGGTCACGTTGATCCAGGCATGCACCTCGCGGACGAATTCCCAGAAAGGTACTTGACCGGACGGGTCCCAATGGAGGCCGGTCGTTCTTGTGCCGTCTCCGCCACGCATATGTCCTTCCGCACACCCGTTAGCGGCCCATGTGAGCCCAAAACCAGAATACCAATCCAATGGCCTCGCAGGTCGAAGTCGGATGTAGTTGGTTGGGGTTTGCGGTATGTGGTCGTAAGCCTGCGCGGGGGTGGAGGCGGCACAATGTCGCATCGCATGTGTCCATGCATTATGCCTTCGAAGTCTCCCATTGGAGTAGGTGGGTGGACTTCAGGAGTGTAGTAGCGCAGGGATGTAGGACGCAACTAAGAGGCCTCCGCGTAGGCAGAGGTGTCACTGCAAGTGTCCTTGCTATGTTGCGTACCTGTTAAACACATTCCTCCGCGCAAACCCACTGCACCCTGATGTTCCACCACGTCAGTAGTCCACCAGATACTGGCGTGGATGGTGAGGAGTGGAACTAGAGCTGGCATCCATAGGCCAGCTCCGCTACCAAATTTGAAAGGGGTTGGGAAGCCCAACCAGCAGCTTCGCCTTAGACGAAGCCCAGCTCCCGCTCTGTTGTACCGTAGCAACGATAGTCTCAGTAGTAAGGGGCGAGCCATCTCAAGCAGTTTTGGCATCGATGGCAAATAGTACACCTCGCGCTGAGGTGTAATCAGATCTGGGCGGCCGGCCGCTTGAGCCAAGCAGCCGCGGATGCACGCTCGTTCCCACTCACATGCAACACCCAGCTCACTTTAGAGTCAAGACGCACACAAGACGGTCCAAAAAGGCTCCGAGTCGCTGAAATATCTTTCCTGGACGCCCACGATGGCATCCAGACGGCCCAAGATGTCCCCAAGACACCCAATAAAAGCTTCCAAGGGACCTCCCAAGATGGCCCCAAGAGCCAAAAATGATCAAATTCCCGATGGAAAAACGTACATTTTAGTATGTACGACGTTTCGGCCTTCGCTGCGCTGATACTGGTCAATAAGCCCCCAAGGCCGCCAGAGACGCCCCCAAGAAAGCTCCAACACGCCCAACAGAGCCCCATGACAGCCCAAAAGGCGCCCAAGTCAGCCCAAGAAAACACCAAGACAGCCCCAAGGAGGGCCCCACAGCGGGAGCCCGAACCAAGAATCCGAGCTTTCCGCCCCAAGATGCACCCAGGAGGCATCAAGAGGCCCCAAAAAGCTCCAAAAGGTCCCGAGGGTCCCCAAAGACGCGCCAAAAGGGCCCAAAACGAGCCCCAAGAGACTTCGAAACTGCTTCCAAAGGGTCCCCGACAGGCCCCATAAAACTGTCCAGGGGAAGTGGTCTGGAAGAGAGCCCCAAGAAGCTACCCTGAAGACCCTGACCCACAACCCAGACACGGTGGCGGGATGGGCCGAAGGCCATTCGATATTTGACGGCGTGGGAGCCCGCACAAAGCCTTCTCCTTCTCCTCCTTCACTTGCCTTTCCGCATTCCTCATTATCATCACTGTCGCCCTCCCTCTTGTTATCCTTCCAAGTCCTCCTTCCACGGACGTCGGTTTGTGCACACCCATGTCAGAATACAGGTCCAAAGTAGCCCGCCGAACTGGCATCATTTACATGACATGCATTTCAGGGTGCCGTTTTCGGCGCGAATGCTGACGTCGGCAAATTCTTTTAGCACGTGCCACTGCGCTGATAGGCTTGCCGACTGCGTACCGTGAAATCAACGTTCGTGCTTTGACACCACGCGCTTATGCTTCGTCTTTCGAGGTTATTACACCTGTCCTTTATGTGTGTTTCGAGTCCGCGAAAATTGTCCAACAGACCGCGCACGTCGGTGGCTTTGATTCCGCTTCTGCAGTCCGCTCGCGACTGTTTGCCTCTCGCGTCCACTTGGTGTCTCTCTTTGTTTGGGATCTCCGGATCCACGTAGACAACATCTCTCTCAGCCCTCTGTATTCCACCAGGCTCCACCACATCCCCCTTGCTTTGATGGAAATCATCCCTATCACCATCACCGTTAGCATAGCATCATCACATCACCCTGGACGCCCCCCAACCATAGGAAACAAACTACAGTTAGGGGGGCCAGCGGACGTGGCGCAAGCCTGTCAAATGGGCGCAACTAGTTTGGAACAATGCACACGGCATGCAGCAACATGCGAAACGCTCCCACTCCATGCAAGCACACGCCGTGTAGGCATGTGCGACCTCGGGGAAGTACAGAAACGCAGCGAAAAACCGTTGTTCCACACGGACTGGGGTACTTCACCCGCATTGAAAAAGAGTATGTCCTGTCTGTGTTCAACAGCCGATGGAACAAGTCGTTCAAGCACGAATAGAAAAGCAAAAACACTTTTCAATGAACGGTGGCTTCTGCTGCATCGTCGAAGAAAATTGTCGATGTTGCATCAGCCCACAAATGGGCACGTAAAACATCGGTAAGCGTCGGCTCCCGGAATGACAAGAAAAGCTAGACCGTGGCCAATAACCACGCTGGCTTCCAGCAGATGCTAGTGCAAGCCGCAGGCGAACTACCTTTACGGAGAAGGACAAGACGTTTCCCCTTCACGCAATGACTTCGAAACCTCCTGGGAGGCTGCAGCACCAGAAACAGCACCTGCCGCGAAATGGGCCTGACGACTCGGCCCCTACTTCGTGCAGGGCTCCATCGGCCCGTGCTCCGCACATGGCTCGAACTGGAAGGGTACCGCATACGCGTCAGTCAAAGACTGCCAACGGTCGCAGTGAACTTCATGACATGTTATAGGTTTGTGAGCACATAGCGTGGAAGTGCTTAGACTGCGTGGGGCGACTGGCTGCCGAGAGGCAGCAAAAAAGACCTGATGGCTGGCAGAAAGCAGCCGCGTCGAACCCGTGGACGGAGCGGGGGCTCTCCACCTGGCGCGTCTGCCGGCGCGGCGAACTTCATTAACATTGATACGTTGTTTGACAGATGTTGGGGTTCTCGCCTGTTCGGCTTCCCGACGCTCCAGGACGGCCCAAGAGGCCCCCAACATCGCCCGAAGACTGCCAAAGAGGCCTCCAAGAGGGCCCTAAGATCGCCCAAGAGGCCTCCAAGAAGAACCCAAAGGCCCCCCAGACAGCTCCAAGAGGGTGCCCAGACTGGGGACCCAAACGGACATTTCGAGCCCTGGGCCCCGAGAGGCTCCGAGGCGGCCCCAGAAGGACCCCAAGAGGTCCCCAAGAGGCCCAAGGATTGAGCAGGGCTGGGGGGTCGGGTCTGCAGAACACCACAAACTGACGTCAAGGGGCGCAACCACCCTGTTCGGTCAAGCTGAAACTGATGTACCACACTCGGCGTCAAGCCGAAACCTTGGACATAAGCGAATGGCTGGAGGTTGCATGCCTTCGTCGGCTAAACCGGCAAGGCGTTTGACCACCTTGACGTCCCTTTTTGGTGGTCCCGCAGTGGAAGGCGCTCTCTGACCCTCAGCCCTACTCAACCCAAGGACGCCCGCAAGAGGCCCCCAGGAAGCCCCAAGAGGCCGTCATGAGGCTCCCGAGAGGCCCCCAAGTGGCTCCCAAGAAGCCTCCAGGCTGCCTCCCAGAGGCCGCCGAGAGCACTCCGAAGAGATCCCAGGGAAAATCCTTGAGGACTCTGACCCACGTCAGCGTCGTCGTCGTCGCCGCCGCCGTCGTCGGCCTCCTCCTCCTCCTCCTCCTCCTCCTCATCCTCCTCCTCCTCCTTCTCCAGATACTAGTGTAAGCCGCAGGCGAACTACCCTCACAGAGGTGGTACGATTTTGCCCATGCTCACCATGGCTTCGAAACCTCCTGGGAGGCTGCAGCACCAGAAACAGCACCTGCCGCGAAATGGGCCAGACGACTCGGCCCCTACTTCGTGCAGGGCTCCATCGGCCCGTGCTCCGCACATGGCTCGAACTGGAAGGGTACCGCATACGCCTCAGTCAAAGACTGCCAACGGTCGCAGTGAACTCCATGACATGGCATAGGTTTGTGAGCACATAGCGTGGAAGTGCTTAGACTGCGTGGGGCGACTGGCTGCCGAGAGGCAGCAAAAACGACCCGATGGCTGGCAGAAAGCAGCCGCGTCGAACCCGTGGACGGAGCGGGGGCTCTCCACCTGGCGCGTCTGCCGGCGCGGCAATTTTCGGTCAATCGACGTGGCACGCGGCAACTGATGAACGATATCAAAGCGATGGTGCTTGCGAAAATGGCCGTAAAGCGGCCTGGCGAGCTAAGGCGGAGAAACAATTGCCCGTCAGATCCCGTAGCCCGCGGCCGCATCGCCGGGCGCTCAGACCGACAGCCGGAACAGCACCGTCGGCGGCGGGTTCCTCGGAGCTCCGCCGGGAAGACCCAGGGCGCGGGCCGGGGGGCCCCGCGGCGCGCACGCGGAAGGGTCGAGCGCGGGGCGTCGGCGCTGCGCATCCTCGTCGGTGCCCCACCACGCCGCGCTGGCCGCGGCGGGCGCCTCCCAGCAGCCCGGCGGCGGCCCGCAGACCTCGCGGCCCGGCGGGGAACTGGCGACGCCGCTCGGCCAGCGGTGCTTCCGCGCGGCGTGCAGCCCAGGGCGGTGGTCGGCGCGGCGCTCGCAAGCCAGCGGACCGCAAGAGGTGGCGTCGGAGCCGCTGCTCAAAACGCCTGCCGGGCGGAACGCAGCGCAGGCGCCGAAGCCCTGCAGGCGGGAGGCGGTCACGATCAGCGGCCTGTCCCGCTCGGCCAAGAGGGGCGCGCGTTCCAGGGGATTCTCCTCGCTCGGGCACGGCAGTGTCGCGTCGTGGTAGCTGGCCACGAAGCTGCGCGCGCACGCGTGGGAGGTGAAGTTCACGACGGCCGTTTTGCTCCGGCAGACCCCGATCTTCCCCGGGATGAACAGGTAGAGGTAATCGTACGCGCCCCTGCAGAAGCCGTTGGCGTCGAAGTCCTCCTGCAGCGAAGCCTGGCGGTGCCGCAGTGGGATATTGTGCACGATCACGGTGGTGAAGTCATTTGGCACATCGCCTGCGCTTTCACGCCTCGGCGGTTCAGATCGTCAATCCTTCTCTGCCCTATAGCTGGCGCAGGTTTCACCCACGGCTGCCATGGTGAAATCCACGGCACGGGATCGTACCTGCAGTGGGATCTGCGATGGAAAGGGCAAGCAACAACGCGCGCGGACTTGAGCTAAGTCGCTACGGAATTGTGACAACATAAATAGAGGCCGAAGCCCTGCTAGTAATGGAACACTGCAGCACTGCTGTCCGGGAGGCAAACATAAGAGAATATCAGCGCAATGGTACAGTAACAGCAAGAGAAGGAGTCATGGTGACAGTACTTGGAATAATTGAACTCGCGATGGCAGGCAACACGAGTCGGCCACCGTGCCTCCAGGCGCGAAGTGGAGTGTTCTCCAGGCTTCTAGAGTTCTCTTCACTCAGCGCAAAGTCTCAAATCTGCTGGGCGGTCCCGCGCACCCCTGGGCTTCCCCACTTGACTGTTCAAGAGGCCCGAGGGCCCCCATTACAGGCCAAGAGGGCCCTGAGAGGCCCGCTAAGACGGTCCAATAGGGCTCAAGTAGCCCAACTATCCCCCGAAGACGCCCAAGGTGGCCCACAGACGACCCAAGAACGCCACAAGAGGGCTCCAAGAGGCCCCCCACGAGGGCTCCGAGATGCCAGAATCATTAATTCCCCTTCGGTTTTTGGAAAGTATAATGATCTCGCCGTTTGGGGCCTTCGACGCTCCAATCCGGCCCAAGAGGCCCCCAAGATCGCTCTAATACGAAGAGCGCCTCCAGACGGCCCAAGCTGGCCCAAAGACGGACCAAGAGACCATCCAAAACTGCCCAAGGAAGGCACAAGAGAGGCCCCAGATTGGGAACACGAACCGACATTTCGAGCCCTTCGTACGAAGATGGCCCCCGAGACCGCCAGCAGGCCCCAAAGAGCCCCCACAAGCTCGGGGAGGCCGCCAAGACACAACAAAACCGAATACAGGGGTTTCCGAGAAGCCTCCCAAGAAATACCCACAAGCATCCAAGAAACCCCTGACGTGCAGCCCAGGCACAGTGACCGGATGGGCGGAAGGCCACTGGATAAAATATGCATTACAATAGCGAGGCAGCTGTAGCACAGTACCCATAGTAGCGCTGCTGTTGTGCCATTCGCATGTGACATGAGCAGCTCTGCCCCAGCACGTTAACACATACACTTGCACTGCAGGCAAAGCGAGCAACGCACTGTGCAAGCGATGCAGTGTGCAGTGCAAGTCGCAGAAAGAGTAGAACGGTCGTGTGAGGAAACGTTCGGCGCGTAGCCCACGTGGCACGATTCATAATATAAGGCTGCTTCAAACAAATGTGGCACTACGTATACAGCCGCACCGTGGTCAGAGTCCGAATCGCCTTCGTAACAATAGCTTGAGCAACAATATGCACAGCTTCAGTGGCGAAAGTAATCCCGCCAGCCCGTTGGGACGTAGGTGGCTTAGCGAGTTGCCTCCTCCATCTGCCACCTTCCCCTTCGAGGAGGGGTGTATCCCTGTTACCTATTAATATATATATATCTATATATATATATACAAACACGGCGACAGGCAGCCAACCACGAACAATGCCGACCCTATGCTCCCCACCCCCCAACCATCCATAACAAAAACAATACGAGACACACTCTGCCTTCAGATTCAGAGCATGCGCAACCAACCCGATGCGCCCGCCCCCACCACCACCCTCCCTGTCAAATAAAAATACAAAGTAAACTTTGGGGCAAAGCCTTGAGTCATGTTCGTGAGACCCGCGAGCACGTTGTATTGCTTTGTTTGACAGGGACGGCGGGGGTGTCAGCAGATTGCCTGCCATGCGCGGCCACTCCGCGATAACTGTCAAGTTGTTTTTGACTGGGAAGGCGGGGGTGGTGACGCGAGACCTGTTGTGCGCAGGCCCACCAGAAACCATGATGGGCAGTGGTTTTCGACCAGGATGGTGGGGGGCGACGTGTTTACCGATGTGTGCTGTCACGCGTGCAGGCGCACCTGACGCACTCTGCACGTGCCCCGAACGTGGCGCACATGGCGCGGCTGGAGTATGCGGCAAACCTGGCGCACTTGGCGCATCTGGCGCACCAGGCGTGCCCTGCATGTTCGGGCCCCCAGGGGTGCCTGGCGCGCGTGGCGCCCCTGGCACGCCTGGCGCATCTCGCCCCAGCGTCGGGCACATGGGGTCGGTGTTGGTTCCCAATAGCCGTCCATCCACAGGCGACTGCTGAAAGGGCTGAGGCTCGGGTGTTACGTATGTTTGGGAAGGCGGGTGGGAGTGAGCTAGACGGCTTGCTATCAAGGAGGGCGTTTGGATCACTGTTCCCTATTCATATACACCCCCTCCCTCACTCGGCTGGCGGCCAACCCGCCATGAGGGCCACCCCCCACCATCCCTTTCAAAAAACAATACAACACACACTCGGCCTCCACAGTTGGAGCATGCGCGGCCAACCCGATGCGGCCCCCCACCATCCCTGCTAAACAACAATACAAAGTACACTGTTGGGCAGAGTCTTGAGTCATGTTCGTGAGGCCCGCGAGCACTTTGTCTTGTTTTTGACATGGACTGCGGGGGTGTCAGCATATTCCCTGCTGTGCGCCGGGCTACCTGCCAAAGAACAATACGAAATGCACATCGCGGCTAAATATGGATCATGCGCGGCCACTCCGCAATCACCGTCAAGTGGTTTTTGACCGGGACTGCGAGGGTGTCAGCATTGCCTGCCATGCGCGGCCACTCCGCGATCACTGTCAAGTGGTTTTTGACTGGGACGGCGGGGGTGGTGGCGCGTGACCTGCTGTGCGCAGGCCCACCAGAAACCATGATGGGCAGTGGTTTTCGACAAGGATGGTGGGGGCCGACATGTTTCCCGATGTGTGCTGTCACGCGCGCAGGCGCACCTGACGCACTCTGCACGTGCCCCGAACGTGGCGCACATGGCGCGGCTGGAGTGTGCGGCAAACCTGGCGCACTCGGAGCACGTGGCGCATCTGGCGCACCAGGCGTGCCTAGCACGTTCGGGCCCCAGGGGTACCTGGCGCGCGTGGCGCCCCTGGCAAGCGTGGCACACCTCGCCCAAGCGTCGCGCACCTGGGGTCGGCTTTGGCTCCCAGTAGCAGTCTATCCAAAGACGACCGCTGAACACGTGCTCGGGCTCGGGTGATACTTGTTACTTATGTGTTGGGAGGGCGGGTGGGAGTAAGCTAGACGGCTTGCGGGAGGGTGGGTAGCTTGACCCCTCCCATTACCCCTCCCCCTGGGTTTGGAGGGGAGGTCACCAAACGTTGGAGCGTCCAAGATGGCCTCAATTTTGATACTTTGCTACTTGGTTACATGTTGGCCTCCTCGGGGGGGGGGCCTACGGTGCCCCAAGAGAGCACCAAGAAGTGCCCACGATGCCCTAAGAGGCCCCCAAGAGACCCCCAAGATGCCCCCAAGAGACCCCCAAGGAACCCCCAAGGAACCCCCCAGGGGCCCCACAAGGCCCCACAGAGGCACCCAAGACGCCCCAAGATGCCTCGGCGAGAAAGCCAAAATCACTGATCGCACAAGGGCTTTGGCAACATGCTGCCCTCCTGGGAGAGGGGGGCCCTGATTAAGGAGCCACCCTCCTTTGATTGATCTCCTCCAAGATGGACATAATATGGCCCCCGAGGCTCCCAAAGGTGCTCCAAGAGGGTCTTAAGAGGTTCCAAGAGGCCCCCCAGAGGCACGCAAGACGCCTCAAGAGGCCCCCGGGACTGCCAAGAGGCCCCCAAGACGCCCCAAGATGACTCCAAGAAGCTCTCGAAACAAATACGAAGAGACTCCGACAGGCATCCAAAAGGCCTCTGGCCATTCTGCTCGCCCTCCTCTTCCTCCTCCTCCTCCTCCTCCTTCTCCTCCTCTTCCTCCTCCATTTCCACCTCCTGCTTCTCCTCTTCCTCTTCCTCCTCCTCCTCCTCCTCTTCATCATCCGCCTGTTCCTACTCCTCCCTCGCCCCTCCTCCCCCTTCCGCATCTTCCTCCTCCACATCCTCCTCGTCCTCCTCGTCCTCCTCCTCCTCCTCCTCCTCCTCCTCCTCATCCTCCTCCTCCCCCTCCTCCCTCCTCCCCCGTATCCTTCTCCTCCTCCTCCAGCTCTTAGGGTACGACGTCTTACCCAGCCCTTTTTTCATTGCATTATCCTCCACATCCCTGAGCAAGACAATTCGTTTGGACATTATTTCTGGATAGGCTGGTAGGGTTACGCGAAGCACAGGGTACCTGGAACAAGTGAAGCTAGCATACAAAGTATGTATTAGGTGTAGTGGTGGTGATGGTAGTAAAGGTGCAGTGATAGCAGGAGTAGTCGTGGTAGTACGCGGGTAGTGACGATAAAAGTAGCAGCCGTAATCAGGAGCTCCACCGAAAGCCCCAGTGGCAGCGCCCGCTCTGAAAGATCCGCCACCATGCCTCGGGCACGAAATGGAGTGCTCCAAGGCTGCCAACAATGCTGCTACAATCAAGATTGCTGTGGATTCTTGAGAGGCCTGGACCCCTAGAATTCTGGACCGTCCCGGGATCTTCTGGGGCTTCTCCCGTGAATTCTGAAATGGTTCCTGCTGGTCCTCTGGACGCTGCGCCCGCCCGAAACGGCATTCAGATTCCCACTGCATGTGCCCAAGAGGCCTCCAGATGGCCTAAGGGGCCTCCAAGATGCCCCAAGAGGCCTCCGAGAGCACTCCCAAGAGGACCCCAAGAGGCAACACTCATTGACGTTCCTTTAGCTGTCGAAAGATGGTGGCGTTTCCGCCTTCTCTGGTCCCCGATGCCCCAAGACATCCCAAGAGGCCCCCAAGATCGCCCCAAGATGGCCGAAGAGGCCGTAAGATTGCCCCAGGACGGCCCTAGAGGCCCCCCAAGAGGGCGCCGAGCCGGCCCAAGAGGCCCCCTAAAACGGCCCAAGAGGCTTCAAAGACGGTTCAAGAGGGCCCCAAGAAAGACTCATGATGGGACCCAGAGAGGGAACACGAACAGACATGTCGAGCTCTCTGCCCCAAGAGGCCCCCAGTAGGCACCAAGAAACAACCACGAGCCCCCCCGCCCCAAGAGCCATCCAAGGGTCCCTCAAGAGGCATCCCAAGAGACCCCATATGCTTCCACGAGGCCGCTGAACCACAGCCCAGGCAAGGTGGCGGGATAGGCCGAAGGCTACTAGATGTATGAAAGTTCCCTGCAGAATATGTTAAGGATCTCTGAAGGATCTGGAGGATCTCTTCCACATATCTTCTTGATGATGTCTGAAGGATCTCTGAAGGACCCTTGAAGGATCTTTTCTGGGCAAGGCACGCGGAGAGGCGTGTCTCCATAATCTGATCAACGCGCACGTACAGGGCACAGACGTCCTGCTCGATGGCGGCATGGAAATCGCTCCGATATGTCTGTAGCTGGCCGTGCCTCGTGTGCGTTTCGTGCCATTCTCGGACTCAATCAACTACGCTGGCAGGCATCGCAGCCCGTTGGCCAGCAGCGTGTGTAGGAGAAGAACGGCGGCGAATGCGGGCACCCTTTACATGATGACGCGTTAACAAAGTAATTATCCCGGCAAAGCAACCTAACAGCGATGTGTAGAAGCATATCTGAAAGTATTCCCCTTAAGACTCAGATGAAAATCCAGTTGTCGAATTCTGCTGTTCTCGCAGTCGTAGTCGCATTCGCGATGACAGTCGCAGCGGCAACGGCAGTCGCAGTCACAGCCTCAGCCTCAGCCTGCCTCCTCCTCCTCCTCCTCTTTCTCCTGCTCCTCCTCCTCCTCCTCCTCCTCCTCCTTCCTCCTGCTCGTCCTCGTTCTCGTCCTCCTCGTCTTGCTCGTCCTCCTCCTCCTGGTGCTCTCTCCTCCTCCTCCTCCTCCTCCTCCTCCTCCTCCTCCTCCTGGTGGTCCTCGTTCTCCTCCTCCTGGTGCTCTCCCCCCCCCTCCTCCTCCTCGTCCTCCTCCTCCTCCTCCTCCTCGTCCTCCTCCTCCTCTTCCTCCTCCTCCTCCTCCTCCTCCTCCTGGTAGTCCTCCCCCTCCCCTCCTCCTCCTCCTCCTCCTCTTCCTGGTCGTCCTCGTTCTCGTCCTCCTCGTCTTGCTCGTCCTCCTCCTCCTGGTGTTCTCTCCTCCTCCTCCTCCTCCTCCTCCTCCTCCTCCTCCTCCTGGTGGTCCTCGTTCTCCTCCTCCTGGTACTCTCCCCCCCCCTCCTCCTCCTCCTCCTCGTCCTCGTCCTCCTCCTCCTCCTCCTCTTCCTCCTCCTCCTCCTCCTCCTCCTCCTCCTCCTCCTCCTCCTCCTGGTACTCCTCCCCCTCCCCTCCTCCTCCTCCTCCTCCTCTTCCTGGTCATCCTCCTCCTCCTGGTCGTCCTCCTCCTCCTGCTCGTCCTCCTCCTCCTCCTGCTCGTCCTTCTTCTCCTGCTCCTCCTGCTCCTCGTCCTGCTCGTCCTCGTCCTCCTCGGGTCTTGCTCGTCCTCCTCCTCGTCGTGCTCTTGCTCGTCCTGTCGTGAAAATGTGGCCCAGGAATGGGAGTTCTGGGAAGTCGAAGAGCACGAAGTTGCCTACAGTTAGCTACGGGCATTCAAAATGTGGCCCGGGAATGGAGTTCTGGGAACTCGAAGAGCACGAAGTGGCCTACAGTTGGCTCCGGGCATTCAAAATGTGGCCCGGGAATGGAGTTCTGGGAACTCGAAGACCACGAAGTGGCCTACAGTTGGCTCCGGGCATCCAAAATGTGGCCCGGGAATGGAATTCTGGGAACTCGAAGAGCACGAAGTGTGTGACTGTTGCATCCGGCCCTCCAGAATGTGGCCCGGGAATGGCGTTCTGGGAACTCGAAGAGCACGAAGTGTGTGACTGTTGCATCCGGTTATTCTAAATGTGGCCCGGGAATGGCGTTCTGGGATCTCGAAGAGCACGAAGTGTGTGACTGTTGCATGCGGTTATTCAGAATGAGCATGGGAATGGAGTTCTGGGAACTCGAAGAGCACGAAGTGTGTGACTGTTGGTGAAAAACGAGGTGGGCACAGCCCGCCCGGCAACTCCCAACACCTGCCCGGACCCCCCTGTGGAGTGATCTGTGAGCTCTTTTGACCCTACTAGAAACCTATCAGTCTTCGCTGTTAGGTAAATAGAAGAGCAGCGCGTTCCACATGCGGGCCACGAGGGCACACTGCGATTGAAGAAATCGGAGCAAGAAACCAGCAGGGCAGCCCTGCCGCCCGTCAGGAGACTCAAACTGGTCGGCATTGAGAACGAGACGCCGTCAACTGCAAGATGTTAATGCCTAGAGAAGGAAGGTGAGGACAAGTAGGAACGGATGAGCGCGGAGGGGGGGAGGGGAAGAATGCGCACGATGGCCGTAGTCCACACGGCCTCGCGACGCCCGCCTTGCAAACACCGCAAAGTAATGATAAAAATCCCGCGCGGACACACACGAAAAAACACAACGGGTTAGGCAACGCTGCACCCTACGACATCCCGGATTGGGGGTAAACAAATGACTTCAGCGAGCGTACCAAAGAGGAGTACGACGGAGGCGATGAGAATAAGGTTGGGTAGCACGCTGGGAGGGCCCACGCCCGAGGGCGTGAGGAATGGCGTGTGCCATTCCCCGAACGGGCGGCGCGCGTCGTCGACATCGCTGTCGTCTTGAAGGCTGTTGGGCGTCCGTGGAGGTTCTTGCCATCACGGCTGGACACAACTGTTGCAAGATGGGGCCAAGACGGCCCGCGAATTGGTCCTTGGACCCATAGTGGGGGGACTTTGGTCGTGTGTGTGGGTGACTGTGAATGAGCGAGTGAGTGCGTGCATGTGCGCGTGCATGTGCGTGTGCGTGTGCGTGTGCGCGTGCGCGTGCGCGTGTGCGCGTGGGCGCGTGTGCGCGTGTGCGCGTGCGCGGGTTGGCGCGTGAGCGCGTGTGCGCGTGTGTGCGCGTGTGCGCGTGTGTGCGAGTGTGCGCGTGTGCGCGTGTGCGCGTGTGCGCGTGTGAAGGTGTGCGTGTGCGTGCGCGTGTGTGCATGTGTGCGTGAGTGCGCGTGTGCGTGCGCGTGCGTGCGTGTGTGCGCGTGTGCGTGTGTGTGTGTGTGCGTGTGTGCGTGTGTGCGTGTGTGCGCGCGTGCGCGTGTGAGCGTGTGCGTGCGTGCGTGTGTGTGTGTGAGTGTGTGTGTGTGTGTGTGCGTGTGCGCGTGTGCATGTGTGCGTGTGTGAGTGTGTAAGTGCGTGCGTGTGCGCGTGTGTGCGTGTGTGCGTGTGTGCGTGTGCGAGTGTGCGCGTGTGTGCGTGTGTGAGTGTGTGCGTGTGTGCGCGTGTGTGTGCGATGTGTGCGTACGTGCGTGCGCGTGTGCGCGCGTGCGTGTGCGTGTGTGCGTGGTGCGTGTGTGCGTGTGTGCGTGTGTGCGTGTGTGCTGTGTGCGTGTGTGCGTGTGTGCGTGTGTGCGTGTGTGCGTGTGTGTGCTTGTGTGCGTGACTTTGCGTGTGTGCGTGTGTGCGTGTGTGCGTGTGTGCGTGTGTGTGTGCGCGTGTGCGTGTGTGCGTGTGCGCGTGCGCGTGTGTGCGCATCCGCGTGTGTGCGCGTGCGTGCGCCTGTGCGCGTGCGCGCGCGTGCGCGTGCGCGCGTGCGTGTGTGCGTGTGCGCGCATGTGAGCGTGTGCGCGCGTGTGCGCGCGTGGGCGTGTGCGGGTATGCGCACGTGCGCGCGTGCGCGTGTGTGCGCGTGCGCGCGTGCGCGTGTGCGCGCGTGCGCGTGTGCGCGCGTGCGCGCGTGCGCGCGTGCGCGCGTGCGCGTGCGCGGGCACGCGCGCGCTCGCGCGTGTGCGCGTGTGCGCGTGCGCGGGTTGGCGCGCGAGCGCGTGCGCGTCTGCGCGCGTGCGCGTGTGCGCGTGTGCGCGTGAGTGCGCGTGCGCGCGTGCGTGTGCGCGCGTGTGCGTGTGTCCGTGTGTGAGTGTCGTGCGTGCATGCGTGCGTGTGTGCGTGCGTGCGTCTGTGCGCGCGTGCGTGTGTGCGTGTGCGCGTGTGTGCGCGATTGCATGCGCGCGTGTGTCCGTGTGCGCGTGTGCGTGCACGCGCGCGTGCGTGTGCGCGCGCGCATGTGCGCGCGCGCTCGTGCGCGCGTGCGCGCCTGTACGCCTGTGCGCGTGCACGTGTGTGTGCGTGTGTGCGTGTGCGCGTGCGCGCGTGTGAAGGTGTGCGCGTGGGTGCGTGAGTGCGTGCGTGCGTGTGTGCGTGAGTGCGCGTGCGCGTGCGCGCGTGTGTGCGTGTGTGCGTGTGGGCGTGTGCGGGTGTGTACGTGTGTGAGTGTGTGCGTGTGTGCGTGTGTGCGTGTTTGCGCGTTGGCGTGTGTGAGCGTGTGCGTGTGTGCGTGTGTGCGTGTGTGCGTGCGTGCGCGTGTGCGCGCGTGCGTGCGTGGGTGCGTGCGTGTGCGAGCGCGTGCGTGTGTGCGTGTGTGCGTGTGTGCGCCTGTGCGCCTGTGCGTGTGTGCGTGGGTGCGTATGTGTGTGCCTGCGCGTGCCTGCGCGCGCGTGTGCGTGTGTGCGTGGGTGCGCGTGCACGTGTGCGCGGGTGCGTGTGTTCGGGCGCGCGCGTGCGCGTGTGCGCGTGTGTGAGTGAGTGCGTGTGTGCGTGTGTGGGTGAGTGCGTGCGTGCGTGCGCGCGCGCCTGTGCGCCTGTGCACGTGCGCCTGTGCGCCCGTCGCCTGTGCGCGCGCTCGCGCGTTCGCACGCACGCGCGCGCGCGTGCGCGTGTGCGCGCGTGCGCGTGTGCGCGCGTGCGCGCGTGCGCGCGTGCGCGCGTGCGCGTATCCGCCTGTGCGCCTGTGCGCCTGTGCGCCTGTTCGCCTGCGCGCCTGCGCGCCCGTGCGCCTGTCCGCGCAGGCGCGTGTGCGAGAGCGCGTGCACCTGTGCGCCTGCGCGCGCGTGCGCCTGCGATCCTGTGCGCGCGTGCGCGCGTGCGTGTGCGCACGCGCGCGCGTGCGAGTGGGCGCGCGCGCGCGCGTGCGCGCCCGCGCGCGCGTGCGCGCGTGTGCGAGTATGCGCGAGTGCGCGCGCGCGTGCGCGGGTGCGCGGGCGCGCGGGCGCGCGCGCGCGCGTGCGCGCGTGCGCGTGGACGCGCGTGCGTGTGTGCGCGCGCGCGTGCGTGCGTGTGTGCGTGTGTGCGTGTGTGCATGTGTGCGCGTGTGCGTGTGTGTGTGTGCGTGCGTGCGCGTGTGCGTGTGTGCGCATGTGCGCGTGTGCGTATGTGCGTGTGTGAGTGTACGTGTGTGCGTGTGTGCGTGTTTGCGTGTGTGCGTGGGTTCGCGGGTGCGCGTGTGCGCGACTGCGTGTGTGCGTGTGTGAGTGCGTACGTGTGTGCGTGTGTGCGTGCGTGCTCGCGTGCGCGTGTGCACGCGTGCGCGAGTGCGTGCGTGCGTGTGTGCGCGTGTGCGTGCGTGAGCGGGTGTGTGCGCGTGCGCGCGTGTGCGCGTGTGCGTGTGCACGCGCGTGCGCATGTGCGCGCACGCGCGCGTGCGCGTGTGCGCGTGTGCGCGCGTGCGCGCGCGCGTGCGCGCGCGCGAGCGCGCCTGCGTGGGCGCGCGCGCGTGCGCGCGTGCGCGCGTGCGCGCGTGCGCGTGCGCGCGTGTGCGCAGTGTGGCATGTGCGCGCGTGCGCGTGTGCGCGCGTGCGCGTCTGCGCCTGTGCGCGTGCGCGCGTGTGCGCCAGTGCGCATGTGCGCGTGTGCGTGTGCGCGCGTGTGCGCGTGAGCGCGTGTGCGCGTGTGAGAATGTGCGCGTGTGCGCGTGTTCCCGCTCGCGCGTGTGCGCGTGTGCGCGTGTGTCCGCGTGTGCGCGTGTGCGTGTGAGCGCGTGTGCACGGGTGTGCGTGCGTGTGCGTGTGTGCGTGCGTGTGCGCGTGTGTGCGTGTGCGCGCGTGCGCTTGTGCGCGTGCTCGCGTGTGTACGAGAGCGCGTGTGTGCGTGTGTGCGCGCGTGCGCGTGTGCACGCGTGCGCGTGTGCGCGTGTGCGCGTGTGCGCGCGTGCGCGCGTGCGCGCGTGCGCGCGTGCTCGCTTGCGCGCGTGCGCGCGTGCGCGTGTGCGCGTGTGCGCGCGTGCGCGCGTGCGCGAGTGCGCGTGTGCGCGTGTGCGCGTGTCCACGTGTGCGCGTGCGCGTGCGCTTGCGCGCGTGCGTGGGCGTGGGCGTTCAGTGAGCGTGGGCGTGGGCGCGGGCGTGGGCGTGGGCGTGGGCGTAGGCGAGGGCGTGGGCGTGGGCGCGGGCATGGGCGTGGGCGTGTGTGTGAGTGTGTCTGTTTGTGTGTATGGTTGTGTGTGTGCGTGTGCGCTTGTGTGCGCGTGTGCGTCTGTGCGCGTGCGCGTGTGTGCGTGCGTGCGTGTGTGAGTGTGTGCGTGGGTGCGTGGGTGCGCGGGCGCGTGGGTGCGTGGGTGCGTGCGTGCGTGCGTGCGTGCGTGCGTGCGTGCGTGTGTGCGTGCATGCATGGGTGCATGGGTGTGCGTGTGTGTGTGTGTGTGTGTGTGTGTGTGTGCGCGTGTCCTTGTGTGAGTGTGTGTGTGTGCGTGCTTGTGTGTGTGCGTGGGTGGGTGTGGGTGTGGGTGTGGGTGTGGGTGTCGGTGTGGTGGGTGTTGGTGTGGGGGTTGTGGGTGTGGGTGGGTTGGGCGTGGGTGTGGGCGTGGACGTGGGTGTGGGTGTGCGCGTGTGCGCGCGTGCGCGTGTACGCGTGTGTGTGTGTGTGTGTGTGTGTGTGTATGTGTGTGTGTGCGTGTGTGTGTGTGTGTGCGTGCGTGCGTGCGTGCGTGGTGCGTGTGTGCGTGTGTGCGTGCGTGCGTGTGTGTGTGCGTGTGCGTGTGTGCGTGCGTGCGTGTGTGCGTGTGTGCCGTGTGTGCGTGTGTGCGTGTGTGCGTGTGTGCGTGCGTGCGTGTTTGCGTGTGTGCGTGTGTGCGCGTGTGTGTGCGTGTGTGCGTGCGTGCGTGTGTGCGTGTGTGCGTTTGTGCGTGTGTGCGTGTGTGTGTGGTGTGTGTGCGTGTGCGTGTGTGCGTGTGTGCGTGTGTGCGTGTGCGCGTGTGCGCGTGTGTGCGTGTGTGCGCGTGTGCGCGTGTGCGTGTGTGCGTGTGTGCGTGTGCGCGTGTGCGCGTGTGCGTGTGTGCGTGTGTGTGTGAGTGAGTGTGAGTGTGTGTGTGTGTGGCTTGTGTGTGGTGTCTGGTTTTTGTGTGGTTTGTGTGTGTGCCTGTGTATGTGCCCGTGTGTTGTTTTGTGTTGTGTTGTGTTGTGTTGTGTTGTGTTTTGTTGTGTTGGGTTGGGTTGGGTTGGGTTGTGTGTGTGCGTGCGTGCGTGTGTGTCTGTGTCTGTGTCTGTGTCTGTGCATGTGTCTGTGTCTGTGTATGTGTCTGTGTTTGTGTCTGTGTGTGTGAGTGTCTGTGTGTCCCTGTGTGTGAGTGTGTTTGCGAGCGGGGCGGCCGTCGGGAAAGGCAGGGAGGCTTCTCCGAAGGGACCGACTCCTTCTCGCATGCTTCTCAGGAGAGTTCTGGGGGGGCAGGACACCCGCCCGGCAGCGCCCAAACACCTCGAGGGCGTTGGGCAAGTCGGCCAGCACCGCCAGCACTGCGGCGGCGGTGCGGAGCAAGCGGGGGGCAATGCTCTCGCCGTCCTTCCCTGGTGTGGGCAACGATCGGGAGGGAATGGCTCACTGGGGGGACATCGAGCTGAAGTCGGCGATGCGCCGTAGATAGATCGGCGACAGGCCCCCGATGACGAATCCGCGCGCTCCTGGGCGGGGTGGGCTGTTAGGCCCCTATCGACGATGAGTGGGCTATCGGGTGTTAACGCATGCCCCCCTGAGCCTACCACCCCCGAGCGTTGCCCCTGATGCCTGATGCTATATGGGCCAGGTGTTTGGTTGGCATTGGTCTGAAGGCGAGGTCGGCACGGTTCCTGCGGGCAGGCAGGGCCAGACCAGGCTGGCGCCACGACGGGGGCGCCTACCGGTATTCTGTATTGGGCTGCTGGGGCCCTGGCTGACACGACCGGACGCTGCATCCACACCCACGCGGTAGCTGGCGCGCCCGCCTCGGCCTTGGCAGCCCCTCAGTCCCGAACCTCGACCAGCGACCCTGTTCTTCCTCCTCCTCCTCCTCCTCCTCCTCCTCATCCTCCTCCTCCTCCTGCTCCTCCCCCTCCTCCTGCTCCTCCTCCTCCTCCTCCTCCTCCACCCTCCGCCTCCTCCTCCTGCTCCTGCTCCTCCTCCTGCTCCTCCTGCTCCTGCTCCTCCTCCTCCCCCACATGCCGATGACCTTCCGCAGCCCATGGGGCGGCTGTTGTGCAGGACGCATGGGGCGGCGGTAAGGGTGCGCGCATGGCGCACGTCCGAAGAGCACATGTACAATCAACAATCGGTTTGAAAGCTGGTACGACACCCGCACACGAGGTACATACCTCAAGGACAACCAGGCGGCACGACGGGGTGTATGCACACTTCGAGGTCCCCGCCCCGATGCTTTCAACTCGAGGTCTTCAGCTCGAGGCGTTCACCTCGGGGTGGAAGACCTGGGGTCGTTTCGCCTCGTATTCTTCGCCTCGTGGCCTTCACCTCGAGGTCTTCACCGTGTTGTCTTCACTACGAGGTCTTAACCCCCAGGTCTTCACCTCCAGGTCTTCACCTCAAGGTCTTCACCTCGAAGAACACACCAGAGTCTTCACCACAAGGATTTCACCTCGATGCTTTCGCATCGAGGTTTTACCTCGAGGACCGCGATGTCTTCACCAAGATGTCTTTTCGACGTCGCTGGCTGGCCGCAGTGTTGCGTCGGCCGTTTCTGCGTGCTTACCCCCTCGCGAGGCCGTTGCCTCAAGGACACAGCCCCGCGGCAAGGCCGGCCGTCCTGAAAGTCTGGATCGATCGTCTATTTCTGGACGCTGCCTGGCGGGATTACCGCCTTTCGCGTCGCCGCAAATTCTGCTCGCTTTCCCCCGTCGCGAAGCAGTTGCCTCAAAAACGCGACCTGGCAGCAAGCAAGGCTGGCGGTCGTGCGCGCTCTCTCGTCGCTCGCGTTACCGTGGATCGTCTCCTGCTGGGCGCTGTCTGGCGGCAGTGCCAGCTTCGTGTATCCGCAGATTCCGCACGCTGACCCCCTCGCGAGGCAGCGGCCTCAAGGACACTGCCCGGCGGCAAGACCGGCGGTCGCGTTCCCACGTCTCCCCCGCTACCACGGTTCGACACTGGCTTGCGGCAGCGCCGTTTTGCATGCATCCACAGATTTTGCCCGTGTACCCCCGTCGCGAGGCGGTTGCCTCAAGGACGCAGCCTGGCGGCTAGGCCACCGGCCCTGCGCGCACTCACGTTACCCTGGTTCCCAGAATTTGTTGCCATTGGGCGCCGCACGGCGGCAGTGCCAGCTTGCGCGCGTCCGCGGATTCTGCGCGCTCGCCCCCGTCGCGAGGCACTTGCCTCAAGGACGCAGCCCGGCGGCAAGGCCAGACTTCGAGCACGTGGTCTGGCGCTGCGAGGCGGGGAACAGGCCCCTGGGTCGCCCACGTGATGCGCTGCAGCGGCCTCTCACCTGGCCAACTGGCCTGAAGCGCAGGAAGGAAGTGGATTCCGGCCTGCTTTGGCGGACCGTCGCCATAAGACAGGCGATCCTGGAGGAGAGCCACGGGAGGAGGCCACCCGAAGGCGGCGGCAGAGCCGGCGATCGTGCACTCTCTCACGTCTCCCTGATTCTCACGATTCGTCCCTTTCCCGGCGCTGCCCAGCGACAATGCCAGCTTTCGTACTCCCACTGGTTCTGCGCGCTTACCTCCGTCGCGAGGAAGTCGCCTCAGGGACACAGCGGTCCTGTACAATTTCACATGTCCCTGGTTCTCACAGTTCATATCCTCTTGGACGCTGCCTGGCGGCGATGCCAGCCTGCGTGCGCCCACGTATTCCGCGCGCAGAACCCCGTCGCGAGACAATTGCCCAAAAAACGCAGCCCAGCGGTCCTGCGGGCGCCCGGGTCTTTCTGGCCACCGCACCCTCTCCAGTTGGGCGCCGGCGGGCGGCAGCGCCAGCTTTCGCGCATCCGCAGATTTTGCGCGACTGCCCCCGTCGCGAGGCAGATGCCCCAAGTACACAACCCAACGCAAAGGCCTGCGGTCATGCGCGCTCCCACGTCTTTCCGCTGCCACGGTTCGGATGTCCTCTTGAACGTTGGCTGGCGGCAACGCGAGGGTTCTGTGCATCCGCCGATTCTGCGCGCTCGCCCCCGTCGCGCGGCAGTTTTCTCAAGGGCGCAGTCTGGCGGCAAGGCCGGCGGTCCTGCGCGCTCTCACGACCATCCGCTTACAATGGCCCATTATGTGAAGCACGGTCGAGCACGGCAGTTACCCGTTGTGCCTCCTTCTATCCGTCTCTAGGTCCCATCAATCCCCGGCGGTGGTCTAGAGGCCACTGCAGGCAAAACTCCCCGGCGGAATGCACCAGAAAATGTAAGTTCTGGTCCCGTTGATCTGGGCCATCTCAGCTTACAGCTCGCTCGGACGAGGTTGCATTTGAACCTCGATTTATTCTCTTCACCCCTCCCTCTCCCCGCGCCGCGCAAAGATAGGACGGAACAGCGTAGCTGTGAAGGTCACAGTCGCCAACCGACCTCGGAGGCGGCGGGCCGATGGTCTTGTCTCCTTGTCCTCGGGACTACCCTGTGGCACAGCTGGGGGGGTCCCCGCAGCTTGCGCCACGCGCAGCAACATTGCGGCAGCAGTCAGCGTGATGTCTGGCATCACGGCAACAAAAATGCCTTCATAAGCCAATTGTCGTGTGCGGGGGCAGGAAGCGAGGAATAGAAGTCATCCCAAATACAGTCGCCGGCGCCGGGTGTAGAGACCCGTTTGATGGCATGAGTAGGTTAGCTCTCGTGGGATGGCTGGAGAGGTTGTCCCACGAAACTCGTCGTAGGGCGGTGATGCGCCGTGCGGTGGAGCAGGTGCCCCCTGTAACCCCCCGGGCGGCGTCCTGGCCTGCTGCGGGGCGTGCTTCCCACGCCGCCACGTTGCGGAACGGGCCACTCCCGTCACCATCAAGATGGCGACACTTGCTGCAGTGGGGCAGGCGGCGAGACACGCAACACGACTTATCACCTGTAAGCAGCGGCAGTGGTAGGGGGTACCATGGAAGACCCTCCCGTCGAACCTTAGGTGCAGATAACAGGTGGCAATTTCAGGGCACGCTGACTCCACATACCATCCACCAGTACCAGGTGCCACTAGACTGCGGCAGGGGGGGAGGACATAGGCGACGACGAGGGTGTCAGGCCGAGGAGTGCCACGGAATGCTGCAGTAAGCTCACTCGTCTCACTTCGCCATGCCAGTCGCAGCGTGCGTCGTGAAGTACACGCCCGCCGCAAGGCCCGCACCGACCAGCTCGAAGAGGGTGTAGTACGCGCCCTCGTCGTAGATCTCGGAGACGCCCTCGCCGCCGATCGCGCCGCCCGTCGCGATGCCGAAAGACACCGCCGGGTTCAGGCAGCCCCCCGAGATGGCGCCGATGGCGTAGCCGCCCACGGTGACGCAGGAGCCGATGGCCAGCCCGAACACCTCCGAGTAGCCACCCTTCTCCGCGCTGGGCGAGCACGCGACGCTCAGCACGACGAGGCAGAGCACGAACGTGAAGAAGGTCTCGGCCACGGCCACCTCCGCCACTCCATAGCCGTCCTCAGGGGCGAGGGCGAAGGACGCCCCCGAGTAGATGATGACGTAGGTGATGGCTGCCAGAATGCCACCGAACATCTGGAAGCACACGTATGTGCTGGCTGCGGCACCGTCAATCTTCCCAATGGACCATATCGCAGCGGTCACCGCCGGATTAAAGTGGGCGCCTGAAACATCGCCCAGTGCGAAAATCATGCACATAAGCGATGCCGCGATGGAGAAGACCCCAGCCAGGGAATCGGCAAGAACGTTGAGGCCGACCGTCAGCACCAGAAAATAGGTCCCGAGCACCTCCGACACCACCTTCGCCGTCATCCCAGCTGGTTGCCCCTGCTCGAACTCCAGAGGCCGAACCACCGTGTACAGCACCGAAGCCAGCACGGCGCCAGCGAGCTCGAAGACTATATACACCAGAGAGTAGCCGAAGCTCAAGTTGCCCGCCTCGACGCCGAGCGCGACCGCGGGGTTGAAGCAGCCGCCAGAGACGCCGCCGGCCCGTAGGCGGCCGCGACGATGACGAACCCGATGGAAAGGCCGTAGAACTGGCGCTTGCCAGAGTTCGCCACGGAGCAGGCGGTGTTCAGGACCACGAAGCAGAGCATGAAGGTGTAGAGGAGCTCACAGAGGCCCGCCTGCCACCACGAGAATCCCGTGGTTGGCTCAAGAGCGAAGCCCGTCCCGAACAGGCAGCGGTAGCCCATGGCCGCGCACACCCCCGCGGTGACCTGCGTCACCACGTAGAGGCCGACGCTCGCCCAGTCCAGCTTCTTCGAGACGCTGAGCGCGACGGACACCGCGGGGTTGAAGTTGGCGCCAGAGATCGGGGCCAGAGCATACACGGCAACCATCAGGGCGCAGGCGATGGAGACGCCGGCCCAGGTGCTCTGACCGGTCAGGATGTTGCAGCCCACGGTGAAGACCAGCACGAACGTCCCGACGAACTCGGCGAGCAGGGCCGCGCGGGACGCCATCGCAAGCCTCGGCGAAGAGCCTGGACAAGGAATTCCTGCCTGAAATACCCACCCCGAAGGATACTGCCGGTTGGCGTCGCGATGACGTCGACGTTGCTTTCTGCTACCGCGTGTGTGATCCATCAAGATCAACCGCCTGGGGAAGCGACGTCCTGGGACCCCAGCGTGCGGTGGATATGGATATATCTGATATTTTGGCCCCAGGGGGGCCAGATGTATCCATATCCGCCGCCTGCCGAAGTCTCCGAAGATCGATTCCCCACGCGGTGGTCGTTTATGAAGAACCGCCTCGGAGCGTGGATCGTCCAGCCTTGAACGATCACGGCTCTCCGACAGCGCAGACCGCCCGACGCCAGCCAGCTCTGGGCCACCAGCGACGTTCAGCCTAGACCACACGCGCCAGGGATGTTCGCCGCGTCAGCGGGACGTGAACGTGCAGTACGGAGGGATTCCATGAAGCAAGCGTTAACTTGAGCCAGAGTGCGCACAGAAAGTTCTTCTCGACGTCGGCGGCGCGCGGAGGGGCGAGAGTGGGGAACATCAGGGTTTCGAGCCCCTCTGGGGCCCCGAAAATCAACGCGCTCCCCCCCAACGCCGACTGTAGCATCCCAAAAGACGGAATTGGGTCGAGCTTCCGGCAAGCGCCAGTCTGGAGAAGGAGGGGCTTCGCGGCTTAGTGAATGATGGGAAAAGTCTCGGGGAGAGAGAGGATGAACACGAGGTCGCGAAAGAAAACGAGGAGGTGAAGGGTGATCTCAAGTGAGGCGAAGATGCACAGCACCAGCATGCAAGGTGGACCTCTGACGATATGGCCACATTTGCGCACACGGCCTCCCCTTGTGCACGGCCTCGTGCTGCTGCTGCTGCTGCTGCAGCACGCCTTTGACACTCCTCCAGGGAATGCCGCTTCGACGGCAAAGCACGCGAACGACCACGGCCACCTGGGTGCTGCCAGGTATTCGTCCACTGCGCCGCTGCAGCTGGCCGGAGAGCCGTCGGGGGAAGAAATTGAGCCCGCCCGCTGTGCCGCCGTACTTTTCGAAAAACCTGCCGTGGCTGCTCCGCCTGCTGATCCGCCACGGCTTCCGCTAAGACGAAGCCACGACAGGGACAAAATCGGACTGGGGTAACTCGTGGATCCCTGAGATGTGGCGGCCCATGAGGAGGGCGCTGTCTCTGGCTCGATCGGTCGGCCAATCGGAGCCCGTGCTCGCGGAGGGACGCCTCCATCATTGGGTAAACTGGGTAAACGTTGCAAGTTCAAGAGAATTACGTGCACACTCAAGAAACTTCTTGGCAGTGTCCTGCTGATGGAGGCGTTCGCCACCTCACCCAGCGGGGTCCTGTCGAGAGGATAGGCTGGTCCGAGCCTGAACCACTCTGTGCCTCATGATTATTCTCCCTTGCCTGACCTTCACCTACTGTTCTAGCTGTCCCAGCTTCTCGGCGAACGTGCGAGTGCAGTTCTGTTCACCAGCAGCGACGTGCTAGCTGTAGTGACATGCCCAGTTGACAAGTCTGCTGTTGAATTAACCTTCCGATCCAAAAACCCTCCCCCTCCTCGTCGCTCCTCCTCGTCCTCATTCCCTCTTCTGCTCCGTCATACTTCCTCCTTCTCCTTTTAACCCTGCAGAGCCCTCGAGAAGCCTATCGACAGCCGCAAGATCACCAGACCACATCATCATGAAAAACAACTAACACACCCTCAACCAGTCTCTACCTCTCCCTTACTCCGCCTCCTCCGTTGCACCCTCCACAAAGATCTCGCTCCTCAACGTGAAATTCGAATCGCCTGCGACTTCTCTCGTCATCCCTACTTCTCCTCCCTGTCATCCCCCTCCTTCCCCTCCTTTCTCGCTCCTCATCCTCCTCTCCCTCCTCCCCCAACTCCTCCTTTGCCTCCTTTTTGTTCCTCATCCTCCTTCTCCTCCTCCCCCCCTCCTCCTTATAGATAACTCCTCCATGTCGCACCCCGAGGCTGGTCGACAAGGCGGGCTGGGAGTTTCGCCTGATACGTTCTCATTGTTTGTGATCCTGAAGCTTGACATGTGCAACAGCTTCACGGATGAAGGGCGGCCCGCTTTCAAAATGTTGTTGCCGCCTTAGCGCCGCGTGCACTCGTATTCAAAGGTTGCTAGAGTTCCACTGAACGAGGGCGGCCCGCTTTGATAATGTGGCTCTCGCCTTGGCGCCGCGCAAAGTCGTCCCAAAAAACGCAAGAGCTTCAAGGATGGAGGGCGGCTTATTTTCAAAATGTGGCTCTCGCCTCAGCGCAGCGCACACTCGTCTGAAAAAATGCAGTCGCTTCACGGATGGAGGGCGGCTCCTTTTCAAAATGTGGCTCTCGCCTGAGCGCCGCGCACACTCGCCTTAAGAGCTCGCAGCGCCTTCAAGGATTCTCATGTTAACCTCCCAGGAAGAGTGTTTTGGTATGATATCGGAACCAAGGGGTGCAACAATCGCTTTGATTCGCGGTGTTGGAGTCCCAGGAACGGTGTTCTGGCACGACTCCTGACCGTCAAGGGGCAACAGTAACTGTGATTCGCGGCGTTGAAGGCCCAGGAGTTGTGTTCTGGCACAGCTTCGGATTGTCAAACGGTTGTCTTCCAACGGGAAATTACCGCTTGTAGGGGCCTATCAAGAGGGAACTTGGTGGGAGGGTTTAATGCAACATCCTGAACGAGTCTCGGGTTTACACTGGCCCTCCTCTCCCTCCTTGGAAGTCTCTGGAGGTCTCCGTAGGTCTCTAATCCATCATCCCTACGTCTCAGCCTCCTGTCCTCCTCCTCCTCCTCCTCGTCCTCCTCCTCCTCCTCATCCTCCTCCTCTAACACTCCCCTTCTTCTTGGAAGCCTCCGGAGGTCTGCGTAGGCCTTTAATCCAGCATCCCTCCGTCTCAGCCTCCTCCCCACCACCACCTCCTCTTCTCCAGCGACGACGATGATGGCGCGCTGGGCCGCAAACACTCCCTGACACTTTCTCTGTCGGCACACTCGTAGAATTTGCTGGGGTCGGCCATGATGAGGGTCACCCGTGGCCTGGCTGACATCCGGCCACTCTCGGCTGCCCGCTCGGCGGCGGCCTGTCGGGCTCGGACGCCAAATGGGCCGGGAAGGGTGCCAATATCCAGACCTCCAGATATCCAAACCTCGATACCCGACCTTCAACGTCTTGTTAGTCATCCTCGACTCTGGTTCGTCGCCCCTGACATCTAAAGAATGCCTACCACCTGGATCCCCAACAGTGCATTGTTACACGATGTATGTGCGCTATTAGTGGTGCAATCCATGTGGTGCAATATGTAGGGAGTGGTGCATGATGAGGTGTAACCCATGTGGTGCAAGCTATGTGGCGCAACCTGCGTGTGTGATGCAACCTATGTGGTGCAATATATGTGGGTCAACGTATGTGATGCGCTGTACGTGGTGCAAGCTGTTATGCGATTCATGGTGCTAGTTGTGTGGCGTAAGCAATGTGATGCAAGCCATGTTGTGAAAGCTATGCGGTGCCAGCTACGCGATGCACCCAGCACGGGGGCGCACACAAGGCACTCATGTGCGAACACCAGGCGAACCCTGCCACACCCGCACAACGCACGGTGCGCCCACGAGGGGCCCACGACCCGCCACCAAATGGGCACCAGGCAAAACCCCGACATACACATTAAGCCCCCTCAGAGAGCAAGTAAGAACCCCTAAGCACAGGCACTGGTTGGATAATAACGTTCGGCGCGTTCCGCATCTCGAAACAATTTTCGAACACCATGGCCATCGAAAACCCATCTGGAATGAACAACCAGCCCTCCGGAAGGGGTGGAGAGGCGCGCTCGCGAGAGAGAGAGAGAGAGAGACAGACAGACATCGGGGAGGAAGGAGGAGGAGACGGCACAATTGGCGTGAGGGGGAGGGGTCCCGAGGGGAACGGGTCCTCGACACGGGGGCGTCACTGGAGACTAGTTTTCTCACTCTGAATCGTGTTCGGGAATCCTGGGGCACGGGAGGGGCCCTGGGAGCCCGAACACGGAAAGCTAGCCTGGCGAAGGACCCAACCATGTGCAGTTGTGAATACCGCAGTTGTAAAAACCGCCTTCGGTGGAGCCCGCTTTATGCTGCCACGGAACGCTGTACCGGGCTGGGAAGACGCAGGCGGACTGCGCCACTGGGACCCTCGGTGGAGCTCCCAACGGGGCCACGCAACGCTGTACTGGATGGGGGAGGTGCATGCGGGCTGCGCCCCTGGGACCGTCGGTGGAGCTCCCTAAGGGGCCACGAAATGTTGTACCGGGTGGGGGAGACGCATGCGGGCTGCGCCACTGGGAGCTTCGGTGGAGCTCCCAACGGGGCCACGAAGCGCTGTTCTGTGTGGGGGAGACGCATGCGGGCTGCGCCACTGGGACCTTCGGTGGAGCTCCCTATGGGGCCACGAAACTTTGTACTGGGTGTGGGAGACGCATGCGGGCTGCGCCACTGGGACCTTCGGTGGAGCTCCCTATGGGGCCACAAAGCTCTGTACTGGATGTGGGAAACTCATACGGGCTGCGCCACTGAGACCTTCGGTGGAGCCCTCTATGGTGCCACTAAACGCTGCACTGGGTGTGGGAAACTCATACGGGCTGCGCCACTTGGCCCTTCGGTGGAGCTCCCTATGGGGCCACGAAACGCTGCACTGAGTGTGGGAGACGCATGCGAGCTGCGCCACTGGGACCTTCGGTGGAGCTCCCTATGGTGCCAGGGAAAGCTGTACTGTGTGCGTGTGGGAGACGCATGCGGGCTGCGCCACTGGGACTTTCGTTGGAGCCCCCGACGGGGCCACGAAAAGTTGTACTGGGTGTGGGAGACGCATGCGGGCTGCACCACTGGGACCTCTGGTAAATGATGATGATGCTGCTGCTGTTGCTGATGATGATAATGATAATGATGATGACGCTGATGACGACGATGATCATGACGATTACGATGGTGTTGATGTTGACTATGATGCTGCTGATGATGATAATCATGATGATACTGGTGCTGGTGATGGTGATGGTGATGGTGATGCTGATGACGATGATGAGAATGATGATGGTCATGAGGATGAGTATCATGATGATGATGGTCATGATGATGATCATGAGGATACTGGTGCTGGTGATGTTGATGGTGATGATGATGCTGATAACGATGATGATAATGATGATGGTCATGATGATGATGATGGTCATGATGATGATGGTGATGATGATGATGATCATGATGATGATGATGATGATGATGATGATGATGGCGATGATGACGACGACGACAACGACGACGACGACAACGACGATGATGATGATGATGATGATGATGATGATGATGATGCTGATGATGATGATGATGATGATGATGATGATGATGATGATGATGATGAGTGGAGGAGGAGGAGGAGGAAGAGGAGGAGGAGGAGGAGAAGGGAGGGGGCAGCGGGAGGAGTGACGCGGTGACGAGGACCCAACCCCACAGGATGGGTGGGAACAAACATTATGGGCTCCTTTCTCGTCAGGCCCCTGGCCGTCATGGTGGAAGGAGGAGGACAAGGAGGAAGCGGCAGAAGCAGGAGATCGGGGAGGAAAGAGGACCTGACTTTTGTGGACCTTGGCAAGCGACGGCGATGGTACTAGTAGCGGCAGGATGTCTGCTTCAAGAGCAGTGCAGACTCGCGCATCCCCTAAGAAAAATGCCAATCTGGAGCAACTAAAAACTGCCCAAGAAACCGATCGCCACCACGAGGTATAACGCACATGTTGCCTGTGAATGTATACCCCAATGCTGCAGCAACGACTCGTCCTCCTCTTCTTCCTCCACGAGGTGCTCACGCGTCGTCCTCGCCGTCCTCCAGAGGCCGCACCTCGGCGAACTCAAAGGGCGTCTCGAAGTAGTCCGCCAGGACCTTCAGCGGGCCAAAGGACTCCACCGTGCCCATCTTCCACTCCTCGTCGGGGCCGTCGCGGCACGCCACCCTCTGCCCCACGCGGTCGACGCCAGGGTGCAGCGAGGACTCGTCGGGAAGCGCCCTCACCTGAAGGGTGACTTTGGGGAGGAATCGCTCAGCGGAGGAAGATCGAGCTGGAATCGGTGACAGGCCCCCGATGGCGAATCCGCACGGTCCTGGGCGGGGAAGGGTATCGGGCCCCTACTGGCCATGAATGGGCGATTGGGGAAAGGTCCACCTCCCCTGAGCCCATCCCCCCAACGTTGCCCCTGATCACCTGATCAAAGGTGAACGCCTCCTCGAAGTACTCTGGCAGGACAGTGAGCGGCCCGAGCGACTGCACGGTGCCGACCTTCCACTCGGCGTCGCCGTCGTCGCGGCACTCGACCCGCTGGCCCACCTGCCGCAAGGGAGCGCTGCGAGGAGGACGACAACAACGGCCCTCGCTGCTGCCCCTCCCCCTCCACAATTACACAATACGAATACTGCTCTCCTCTCTCCCCTGATGACGTCCGGAAGGTATCCGGCCCCCCTCCGCGTATTGTTCTTTACGCACAGGATTCCCGGGAACTAGGTCTTCGCTTCGGTTTTTTCAATATGTTACTCCCGCTGAAGCGCTGGCCTCATTTTCGGGCTTCCGCTCATTCCGAGTCATGCTCCCGCTGCAGCGCTGGCCTCATTTCCGCGCTTCCGCTCGTTCCGAATCGTGCTCCCGCTGCAGCGCTGACCCTCCTTCCAAATAGGCCCCAAATCCAGAAAATGCCCACCCGAAAAACCATCGGAAGTGATTCCACATTCAGTGTCGATTCGTTGATTTTTTGGGGCCGCCGAAGCCCCCACCCCTGTGGGGCGTCGTCGTTCAGGAAGTATCAAGCGGGAACCCCGTTTCTGCTATGAGAAGGCGATGCTGGAAGCAGAGCCAGCGGGTGCTCTTCATCAGCTCCGGCTTGTGTGGAGCTTATCGGGGCGCCCAAGGAGCTAGACAAGGAGCCACGACTCCAGACCGGCCCATACCTCTCGAAGACGATCCACTTACCTTCCAAGGAACCTGGCGCCATGCCATGACATGCTGTGCGGCGTTGTGTTCTGCGCCGCTGTGCGATGCCATGCTTTTCGTTGCAACGTTTTGTGATGCAGTGCTTCACTGCGCAACATGCCATGACATGCTACCCTCTGCCGTGCTCTTCTACGCCATGCCATGCCGTGCTATACCATGCATCGCGTACCCTCTCGCGATCATTGCCATGCTAGACATCCGACGTTGCGAATAGAGAGGATATCTACGCCATGGTAAGGGATGGGAGGGAAGGATAGGACGTCAGATATGACGCGAGCGCACCTAGCTTGTCCTCCTCCTCCTCCTCCTCCTCCTCCTCCTCCTCCTCCTCCTCCTCCTCCCCCTCCTCCTCCTACTCCTCCGCCTCCCTCCTCCTCCTCCTCCTCCTTTTCCTCCTCCTCCTCCTCCTTCTCCTCCTCCCCCTTTCCCTCCCAGAGCCTCCTCAGCACCCCCCCAAGAACCTCGCTGGCCCACCCGCTAGAAGGGAGAGCTGCGAGTAGGACGACGACGACGACGACGACGACGACGACGACGACGACAACGACCTCCCAACTCCCTCCTCCCTGACCTCCTCTCCTCCAATGACCTCCGGGCTGACGGCAAAGACCCGTGGGCCTGTCCCAGGGCGCGCTGCGACCAGAACCCGGCGGCGAGCCCACGGGGGCATACAGAGGGGGCGGATCTTCTCAGGAGGCTCGGAAGGCCTCGGACCTTCTGAGAAGATTTCTAAGCCTTCTCCTAGGAAAGAGACGGCTTCCCAGAAGGATGGAGGGCTTCTGAGAAGGCCTGCCTCCCCTCACTTCCAGACTGGGCGCGCTCCGACCAGAACTCCGAAGCGGATCCAGCCGTGGCTGCGGATGCGCCGATCGAGGCGCAGGAAGGCGAAGTAACGTCTCCAGAGACGTCTCCAAAAAGTGCGGTCCTCGAACCACGGAGCTCGATCCTCGGGGACGACACCGTCGTCGCCGGCGACGGTGATCCGCCTGCTGGGCGAGCGAGCGCGGGGCTATGGCCGACAGCAGCTATTAACTTTCGACCGCTTCCGCCGGTGCTGACGGGGAGGCGCTGCCCATGGAGGGAGGAGCGGATCAAAGCTTTTTGACGTTCGGCTTCCCGTCGCCACGGCGAAGAGTCGGCTATACACGCAGGAGTGACCCTAAGCCCAGGCAAGAGTGACCTTTGATGCGCGACTTTCAGGGGGGGCGCTGGGGGGCCAAACCCCAGCGCGGAAGCCGCTGCTATCGCATCGCATTCAGCCATCTGGGGACGCCCACTCTGGCGAAGGGTCCGATGAGAGTGCTCTGGAAAGTCTCGTCAAGACGCACCCTGGCACAAGACCCGGGGCCGATGTTGAGGAAGACCCAGGCCTCCGCAGCGGCGGGGCGCCTTTCGGAATCCTGGCGCTGTTCATCGTCTTCGGCATCCGTGGCCCGTCCATCGGGCCCTGGGCCCATCGGAACAGATCGTGCGGCGAAAGAAAATTCGGGGGGACGAGGTCCAGATCTCTGGGGCCACGCATTGGAAATAGCCGTCCGCCCGAGATCCGGGCACGGGAGGCCCCTCTCGCGAATCCGCTGGGGAGTCCCGAAGACCCCCGTGAGAACGAAGCTGCCTGCTGTTCCCACGAGGCCCGCTCCGGAAGCCCCGAACATGCAGAAGGCCGACACCTCTTGGGGAGATCCACTGCCGTGCTTCCGCCGGACTCCGCCAGCCCTCCGCACGGGGAGCTGCCCCAGCGCTTCCCCTCCGCCGGCTTCCCGCTGGCCCTCCGCCGAGGAGGAAACGGCAACCCCGTCGATCCCTCGAAAGCGAGGCCGTCTGTGGAGCGCCCCGTGCGCGTCCGAGCTCACGAGCTGCACCCGAGGAGGCACGAGGAGCGCCTGGCCACAAGGGCCCGGCCTCGACCCCCCTCGCGTCCTGGCACTGCCGCGCGCGCTTCCAGAGCTCGGCCGCGCACCCACCGCGCACCCGCCCCAGCCCGCCCATCCGCAGTCCACAAGACTGGTCTCGGGGCCTCGGGATTCGCAAGTCATGGCTGGAGGCTTCTGCGTGCACCAGGGGGGGGGGACCAGGGGAAGCATTG
>CAUYUJ010010002.1:729373-736873 GCA_963575745.1 Prorocentrum cordatum
CCTTCTTCTCATCCTCCTCCTCCCCCTCCTCCACCTCCTCCTCCTCCTTTTCCTCCTTCTCTTCCTCCTCCTCCGTATCCGCTTCCGCCTCCGCCTCCTCCTCCTCGCCCACTTCTGCATCGCCTCTTACCTCTTCTCTTCTTCCTCCTGCTGCTGCGCAGCGCCAAGCGCGGCGATCGAAACGACCCAGCTCGCACTCCTCGCCCGCCCCGCGCGCGGCGGGCAGGATGGCAGGCCCGAGACGCGCTTCAGCTATGCTGGAGCACGGTCCTTCCAGTGCAGGGGGCTTGAAGGAAGGAAAGGAGGAGGGAGGTTGGCTCCGACCTTGCCTCGGAAGCCAATGCCCAAACACTGCACGATGAAAAGAAAGGAGGGGGAGGAAAGGGCGATGAGGATGGGCCGAACACGGGCAATGTATTGGGTCTTGAATGGCCGCCAAGGGGGCCTGGGTCTTCCTACGGACTGCAGCGCGGCCGGCCTCTGACTCCGAGCCACCCGCCCCGAGGACCTTCACAATCTGGTCGTTAATCTCCAGCGAGGCGCAGTCCTAGTATTTTTAGCCGCTCGTGCCTTGTACCGCGTCGCCGACAACCATCGGTTTCTTGACACACCTGGTCTTCCTGATGCGGTTCCGTTTATCTGAGCGCTCAGCGTCATTCCGCGTTTTGTCTTGCACATGCATCTCTTGCCACTGCTGTAGAGGAGTCTGTTGGATCAGTAACTCCGGGTCGTCCGCGTCCAGGCCATCGGCTGTCAGCCATGGCTTGTGGACCTGCTTGCAAATACAATCTGTAAGAGCCCAATCAACATCAGCTCCTGCCCCTCCTCCTCGTAGCTGTGCTGGTGGCCCTCGTAGCTCTGCTGGTGGGCCCCGCTGCCAGTGGCCCTCGAGGCTCCGCCTCTTGCCGTCGTAACGCGGCTCGCGGTCCTCGCCGTTCAGCTGGTGGCTCTCGAATGTTTGCTGGCGGCCCTGGTAGCTCAGCGCGTTGTCCTCGTAGCTCTGCTGGGCGCCCTCCTACCTCCTTGAAGCCCCACGGATGGATGGTCCTCATAGATCTGCTGATGGCCCCGGTGGCTCCGCCGGTGGTTCTGGAAGCTCTGCCTGTTGTCCTTGTAGCCCAGCTCGAGGAACTCGCAGCCGGACAGGTGGCAGCCGTAGCTCTTCTGGTGGCTCTCGAAGGTCTGCCGGTGGCCCTGGCAGCTCAGCGCGGTGTCCCAGTTGCTCAGCTGGGAGCCCCCGTAGCTCAGCGCGTTGTCCGTGTAACTCATCTCGTACTCAACGTAGCTCGGCAGGTGGCCTTCGTAGCTGTCCTGGTGGCTCTCGAAGGTCTGCTGGTGGCCCTGGTAGCTCTGCTGGGGCCGTCATGATTCTTCCTGTGCCTGTCGTGGCTTAGCTCGTGGCCCTCGTAGACCTTCTGGTGGTTCGCGTAGCTCTGCTGGTGGCTCTGGGAGCTCTGCCTGTTGCCCGCGTAGCGCAGCCTGTGGCCCTCGTAGCTCAGCAGGTGGCCCTCGTAGCTACGCTGGTGGCTCTCGGAGGTCCGCGGTCTCTCGCAGCTCTGCTTGTGGCCCTCGAAGGTCAGCTGAGGTCGTCCTCGTAGCTTTGCGCGTTGCCGTCGACGCTCTTCTTGTGACCGTCGTAGCACTGCGGGCACTGCTTGTGGCCCTCTTAGCTCAGCGTGCGACCCTCGAAGCCCTGCTGGTGGCTCTCGTATGCGTGCCCAGCTCGGCAGGTGGCTCTCGTAGCAAACGCCTGCAACCGGCAAGCCAGGCGTCAGGTTAGGCAAGTCGCACGCGTAGTCGGATTCGTCGCTGCCGTAGTTGTCGTACCCATAGCTGCTGATGCCATTATCGTATTTGTTCGTAGCTATGCTGCTGCCCTGGGACCTCAATAACGATGTACTGTATGTGCGTGTGTGTGTGTGTGTGCGCACATGGTGCTCTCGAATATACCACCTTTTATGTCCGCATGTGTTCTCGCCAAACACGCCTGTCTTCTTATTCCGCGCGAACTCTCGTGTAGCATATGGCCCTTCACTGTCGTACGTGCTGCCGTGCTTGTTCTGCCCAATGTTGTACTTGCCGTCGTGCTCGGTGTCGTACTTGGCGATGCCGTGTTGCCCCTGGCCGTGCAGCGCCGCGTAAGCCAAATGGGCAGCATCGCTCCAGTCCGCCTGCGTGCAGCGCTTCAACCAGCAGCCTGTCTTCCGTGCCACGGCGCACAGTGGCCTGGGCCCAACGGGACCCGAACATGTCTCGCAGCCTGTCTGCCTGTTCCCTTGTAGTTGTGGCTGTCGCGGTCGCTGTCCTCCGCCGCTGCCTGCGGCCTCCAGCCGCCGCCCAGCCACCAGCCGCCGCTGCTCACGGGAGCGACGCCGCCAGCCTCCTCCTCCTCCTCCTCCTCGTCCTCCTCCTCCCTTCCCTCATCCGCCGCCTCCTCCTCCTCCTCCTCCTCCCTCCCTTCTCCCTCCTCCGTGCTCGCTCCACTTTCCTTGTCCCTCCCTCCTCCGTCCTTCCCTTCCTCCTTCCTCTCCTTCCCTGTCATTCCCTGCCCTTCCCTGTTTCTCCCTCTCGCCCTTTCCTTCCCTCTTCCTCCTTCCCGTAGCTTCCCTCCCCTCTTGTCCACCCGTCCCCCCTCCTCCCCTGCCTCCACCCCCCTCATCGCGGAACATCGACCTCACAATCGTTCGAGATTGTCCGCGCTGGGTTGTCCCGTGCAGACCACAGGGGCCCCACACAAGCGAGACGAAGGCGATGAGGGGTAGGCAGTCTCGATCTTCACGCGACGCCAGACGTCACGGGCCTTCTGATCCGATATGTTATGGGAGCGACGGCTCGAAACACCAGAGGACATCCCTGCATCCCGCGAGGAAGGCAGTTGCAGAGGCACAACTAGCATCACAGCAGCGGACGCGCAGTGATTCCCTGCCGCTGCTCTCCCGCTCCACCTCATCCCCGTCCTCCTCGTCCTCTCCTCCCCTCCCCGGCCCCTTTGCACCCCAAAGAGAGCCCTGTAGCCTGCTCACAATGTCTGAAAACACCCACCTCATGGTTAGTAACCCGACGACGACGACGACGACGACGACGACGACGACGACGACGACGACGACGACGACGACGACGACGGACGACTAGAGCGACGACGACGACGACGACAAGAGCGACGGTGACGAAGACGACGACGACGACGACGACGACGACGACGACGACAGCGACGGCGACGAGAACGAGCACGACGACATCGACGGCGGCGACGACGGCGTCCGATGACCTGCGGGCAACGGCGCCACGCGCGCGCGTGCGCTGGCGCCTGGCGCCGACAGCTGCGCGCGGGGCCGAGGCCAGGACGGCGGCGGCGGCGACCACCGCGGCCGTGGAGCCGCCCTGACCCGCGGGTGGGGGCCTCCAGGCGAGAACGATGATGACGACAACGACGACGACGACGACGACGACGACGACGACGACAACGACAACGACGAGGAGGACGAGGACGAGGACGAGGACGAGGACGACGACGACAATAGAGACGGCGGCGACGGCGACGACGATGACGACGACGGCGGCGGCGACCAATCCCGCGGGCAACGGGGGAAGGGGACCACTGGACCATGACGTCCACTTAGAGCGATTCCGATCTCATCAGCTTTTCGCTGATGGCGACGCGTCTCGGACGCGGGCTGGAGAGGACTGTGGTATTCTCGCGCGCGTACGGAGCAGCACGCGCGCAAGGTAGCTGCAAGTCCAGTCTGAGAGGGCTGCCAGACAGCTACAACGGGCGCGTTCGCCCCGCTTCGGGCCCCTGGGCCCTCGTGGCAAAACGAAAGGCTGAAGCTTGAGCTTAAGATTCAACTTTGGATCCCGCGTGCGAGGCAAGAAAGCATGCTTGTTTTGCATTGCAGCTTTGCCGTTCTAGCTTCAGCTTTGGATTCCGCGTGCCAGAGGAGAGCGGTTTGGGGAGGTCCAGGGAGGGTCCGAAGCCCACGGCGCGAACGACCATGATCAGAATTTTGCAGTTTTGGTTGCATTGCAGTTTTGTTTGCATTGCAGCTTTGCCGTTCTAACTTCAGCTTTGGAATCCGCGTGCGAGGCGAGAGCGGTTTGGGGAGATCCAGGGAGGGTCTGAAGTCCACGGCGTCAAACACCGTGGTCAGAATTACAGTGTTTTTTACATTGAAGTTTTTGTTTGCGTTGCAAGCTTTCTTACATTGCAACTTCGCCGTTCTAGCTTCAGCTTTGGACTCCGCGTGCGAGACGAGAGCGGTTTGGGAAGGTCCAGGGAGGGTCTGAAGCCCTCGGCGCGAACGTCCATGATCAGAATTACAGTTGTTTTGCACTGCAATTTTGTTTGCATTGCAGCTTCGCCGTTCTAGCCTCAGCTTTTGGATTCCGCGTGCGAGGCGAGAGCGGTTTGGGGAGGTCCAGGGAGGTTTTGAAGCCCATGGACTGTCTTGGGGCCCTCTTGGAGACCTTGTCGGCCGTCTTGGGGCGATATTTAGGGCCCCTTTGGCCGTCTTTCAGCGTCGGGAAGTCGAACAGGTGAGAACGCCAAAATCTTTCAAAAACCAAAAGGAAATCTACATATGAATTTTGCCTCCTGGGGCCCTCTTGAGAACTCTTCTTTGAGACCTCTTTGGACGTCTTGGAGGCGTCTGCGGCCGTCTGGAGGTTATCTTGGGCGTCTTGGACCAATCGGTCGGCGACTCGGAGCCCTCTTGGACCATCTTAAGGGCCTCTGCCTCTTGAGGCCGTCTTGGAGCGTTCTGGGGGTCCGGAAAACCACCACGGGAAGTTCCGGCATCCTTGGGCGGACCTTGGCGGGACCTCACCAGGATACTGATCGTCTGGGGAATTCCAGGGGCCGGCCCGCGCGCGCGAACTAGAAATATCGTTTACTAGTTACTGGAGATTTTAGCACACCTCTGGCCAGTTGGGAGGGTTTCGGCCTCTTGGAGGCCTCTCGAGGCGCTCTTGAAGCCATATTGGGCCATCTTGGAGGCCATCGACCAACAAAGAAGGTGGCGTCAGTTTGGATCCCCCCGTCGGAACACTCAAAATCGCCTCTTGGAGCACTCTTGGGACGTTCTTGGGGCGATCTGGGCGCTCTTGGGGCCGTCTTGGGCCTCTCTTGGACCCCTCTTGGGGATCTCTGGGTCCATCCCGGAGCTATCTCGAGGCTTCAGATGCCCATCGGAAGCGAAAAGGCGCGAAGGAAAACATTTGGACGGTTGTTGGCCTCTCCAAGCGTCCTTGGGAGCCCCTTTGGCCACTTAGAGCCGTCTTGGAGGGATCTTGAAGTCTCTTGAAGGTTTGTTGCAAGCTATGTTTGGCAATGTTGGGCTAGCTTCAGCAATCTTGGAGGCCATCTTTAGCTCTTGGGGGCCTTCTTGGAGTCTTCTTGGGCCATCTTGGATGCTCTGACCGCTCGCGAAAGGCCCCGTCCAGGTCCCAGGGGGAGGGGGCACCGAAGAGGAAGAAGGGGATTGGAAGAGGGGGATATCAAAACCACTCACGCCCTGAAGGGCTGGTGGGATTTTAGCCCCCTCCTCTGAGACCGTCAAAATCGCCTATTGGGGCCATCTGGGGCACTTCTTGGTCGCTTCTTGGAAGCCTATTGGGGCGTCTTGGGCGTCTCTTGGCAGTTCCCAGAGCCTCTTGGAGCGTCTTGGCTGCCTCGGGAGGGGGACAGGCTCCTGAGGCCTCTTGAGGGCCTCTTTGAGACCGCCTTGGAGTCTTTAGAAGCCTCTTGGGGGTTTTCTTGGAGCCCTTTAGACGCCTCTTGGGTCCTTGTTCGAAACCTAAGGGGCCCTCTTGGGACCATGAAAGAAAGAGAAGGAGAAGCCAGTAGAGAGCCCAGCGAAGGAGAGAAAAATAGAGAGCCGCGTCAGTTGCCATATCAGTTCTTCTGCCCCAAGGTAACTTAAGGGGCAGGAGCATAATAATGTTTCCCTTCAAGCGGCTTAGAAAATCCGACGTCGTGGTGTCTTTCGCAACGTGGCTCCCCAGAGGTCTGGCCTGGTGAGGGCCCCCAGAGCCCCAGAGGCCAAAGACTAGCAAAAACCTCCGGGTCGAGCAACTCCGCATCCAGATGGGGCCGATGGCGCCCAGAACGAGTCCTTGCTCGCAAAGGCGTGATTCATCATATGCGTCGTCAGATCTTAGGGGGCACTGGAGACTACGCCCACTCGTCCCGCAGGGTCGGCCCTGCGAGGGCCTACGGGCGGCCACGCGGCTACGTGGGTGTTCACCACGGCGGGAGGTGGGGAGAGCCCCCCTCCCCCCCGCCCAGAGCCCCACCGCCTTCTGAGAAGGCCTGTCCCCTCTCGCTTCCCCCTCGGTGAGTCGGGTCTCAGATCCCGTCTCCCGCGGCCATTCGGGACGATCCGGGCACCCCCAAAACGCTCTCGGCGCGGCGCAGCTGCCGGAGTGCACCCCGAGACTGGAACACGCCCGAATACGTCGAAGTTCCCCCGGGGCCTCGGCAGGCCGCGGCGCCACGCCGCCGCCGCTGGACGCGCCTGCAGCTGCCTCGTGCAACCGGCGGGCCCGAGCGCGGAGGGGGCCGCGGGCGCGAGCGCGGCCGCCATCGGGGCGCCCGGCGCCAGCGTCTGCGAGAAACCTCCGCGCGCTGCGCTCGCTCGACCCGCGCGCTGCGCCCGCGCTGCGTAAACCTGCGTTGTGCACCGAGCCGAGCCGACAGGGGAGGAGGGCCCTGGGTTCGGGTTCGAGGTTCGAGGTTTTCGGGCGTGTTCATCAGCTCTCGGCGGTTTTTCATCCCTGGGGTGTTTTCCAGCAGCTGCTCCTCGCCGCGGGCGCTCGGGGGGTACCCACCCAGATCGTCCCGAGGGGCCGCGGGGGGGCCTAGCTATGGCCCGAAAGCAATCAGGGGATAGTCTCAGGGGGGGGGCGGGGGGCTGGGCTGGAGGCGACAACGGAGGGCGCGGGCGAGGACGGGGGCGAGTTGGGTACAGCTTGCACGTGCGATAAGATCTGGCCATGCGGAATGAAAAAGCAGGCTTCCCGCCAATGCTCAAACTTGTTTGGTGCCCGACTGGTTTAATCTACCAGGTGCGCTCAGCAAGTGCAAGAGTAGTTGGTGCGTTCCTGGGATGCATACATGGGAGTATGGCTTGCAAGCTGGCGCGAACAATAACCCTCGAACGCACAGCGGAATGGCAGCCCCGAAATCTGGGAAAGGCCTCCTGGAATGGCAACTTGCGTATCCCCCAGAAGAAAACTATGAGACAGGCGAACGCACCAATTTCCTCCATCCCCCGTAGCAGGACCCAGAGGCCATCGGAGACAAGACATGTCCGCCGTATGTGTGTGTGTGTGTGTGTGAGAGTGAGTGTGAGTGTGAGAGTGAGTGCGAGAGCGTGAGTGTGAGTGTGAGTGTGAGTGTAAGTGTAAGTGTTAAGTGCAAGTGCAAGTGCGAGTGAACGCGCAAGTGCAATTGCAGATGTAAGTGTAAACGTAGGTGTAAATGTACGTGCACGTGTAAGCGTA
>CAUYUJ010010002.1:741873-801873 GCA_963575745.1 Prorocentrum cordatum
GGGTTGTGTGTGCTGCGTGCGTTGTGCTGTGTGCTGTGTGCTGTGTGCTGTGTCCTGTGTGCTGTGTGCTGTGTGCTGTGTTGTGGAGGGGGCGGGCGCATGTGCGTGTGTGTGTGTGTGAGTGTATGCGTGTGTGCGCTTCTGCGTGTCTGCGTGTCTGCGTGTGTGCGTGTGTGCGTGTGTGTGTATGTGCGTGCGTGCGCGGTCGATCCAACGGATCCCCGCTTCTGACGGCCCGTCCGACCGCGCCCGTCCCGTGCTGGTCGTTCGACTCTCTCCGCCTCGTCGGTGCACACGAAGCCGCGACCGCAAAAAGTGCGTGTGTGTGTTGTGTGTGCTGTGTGTTATGTGGTGTGTGTTCTGCGCTGTCTGCTGTGTGTGTGTGTCTGTGTGCGTGCGTGCGTGCGTGCGTGCGTGAGTGCGTGTGTGTGTGTGTGTGTGTGTGTGTGTGTGTGTGGGAGTGCGTGTGTGCGTGCGTGCGTGTTGGTGCGTGCGTGCGTGCGTGCGTGTGTGTGTGTGTGTGTCTGTGTGTCTCGACTTGCTCCGCCTCTTCGCCGCGTGCCAGACCGCGACCGCCAAAAAGTGTTTGTGTGTGCGTGTCGCGTCCCCAAAAGACTGTGTATGCGTGTGTGTGTGCGGGAATGTGTGTGTGTGTTGTGTGCGTGCTTGTGTGTATGTGCATGCGTGCGCGGTCAATCCAACGGATCCCCGCTTCTGATGGCCCGTCCGCGCGCGCCAGTCCCGTGCTGGTCGTTCGACTCTCGCCGCCTCGTCGGTGCACACGAAGCCGCGACCGCAAAACGTGCGTGTGTGTGTTGTGTGCTGTGTGTTATGTATTGTGTGTTCTGCGCTGTCTGCTGTGTGTTGTGTGTTGTGCGCTTTCTGTTGCAATGTGTGTGCTGTGCGTGCGCGGCTGTGTTGTGTGGTGTGTGTTGTGTTGTAAGGTGTGTCTTGTGTATTGTGTGTTGTGTGTTGTGCGCTATCTGTTGTGTGTTGTGTGTTGTGCGTGTTGTGTTGCAATGTGTGTGATGTGCGTGCGCGGTGTGTTTAGTGTGCTGTGTGTTGTGTGTTATGAGGTGTGGATTGTGTGTGTGTTGTGTGCTGTGTGATGTCATGTGTGTTGGGTGCTGCTTGTTGTATGTGTTGTGGTGTGAGTTGTGAGTTGTGTGCTGTGGCTGCGTGCTGTGTGTTGTGTGATGTGTGGTGTGTGTTTTGTGTGCTGCGTGGTGTGTTGTGTGGTGTGCGGTGTGTGTGTGTGTGTGTTGTGTGTGTGTTGTGTTTTGTACGCTGTGTGCTGTGTGCGTTGTGTTGTGTGCTGTGTGCTGTGTGCTGTGTGCTGTGTGCTGTGTGCTGTGTGCTGTGTTGTTGAGGGGGCGGGCGCATATGCGTGTGTGCGTGTGTGAGTGTATGCGTGTGTGCGCTTCTGCGTGTCTGCGTGTCTGCGTGTGTGCGTGTCTGCGTGCCTGCGTGTGTGTGCGTGTGTGTGTGTGTGTCTGTGTGTGCCCACCGTATGTTGCCTCGGGGGCACCAGTAGTCGGGGCAGATGAGGAGGGGAGGAAGAGGACGAGAAGGGGGAGGTGCAGCAATGCCGTCGAGGGAATGGGGATGCATTGGAGGGACATATCGCCCATCAGCGGCCATGAGTAATACAGCGAAGCCGTCGTACCATCTCGGCGGTCGTCTGGTTCGGGGTAGGCTGTGCTAGCACGACCTATCATCGGATAATTTCGGGATTCTGGAGGATGAGTCGGACGGCCGGGAGGGAGAGCAAGCTGCTCCGCTCGATGGGCCCCTGCGTCGGCACACGAGAGAAGCGAAGCCGGGTGCCCGAATGAGCCATCCCACCAGCCAGCCGAGCCAGCCCACGGCACCCAGTCGCCACACGACCCGCCTGCCCGCGCTGCGGGCCCTGCCGCCACCACCGAAGGGGAGGGGGGGGGAGGGCGTGCTCCTTACATCTTGGATGCGGTTGCGGGCCGCCCCCTGGGGCCAGGCGGAGCAGCCAGGGGCGGCCAAACCGCACCACAAGGGGGAGGGGGGGCGGCGGCGAGCCGCTCCACGGGGCGGGCGCCCTCGGGACGCTCGGAGCTCCTGGGTGCGATACCGTTGTCGCTTGTCACGCGTTCCCGCGCGCCGACGCTCTCGCTGAGGGCTTCTGAGAAGCCCCGCCGCCGTCCGAGGAGGCCCGCCCCCCCTTGCCTTCCCCCCTGATCGCGCCGCCGGCCCATGGTCCAGGCCGCCTGTCGATGCCTCGTCGAGCGAGCCTGCATCACAGAGCCTGTGCTCTCGGATGGGCACCGCGGAGGAGCACGTGCCATCGGAACAGGACTTGGTGGAAGACCAGGCTCTACAACTTAGAGAAGCGGCGGTGAGCGCAAAAGGTTCGGCCACTGGCTGGGGTGGGACTCTGGCTTGGGTGGGGCAAGGTGAGGTTCCGAGGAGGAGAACGGATGCGGAGCAGGACGAAGAAGGAGGAAGAGGCAGAGGACAAGGAGGCAGCCCCCTCCCAAGCCAGACAGTAGAGGGCCCTTTGACGAGCCTGCACCTAAACGTCTGGAGGGGGATGGCGAGAAAGTGAGGGAGCGAAAAGCGAGGCGAAAGAGGGAAGAGGTGGAGGGAGAACGGCAAGGAGGAGGACGAGGGCGGCGAGGAGGAGAGAAAGGCAATGAGGAAGAGGAGAGGAACAACGACGAGGAGGCGGAGGAGGAGGCACGTGAGGAGGAAGGGGGGGCAGAGAGCATAATGGAGAGGATGACGAGGAGGAAGGGGAGGAGGATTAGGACAAGGGAATCATAAGCAGAAGGGGATTATGAGGAGTAGGGAGGAAGAAGGACAGAAGGAGCAGGGTGGCGGGGATGAGGAAGAGGAGCAGGAGACAACACGACAATCCAATCTTCAGAATTGGTCAAACTCATTCCGAACCCCGTGGGGGGCGCTACACCATACCATAACGTCTGGGTTAGGATGACGACGAGGAAAAGGGCGAGCAGGAGAGACCAGGGGAGGCAGGCGGAATACCTGTTGGGCCGCCGGCAGCAAGCCGTGGAGCCGGGGAAGCCTCGTGAAAATCGGGAGGCAACTGTGCACCGCCGCCATGCCAAGCTAGGGCCACCCTGGGCATGATGCGGTGTCCCGCCATCCTGGCCGATGCCAGGGGGTCTGTACGCCATCCGAGGGCCCATGCCCCAGCAGTGCCCTCTTTGGATGTCACTCCCGTGCAGTAGGGGAGCGGCTGGCCCCTGCAATGTGTACATAGTCGCCAGAATGCAGTGGGACAGGAGCCACGGACTGGCGGAGAGCCAGGCCCGGCACCGCGAGTCGCAGCCGCGCTCACGGCAGCCCGGCAGAAACGGCAGCGCACGCCGCGAGGACCCCGGCCAGGGCGCCGGGGGCCAACCGGACGGTGCCGCTCCCGGCAGCGCCACTGCTCCCGCTGATCTTGGCGACGAGCAGGTCCTGCGCGAGATCGTCCTCCTCGCTGCCCACGCGGATCACCACGAAGGTGCTGCCCGCGGCCGCGTCCAGCGACACGGTCCTCTGGCGATTGCCGCTGGCGTCTCGCAGCACGACCTCGTACTGCCCTGCGGCCAGCGTCGCCGCCGTGCTGGGCTTCAGCTCCGCGGTCCGCCGCCGCTTCCCCTCTGCGCCCTCCGCGTGCAGCTGCACGGCCGCTGTGCCGTGCAGCTCCACGGCCGCCGGGCTCGGCCCGCCGGACAGGATGTGCATGGTGCCCCTGGCGCTGCCTGTGTAGGTGTCGAGGACGGCGATCTGCGACCCCTCCTCGTCCGGCGGGAACGTGTGGGACAGGAAGTCGGCGGACATGCTGCCGTTGGTGTGGTGGTACGGGACCAGCAGCAGCGACGCGGAGGCGTAAGGCAGGTTGTTCGCGTGGAAGGTGCCCACGCTGAAGCCCCCGAGCCTGAAGTCGATGTGCGCGTCCTCGGCCAGGTCGACGACGAGACTCCTGCACCTCTTGTACTCGAGGGGTTGCTCCGTGAGCTTGACGTGTGCCCTGTCCCGCTCCTCCTGCCCGCGAGACCCCCTGGCGCGCGAGTACACGTTCATGGGCCTGCTGTCCGCGTAAGCGTTGCACACGGTCAGGTTGTGCAACGACCCATCCTGGGTCACCGTCTGCAGGCACGCGGCGGTCCTCGCGAGAGCGAGGAGCCCCGCGACCAAGAGAGCCGCCATGGAAGAGGGGCCGCCTGCGGCAGCCAAATCAGGTATGGAGTGTACGGTCGTGTGACCTGCGGCCCTGTGCGCCGTGAGCCATCAAGGCTGCGGGGGGACGGGATGCAGAAGGAACTGCTAGCACCATACGCCCCCCGTTTGAAGCGAAAGTCCGAACCGAGCTCCCAGCACAAACACCTTGCAGCATCTCGTTACCCAGGCGGTATGGCCAGGAGGCGCCCACCCCCGATCACACAGCATCAAACTTCTGAGCGCGCGCGTCGACCTGGGGGTGCCGACGCACGGCATTGTAAGTATGTTGGGTGACGCCGAAGAAAGACTGAAACGACGGCAAGACGCAGGCAAACTTGGGCAGAGATGGGATATCTGAGAGCCGGTCAGTTTGGAGGATGTACTGGGCGCCGTGGCCAATCCAGAGCGCTATGAACACGCTGAAAGCGCTCGTGGACGCTATGGAGGGAGTTGTCTTCCCAAGGCTGCCTGAGAGAGGGAGGGGTGGGCACTGCTGACAGGGAAGGGCAGGGGTGGGTCTGGAGGGGCAACAGAGCACATGCCAACTACGCATTACAAGCAACGCAGCTATACAGGAATATCCCATCACATGCCCAATGCGGAAAAGCGACGCGTGCTCGGAGAGGTGGGGCCAGAGAAACCCAGAGCCAACGGCAAGGGAACGCGAGACAACCAACGTAGAAACAGAAACGCAGCCGCAAGAGGGCCAAGGACGATCAAGAGGGCGCGCGCCCAGCCATACCTGTAGTTACGCACATCAGAATGACTGGGGTGGGAGGAAGGGGCGGGGAGGTGGAGGAGTAGGAAGAGGGGGGGAGAGGGAGGGAAGGAGAGAAGCGGAGGGGAAGAAGAAGGAAGGGGGAAGCGGAGGAGGGGGAGGCCGAGGGAGATGGGGAGAAGTAGCGGGAGAACACAGCAACACCGATGCTGGTTGGGCAGCCACGGGTTCGTGTATATGTGTGTAGCGATGCCCTTCCTCTGCTGAAAAAGCTCCTCTACTCCCAAGGCCGATGATCTTTTCCGGGGCTCGCCACTGCCTCTGCAAACTTCTGAGAGCTCGAGGCCGGTCACTTTTGGGCCCGGCCTCGACCAGCCAAGGGGGGGGCGGGCACGGGAGAGCTTGAAGCCAGAGCCCACGCGCGTCGAGGAATCGCTGCAATCAGCGATGCCCTTCCTCTGCTGAAAAAGCTCCTCTACTCCCAAGCTCGAGGCCGGTCACGGTTGGGCCTGGCCTCGACTAGCCACAACTGCTCATGGTGGAAGACGGGGAGGGGGCGGGAGGAGCGAAGCGGGCACCGAAGAGCTCTGTTGGCAGCGGCGGCGGCACTCGAGGACGGGCACCGGAAGGGCGAGGGTCGACGTCGCTCGGCCTCGGCAAACGACTCGAAGCCAGAAGCTGCCAGGTGGCCTCGAAAAGAGAGTCGCCGGCAGCCTCCGAGAAAAGCTGGATCTTCTTACGGAGGGGCCCAGAGAGGTCAGCGAGGAGCCTGCTAGCACCTACCTCCTGGATATAAATCTCTAGCATGCGACTGGAGAGCCAACGACCCCTGTAGCGCACCCAGTCTGGCGAGTCTGTGAGTCTGTACCAGAACGTGGCCCCTCCCGGGCGGAGGGACGCAAGAGCGATGCCAATTTTGTCCGAATGCTGAATTCCGGAAACTCCAAGAGGGCATCCAAACAGGATCTGAAAACACGGGCACCACCATGCAAGAGAGGGGAGCGAGGGGGGGACCGAAGTGACAGGGTCTCGAATAATTGCACAACCTGTGGAACGTCAATCCTGATGTGCTCGCGGCGCGCGCCAAGCCGTCTCATTGTTGGCGCGCCGACGTGCACACACATTGCTTGCAGGCGCTCTAAAGAACGAGAGGGGAGCACGAGGTCCTCGAGCCTCAGCCTCAGGAACTCGAACGGCCTCACCATGCCGAAGAAGCCCAGGAGCAGGCAGCCGGCCACGTCGATCCAACCCCAGGCCAGCGCCAGGCTCAGGGACGCGAGCAGCAGCGCCTCAGGCATCGCCTGGCGGTTCGAGCTCGGCGCGAGGTGCTTCCACGTGAAGGAGATGTCCCACGCCACATCGAGCCGGTGGCGAAGGGCTCGATTGGCATCCACCACAGCGTTGATCGTCTCGTCGAAGTCGTGGCGGCTCCTCATCGCGTCATACATGAACTGGCCGTACGTAGCCAAGTGACGGCCCACAGTTGCAGGATCCATCAGGATGAACAGGTCCCAGGCCGGGCCGCCGCATCCAGCCAGCCAGTGCTGGAGCTGCGAGACGAGCGCCGCGCGGCGCGCCTGGGCCACTGGCGTCGGGCCGCGAGTCGCCGCCAGGTCCACCCCCGCGGGGCGGGCCGTCGGCGGGCGCGGCGCCTCCGCGCGGCCCAGCAGCAGCAGCAGCACTAGGAGCCCGAAGAGCCGGCGCCGCCGAGGGAGGCTGGCCGTGCCCGGGCGGATCCGGGCCGTCGCCTGACCAGGGGATGGAACCCTGCTCACCTCCATGGGGGGCCGTCTCGGCGAGCCGTCGCCGTGCTCCGCGATCTCGCCGCCGCGCGGGCCCTCCCCAGGAAAGCCCAGCGCGGGGTCGCGCACCCGCGGGCGGGGGGCAAGCCGCAGGAGCCCTCGCCACCACAAGCGCGCCACCTGCCAAGCCCACCGCGACTGCTGCCGGCGCTGCAGCGGGGGCGCGGCCCAGGCGCGAAAGGCCGAGGCGTCCCCGGCTTCGAGGCTGGCCAGCCAGGGCGGAGCAGGAGGCGGCGCCTCGGCTCCGCTGACCACCGCGCCCGCCGGGTCGCTGAGCGCGCGCGACGGGGCGTCGGCTGGCTGCAGGCGAGTCGGCGAGAAGTGGCATCCGACGCACGTGCCCGCGGCCAGCTGCAAGGGGGCCCCCCTTCTCAAGAGCTTACTGATCGCGGTCGAGGCGGAGCGGTCCTTGCTGATGGCTCCGATCGAAACGCGGGAGCCCAGGCAGAGGTTACGCTTGCAGTCAGGGAACTGAAGGCCCTGCTCGTCCACCGCATCGCAGGCCGCATCGATCTCCAGCAGGTTGATGTGGAGGGACTTGCGGAAGCGGCGGTGGTGGTGCAGCTGCCAAGGGGCGAAGCTGACGTAGTCGTTTAGCCAAAGGGCCTCGAACGCTCCAGGGGGCGCTCCTCCCTCAGACTGCGGCGGCGGGGAAGGCCAGCCCAGGTTCTCGGAGATCAGCCGGGACAGCTCGTCGCAGAGGCCGTGCGGGTAGAGCGCGGCTTTGGAGGTCAGGCCGCCCTCCAAAATGGCATGCGCGTGATCCCCCCAGCAGCGCCTCGCCATCGGCGCCAGCCAGAAGCCCCGCACTGCCAAGAGGCTGGCGTCCTTCTTCCAGGGCGCGCCGAACTGGCACATCGAGGGGTCGAACCGCTACACGACGTCGTGCGACAGCAAGAACTCAACAATGCGCGTGAACCAGGAATAGGCCGTCAGCGGGCGCTCATGCAGGCCAGTGCCGTAGCCCGAGAGCAGGTGCGCAAGTAGCGCCAGCGTGCCCAGCCTGAAGAGGACGTTGCCCAGCCACGTCGGAGTAGAAGACGGGTCGAATCCCCAGGGCCGCGACCTGGACCGGAGCCTCGGGTGCCTCGCGGCGGAGAAACTGGTGCACGGCACTTGCGAAATGGTCATCTTCACGCGCCTCTGCCAGATCAGCTAAATGATCCACTCTGCCAGGCGCGAGTTGACCAGGTCCCAGTACTTGCGGCACTTGATGTCAATCCTCGGGCCCGCGCGCAGGCCCCGGCCCGCGAGGTGACCCATGAGGCGGGCCCCCTCCCCGCAGCAGAGCTCCAGCACGTCGAAGTACTCGATGAGCGAGGCCGATTAAGGGTCGACGACGCCGGTGGGCGGGGCGGCGTCCTCCTCCAGATCCTGCAAGACGCCGCCGTCCTCGGGGTTTGCCAGGGCCGCCCAGCCAGGAGGGTAAAGCCACGTACGAGCGCCACGCTGCTCGCGCTGTCGCCAGAAAGCGCGGGCGACGGGCGCCTGGGCGGGCGTCTTGACGGACGCCCCAGCCAGGTACGAGGCGTCCGAGGCCAGCGCGCGCGGGCCCCACCCCGCGGAGAGGTCCGTGGTCATCAGCGGGAGGAGGACCGCGAACAGGGCGCACTCATTGCAGGCAGCGCCGCTCAGGCCGAACACCTCGTGAGGGTCGCGACCGGCGTCTACCTCCTTGTAGCAGTGGTGGAGGAGCGACAGGGCAGGCCTCCGAAACAGAGCGGCAAAAAAGCCCATGCCCAGGAACCTCCGCAGGCCCAGCGCGGTGGAGCGCCGGCCTCGGGCCAGGGCGGGGCCCGCCAAGGCCAACGCCAGCCTGCGGGCGCGGGGGGCGCCGACGAGCCGGTCGTGGCCCAAGAGCTCCGCCCCGATGACCGTCGCCTCCGCTGCGCCCTTCACCTCCTTGCTCGCGCTGACCTTGAGGCCGGCGCCAGCGTAGCCCTCGCGCGCGCGGGCGAAGGAGTCCTCGATCGCGCGCCGAGCTGCCCGCGAGCCAGGCGCGTCGACGGCCGGGCCGAAGCGGTCGCCCAGCACGACCCCCTCCCAGGCGGCCCCCTCGGGGGCGAGGTGGCGGTTGAGCAGCCGCCGCTCGGGGGGAAACTGCCAGCTTGGGCGAGCAGCCGCACGCGGGGCTCCCACGCCCAGTCGGGCGCGCCCAGGCCTCCCATGATCAGGCCGCCATGGCAAGGGACCACCGTCTCAGGAAGGTCGTGGCCCTCGCGACGACAACGTGTCCGCAACCTGTCCAGCGCCGCGAAGCCCTCGTAGAGCCTCGTCGGGAGGGGGAGGGCCACGTCGCTGGTGCGAACCATCTCGTAGCGCAGTCGAAGGCCGGGTAGAAGTCCTGGAGGTCATCGGCCCACACGCGCAAGACATGGCCAGCAGGCGCCTCCAGGTCCACCAGCATGGCGGCGCTCGGGGTCAGCCTGGAGAAGCCGCCCAGCGAAGCTCGGCCGCGTCGCGGGCGATCCGGTTGAAGACGACCCTCTGCGTGCTCGCGCCCTTGAAAACGGGAAAAAGGGTGCCCCGCCGGGCCGGCGGGGAGTCGGCCGCGGCGACCAGCTCCAGGCGCCCCACGTCGCCCCTGCTTCAGGCACCGCAGGAGGTCGCCGGACTTGCCGGCCTGACGGGCCGGCATCGGAGGGGCTGGCCGGGCCGGGGGCCCCGCAGCCCGCGCCAAAGGGCCAGCGCCGGGCCCATCCCGCGCCAGCGGCCGCGGCTCCAGGAAGGCGGCGGCGGAGAAAGGGTCCAGGAAGGCCAGGGGGTCGAAGTGGCACTCGGACTTGGCGAAGGGGGCCTTGCTCGGGTCGATGGCCATCACCTCGCTGTCGGGAGGAGGCGCTTCGGCGCCCAGGGGGAGATGCATCGCATTCCGGAGATAGTCGAGAAGAGCCTCGGCCTTCTCCACGCGGCCACCTTGCCATTGCAGGGGCCGGCACATCGGTCGCACGAGCCTCCTCAGCCTGGGCACCATCTCAGACTGAGACGGGCTGAGAGGCCTCCCAGCACGGGCGCGCGGCGGGCAGCTCCGCGTCTCGCCCAGGTGCAAGTGGGAGAGCGCGAGGACGACGGCGTTGACCCACACGTGCTCGACGTGGGAGCGAAGCCATCTCCTGCGGGCACGCACGCCCCGCGGGGGGGTACCAGCAGCCCACCCGAAGGGCGGGGGGCAAGGCAGCAGACCGGCGGCAGGAGTCGCAACCTCCCGGGTCCCAGCGGCGCGCATGGAAGAGCGGACGAAGGCGCCGAAGGCCGTGCGGAGCCCGCGCAGGCGGCGGATCAGACGAAAGCCCCAGCGGATGCCCACGCCCATCGAATTGTCGCCGCCAACCAGCCTCCTGCGGTCCCCTGCGCGCCCGCGCGGCAGGTGGGCTGCGGCCGCCTCGCGCAGAGCTCCCGGGCCGTCAGGCCGGGGGAGCCCCGCTCTCACTCGTGAGAGGGGGCGCGCCACTGGCCTTGCCGCGGCGCTTCGAGCCCCCGCCGTTGCCTCCGCCCTTCTCGGTCTTCGGCGCGGGGGCTGGCGCCAGCTTCCGATCCGCGCCCTCGATCGAGGGCCAGGGTGTCATTGGCGTAGCCGACCGCTGCCGCGACCCACCACTCGGGCGAGGCCAGGCGAGACATGGGGCGGATCTGCCCGCGCGCCGGCGCCTGGCGGATCGAGGTCCAGGGGGGCTCGGGGAGGTGTGTCAGCAGCCAGGCTGACGTCCAGCGCCGCCCCCGCAGGGCTGCCTGTTCCGACGCGCAGAGGAGGGGCGCCAGCTGAGTCTCGGCTGCATGCCACGCGCCGCGCCCCATCAGGTCGAACACCTCCGCCATGCCGAAGACCAGGAATGCCGACGACCTCGCCTGCCCGAACGGGACGTTCCGAGCAAAGTAGTTCCGCGTGGAGTCGCTCGTGGCCTCCTCGCTCGCGGCCCCCGTCATGTTGAGCTGGCGGTTCCGCCTCACCATGGCGGAGATGGCTCGGGGGTTGCCTTGGGCCCGGCGGCGGAACAGCTCGAGCGCAGCGGCGCCGCGCGCGCCTCCAAGCCTCATGCCAGTGCTCTCGCCAAGCCCGTCGTCGCGCCCGCCGTCCGCCAGAAACGACAGCGCGTCCGGCTGGCGCCCGCTGCTCTGAGCAAGGGCCCCCCGCAGCGACGTCTGCTGGGACAGAAGGGCCATCAGCTGCTCCTCGCAGCCGCAGGAGCCAGCGGGGGCGCCCTGAAGCTGGGGCCCCGCGGTCTGGTCCGCTGACGGAGGGGCCTTGCCGCGCGGGTGCTGGGGCGGAAGGCCCGCCACCGAAGGAGGCCCCGAGACGCTCGCTGCCGCCTGGCCCGAGGGGGGCCTCTGCAGGAAAGGGTTTGGCGCTCCTCCCCGGCGAGGCGGAGGTGGCCCGGCGGCCACGGCCGCGGCGCGAGCGGTGGGCAGGCCCAGGGGGGTCAGCACCCCGCCCCCGCGCGCCGCGGACGGAGGCCCGGCAGCGCGGGGCCACGCCTGGCTGCAGGCCGGCCGCCTGCTGCGGGAGGGCGTCGAACGGGGGGCCGCCTTCCGAGTCGGGCCGCCGCCGGCCTCCAGGGCTGTGACCCTCGCCAGGAGCGCGTTCTGCCCAGCCAGGATCTGCATGCTCCAAGACCTGCTGCTGCTGCTGCGGCTGCTGTGGCGAGGCCTTCCTGGTGGGGGCCTTGCGAGTGGCCCGCTTCGGCTGCCCGCGGACCGCCGTCTCCGCCTGCAAAACCTCCCGCTGGCGCTTCAGCTTCTCCACCTCGGCAGCCAACCTCCTCGCGTCCTCGAGCGCGTTGGCCCGCTGCTGCTCGGCGAGCTCGTTCGGCGGCGTCGTGGCGGCTGGGGCGAGCGGGGAGGCCTCCCCAGAGCGCCACGCGGCGAACCCAGCCACGCCGGCCGCTAGCTGGAGCCCGGGCACCAGAGGGGGGCGCAGCGCGGGCCCCAGCACAGGCGGAGCGCTCGCCGCCGCAAGCTCGGGCTCGCCCGCGCCGTGCAGGGAATCCAGGGTGGCCAGCATCTCGGCCGGGACCGCGCTCACAGCGGCCTCGGGCTCGGGCCACCAGCCGCCGTCGTGGAAGGCGTAGACCTCGCCCTCGGCTGGGGGCGCGGAAGCAAAGCGCCGCACAAGGGCGCTCGGGGTCTCCATGATCTCGGCCGACAGCAGCTGGCCGTCCAGAGGCGTCCCGACGCGATCCCAGGCCGGCAGCAGCATCGCCTCGTAGGCCGTGTCGAGCCTGCCGGACGGCACCACCGCCACGGTAGAGAGGGCGTCGGCCCGCACCCGCAGCGCCGCCACAGTGACCTCGCAATCCGAGTCGACGCTGTCCTTCAACGTGAGGAACCCGAACTCCCCAGCCACTCCGCCAGCAGTGGGGGCTGGCAGCACCGAGGTGGCCGCCACGTACTGCGGCGTGGCCTGCTCGAGCCACGCCCCTGGGTCGTCGACCTCCCCCTCGCCTGTGTCGAAGACGTCCTCGTCGAGAGCCATCCTCACCAGCGGCGGAAGGGCGGAGGCACCAGCGCGCCGTGGCGGTCAGCCTCGGCGAGGTAGCCCGCGACCGCCTCGTCCTCCGAGGCGAAGCGGCGAAAGCGGTCGCCGCGGAAGAAGCAGCTATAGCCGCCGGTCCGCCCGGCGATGGCGTCCCAGGCCCGCCTGGCGCCGCAGTGGACCCCCACGAAGTCCGGGGCCGCCGGGCTCGCCCAGACCGCGTAGGCCCAGGCTTCGACGCGCGCCGCCCGGGGCGCGCGGGTCGGAGCCGCCGGGGGCGATCGGGGCGCCGGCTCCTCGGGCTCCGTCTGCGTGCCCACGTCGCGGGTCGCAGGGCCCGCGCCAGGGGCTGGGCTGGCCGGCACGCCGCCGGCCCCGTAAGGGGTCAAGTGCACGTTAACGGTCTGCACCGCGGGCCCGGCCGCCGGGCCGCCAAGGGAGGCCGCAGCCTCGGCCAGGGGGGCAGCTCGCGCCCGCCGGCCGCACGAGGACGCCGCCGCCGCCAGGAGCGAGGCGAGCATCCGCGGGAGGAGGCGAGGGAGAGACGGGCGCGCGGAGGCGCCCGGCGAATGAGAGCTTGAAGCCAGAGCCCACGCGCGTCGAGGAATCGCTGCAATCATGTACAGATCTGTATGTACACACATACATATATATACACACACATATGTATACACACATACACAGACATAAATGCACATATATGTGTACCCGCCACCGTGCCTCGAGGCACGAAGTCGAAAGTTCTCAGGTACGCTTGAGTTCTCAGCACTCTGTATTCAGCACTGCGACACTATGGTCTTATCAAGGTTTGAGGTCTCAAAGGCCCAAATCTTCCGGACGCTGTTGAGCGCTCCTGGGGTCGGTCGCATGGACTTTCCAGCGTTGCAGAAGCCCCAAGACGGGCCAGGAGGGTCCCAACAAGCGCCCAAGAGATCCAAGAAGCCTCCAAGGCGGTCCAAGAGAGCTCCAAAACGCCCGAGATAGACCAAAGACGACCCAAGAGGCACCCAAGAGACCCCAAAAGCGCCACAAAAGGACCCCGAGGGGCCCTAAGAGGCAAAAATCCATGATTGTCTGGTGGTGAAAGATTGTTCCCCTCACATTTTTCAGCTTCCAAAGCTCCAAGACGGCCCAAGAGGCACCCCATAACGCAACAAGACGGCCCAAAAGGCTTCCAAGAGCGATCCAAGTCGGCCGAAGAGGTCTCAAAAAGACCCCCAAGACGGCTCAAGATGGTTTCAAGAGAGCTTCCAGACGGGCCTGGGGGGGGGGGGCGCGACCAGGCTTGTCGAGCCGTTCCCCGTACGATGGCACCCAAGACCCCAAACCATGCCCCCGAGCGGCTTCCAAGACTTGCTGAGAAGCCTCAAAGTCTCGAAAGGACACCACAAAAGAACTCGGGTACCCAGCCCCGCAGTGAAACCTTACAAGGACACACGACTGCGCAGGCAGGGCCCGACACTGTATCCGAATGCCAAAGCCCACTTAGACGCCCCAAGAAAACCCCAACAGGTCCACCAGGAGGCCAGAATCACTGGTCCCCCCGAAGGTTGTTCAATGATTTTTAGCATTCTCCCCTTGGGTTCCGACGCTTCTAGACGGGCCCATGGGCCCCCGAGATTGCCCCAAGAGGCCCTCGAGGACCGAAGAAAGCACTAGAGGCCCCCAAGACAGCCCCAGAGACCTCCAAGACAGCCCTAGGAGCGCCCGAAGAAGGACCCACGACTGCGCAGGAAGGGCCCAACACTGCCTCCGAAGGCCAAGAGGCCCCTTAGACGCCCCAAAGGGGCTCGAAGGGGAGCAACAGAAGGCCAAAATCAGTAATGCCCCTGAAGTTGCTCAATGAGTTGAACGTTTTCCCCGCGCCGGGGCCCTGACGCTCCAAGTCGGGCCCATCGGCCTCCCAAGATCGCCCAAAGAAACCCAAAAGACCTCCAAGACGGCACTAAAACGCAAGAAAAAGGACCCACGACTGCCCAGGGAGGGCCCGAGACTGCATCTGAGGGCTAAGAGGCCCCCTGGACAGCCCAAGGGGGCTCGAAGACTTTGTTCCACCGAGGCGCCCGCACTCAGTCAACGCCCGCGCCCACGTTTGCGGTTCAGACATGCACGCAGAGAGGAGAAGGGCGCGGAGAGCAGCAAACCGAGGACGAGGAGGGACACGAGACCGACGGCGGAGACGGGACGAGCAGACGGCGGGGCGGCATTGTGGAACAGGCAGAAAAGGCAAGGAAAGGAGAGGAAAGGCAGGCGGACAAGGGCCAGCGCTCACTAGACATCTATCCGAACCTGAGAGATCACGAGGGACTCTACATTAGCCCGAAAAACGAATGCGAAAAAATAGCATACGCCATCGAAATGAGTTGTATAGGCGTCGGAAAAGGGGGCGCGGACAGCCAACTAACACAGACCCGCGAGAGCCGCTAAAACTGTCAATATCACGCAGGAGGGGTTCACGGGGCGCTCAGCGGGGCCAACCACCAAGAAGGTCCCCTTGGCAGCCCACTTTGGAGCCGGACCTCAGGAGGCGTTTCTCGGAGCAGACCACCAACTGGATCGCGTTCGGTCGCCACCTCAGGAAGTCTCAAGCCACCCTGTTGGGAAATCCTGGGACGAAAGGAAAAGTGTTGCTGAGCTCTTGGGGGCGCACGCTGTTCAACATGGCTAGCGCCGTCGACCTCGGTGATTGCAGCTAACCATCGACAGGCTGAAGGTCCTGGCAGCGTCGGCGACTGGAAGAGGGAGACAATGGAAGGAGGAGCACTTTCAGGCGGTGGATCTGCAAACCTCTCGTCGCCAAGAGCTGAAATTCGTGCGATCAGATGGCCAAGTTAAGAGCTTGGGCCAAGAAAGCAGCTGCTGGGGGAGGCAAGGCTGCCCACGCCTTCTTCAAGAAACAAAAAAGTTGTCAACAACCCAGCACGCCACCGTCCTCTCTTGCAAGCAACGGGGGGCGGCGAATCGAGTGGCCTCTGGCCCATCCCCCCGCCGCACCTTGGTTATAGGCCACTGGCCTCTTGGATGCCTGTTGGGGTCTCTTGGGGGGCCTCTCGGGAGTCTCTTGGGTGCAATGTTGGGGTGTCATGGGGACTCTTTTGGGCCTATTGGGGGCCTCCTGGGCCATCTTTTTAATGTATTGGGGGCCTTCCCGGCTCCTTGGGGGCCTCTTGCGGCCTGCGGCGGTTTGGCGGGTCATCGTGCGTGGAGGGCTGAAAAAACGTCGGGCCGTGCTCTCCCTTCTGGGGGCTCTCTTGGGTTGCCTTGGAGGCCAATTCGGCAGTCTTGGGGCTGTTTTGTGCCATATTGGGGCCCTCGTGGGGGTCTCTTGCGCCGTTTTGGGGCGAGTTTGGGGTCCTCTTGGACCGTGTAGCATCGGGGGCCAGAGAACACGATAACGCCAACTCCTTCAAACGCATCAGAAACATCAGCGATTTTGTCGCATGCGGGGCCCGCTTGGGCAGCCTGCCTGTAGCGGCCCATCAAGAAGGCAAAATCCGTCAAAAACCTATGGGAAATCCATGTTGTTGTGGCTTTCTCTGTTGCTTCGCGTCCGGTGGGCTCTTGTGGCCGCAAAATGGCCCTAAGACGACCCAAGAGAGCGCCAAGAGGGCCCCAAGAGGGCCTCAAGATATCATGTTTGATCCTCCGATGGGGGGGACCGAATTACCCCCCAAAAACGAGCCATGGGGCCCAAGACGGCCCCAAGAGGCCCCCCTGACCCCCAAAAAAGCAGCAAGAGGACCCCTAGACCCCCCAAGAGTGCCCCAAGTGGCCCCGCGAGGACCCCGAAAGAGACCCAAGACGGCTCCAAGACACCTCCGAGAATATACCTCCCAGGCGGCTATTGCACTGCATGTTTCTACACTTCCCTGATCAAGGCAACTCGGCTGGCGATTTGTTTCTGGATTGACCGGTGGGGATATTTTTGTTACCCGGGCGCGAGAAACAAGTCGAACGCCGCGAATGCAGGGGCAGGCTGTGCCATCGGCACAAGGAAAAACAGAGATGGCTGGTGTGGATACTTGTTGTTTGTCGCAACCGCAGGCGAGGGCGCCAGCGGCGAGTGAGCTCCGAGCGGGCCGCGCAAGAGCCGAATTGCCTAACGCCGACGGGCCCGCAGCCTCAGCAGCGCCTCGGCGGGCGGGCCGGCGTGAGGGGGAGGTGCAGGCTGCGGCTGCCAGGGACCAGGTCCAGGAGCGCGCACATGCATGATTAACCAACCAGGGTTGGGGCGCAGCCAAAATGGCGCGGGGGTCGTACCAGGATGTGGGCAGGAAGGCAACCAGGCAGTACACTGCTTCAGCTGCCATGGGTGGATCATACTGGCCCTAAACTGGTGCATTGGGTGGCGCCACCAAAGTCGTTCGTGGGGATACTTTTTTGATTGCGGCCACGAGGCAACGGTCAGGCGGCAAGAGCAGTGTCCGGGGCAACGGCACAGTGCGAATTGGCGAACGCAGCAGCCAGGATGGCAAGCTGAGACGCGCCTGCAAGCAGGAAACATATGCACATGCACAATACAAAATTAACTGGTTTGAGGATCGTTTGGGCCCCCCTGCGCTTTTAAGAAAAAGCGAAATGGCGTATGACACCTCAGGTTCCAGTTCGGTTTCGGACCCCCGCCATTTTCAGATTTTATCCAGAAAGCCTCTGTCCCACCTCCTCCCTTTGTAGCATACGGAAGGAGGTGAGTGCATCCCTCCTCGTCCGCCTCCCTCTTCCTCCTCCTCCTCCTCCTCCTCCTCCTCCTCCTCCTTCTCCCACTACTCCTCTTCCTCCTCCCTCTCCTCCTCCTCCTCCCTCTCCTCCTCCTCCTCTCCTCCTCCTCCTCCTCCTCCTCCTCCTCCTCCTCCTCCTCCTCCTCCTCCTCCCCTCCTCCTCCTCCTCCTCGATCGAAGGCGGAATCAAGCAAAACCATTGGACAAAAAAAAAAATCCTGAGGGAACTTCCTGGGGGGTGGGGTGGAGGGGGGGGAAGTCCCTCAGGATTGTTTGTTTGTTTTTTGTCCGTTTTGCTGTTTTGTTGCCAAGAGTGTTGCTTGATTCTGCTCCGTAAAGGGCATTCTGATTGGGAGGAGGAGGAGGAGGAGGAGGAGGAGGAGGAGGAGGAGGAGGAGGGGGAGGAGGAGGGAACAAGGAAGAGGAGGAGGAGGAGGAGGAGGAGGAGGAGGAGGAGGAGGAGGATGCGGACGAGGAGGAGGCGGAGGAAGGAGGAGGCTGTCCTAGAGAATCCCTTTGGAATGGTTTCCAAAGGGATGCTCGCCATCCCAGTTCTCATCGTTACATCACTTGTCCTCCTCCTTCCCATCCTCCTCCCATCGCCCCTATGGGAGGAGGAGGGGGGGATACGCGGAGGGAGAGTGATATGAGGCAGAGGAGGATGTGCAGAGGAGGCGGATGAGGCGCAGGAGGAGAAGGAGGAGGATGAGTATGAGGCAACGGAGGGTAATAAGGAGCAGGAGGATGCGATGGAGGAGTGGTGTGAGGAGCAGCAGAATACGTAGGATGTAGAGGAGGAGGACCATGATGATGATAAAGAGGCGGTAGAGCGATATGATAAGGAAAAAGAAGAGGCGGTAGATGATGAGGATCACTGCTCATCCTCCTTTTTGTTATATTTATCCTCCTCCTTTTCTTCGTATCCCCCACATGGAAGACTGCGGAGAGGTAGTGTTATTCGTTTTCATGCTCCTCTTCCTCCTCCTGCTCCCTCCTCGCGTCTCTCCTCATCTCTCGTCCTCCCCCTCCTCTTCTCTCCTCCTCCTTCCTCCTCATTCGCCTCATATTCCAACTCCTCCTCCTTATCACAATATTCCTCTCTCCTCCTCCTTTCGCTCGTATCATCACTCATCCTTCTCATTCCCCTCATCTGCTCATCATCCTCGTCTTCGATGTTTTCCACTTATTTATGTTTCTGACCTCCCCCTCATCTGCGGACTCCTCTGTATCTGAGAGATCTGTTCTGTTTCTATTGAAACCCGAATCGACCCCGATTCCAATCCATTGGGAATCTTCTGGATCTGGGATCTGCTCCGTTTCTTTCGCAATCTGATGAAAACCCGAACCAAATTCAATAGGGACCCTCTGGATCTGGGATCTGCTCTGTTCCTATCGTAATATGATGACAAACTTGATCAAATTCGATTGGAATTCTTTGGATCAGGGACCTGCCCCGTTCCTGTTGAAATCCAATTAGCATCCGATTCAAATCCAATGAAAAACCTCTGAATTTAGGAGGTGTTCCGTTCCTATTGAAATCCGATTAGGGTCCTATTCGAACTCAAGAGGAATCCTTTGGATATGGAATCTGCTCCGATTCTAGTGAGGTTTCCTTCGGATCCCATCCAAATTCAATATGAATCCTCTGGCTCCCGCCTGAAAGGCCCCCCAACACGCACTCAAAACGAGGCTCCCGCCTGATAGGTCCAAACAAACATTCAAAAAGGTCCAAACAAACAAACAAACAACCACACGACATCATACAACGCGCAACGGACAGTTCCTTCCTCCTCCCCCTCTCTGAATCTGGGGTCTGGTCCTGGCCTATTGAATTCCTATTTGAATCCTATTCAAATTCACAATTCTCTGAATTCCTATAAAGCTCTGTCGATCATCGCCATCGCCGTTCCGCTTGCTGCTGGCGACGCCGACGCCTCGCTATTCAGCACTCGGCTCCCTCAGCACCCGAAAAAACAGAAAGGGGGGCCCGCTGCGGCCCATGCAGTTTTTTGTTAACGCAGGGGGCCCAAACGATCTTCTAACCAATGAACTAATTCGAAGCTGCGGAGCGAGTCGCCGGATCGGCGCCAGACTCCGAAGCAAGCTCACGCCTGCCGGCGGGCTGGAAGCGAGCAAAGCGTGGAAAACAAAGCATGCGGCCCTCGGACGGCTGAACCGACCGAGGCGCTGACCTCGTCGCCCCTGCCCAACCGCAGTAGCCCGCGACGGCCCGGAGCACGCCCAGCCGGGCAACCTAACGGGACAGACCGGACCGGCGAGGGGCACCCCAGCCAGACCAGAAAAGCCGGCCACGCAGAGTCGCTCAGGTCACGAAGTGCTCGGAAAGCTGCTACCGACGACCCGGAGCGCGGCTGTCGCTGAACCTAGTTGCGCATTCCGACGGCAAGCACCACTGCCAACCTCGGGGGCCAGCGCTGTGCGCTGGTGTCCTGCGAAGCTCCTGCCGGGAGTGAGGGGCGCAGCTGACCGCCGCGAAAGACGAATAACACCACGCGCACACCAAGCCGAGCTCACCCGCGATGCGAGGGAACCGCTGACTGCCGCGGAGCACCGCTGCTGGTAGGGATACTTGTTTGTTGGCGGCTCCCTGGCGAAGGTCAAGAAGCGGGGCATCGTGCGGGGCGCGAAACGAAGCTAATTGGCCAAAGAGGCGCATGCACATGCAAGGGACAAAATGACCCAAATTAGACACCGAAGTCCGGCGCCGACATCCCGGCGGGCGGGGGCGCCACGGCGCAGCGAGCGGCGGCAACGGCGGTTCAGCGTGGCCAGGTGATCGAGCCAGGCATCCCCATGGGCGGGGACGAACGCGGCCCACAGCACTGGAACGGTACTGGAACAGCGGGGAGAAGTCGCCCTGGCGGCGCCGGTCTCCGGCCGGACACACGGAAGCGAGGCCAAGAAGGGGGCAGGAGAGCCGGTGCGGACGTCAGCCGGGGCACACAGCATCATCAAGAAAAAGAAAGGGCGGCGCAGAAAACGGCCTCACTCACCATGGCTCATTGGCGCAGCACTCGGCCGAAGCCCGCCCTTGCACGTGAGAGGGGGGCGACCCCGTCAGCGAACGCGAGGTGGCGCCACCTCCAGCCTGTAGCCAGCGCATACACAACGTATCCGACTCTCGCGGTTCGGGGGCACAGCGTTGCAAGTGCTGACAGAGGCCGATGCAGACTGGTCTGCTAGGGGAACCGGCCATGAACTGCAGAAGGATGAACCACTCGTGCAGGGCCACTCCCTGGTGAAGCCAGACAGCAGGTAACAACGGAAGTGAGGCTAACGAACACGCCTATCTCCACCTGTCATGAAGCTAGAGACGACGTCCTTGTGGTAGCGCCATGATCGGGTCAACGTAGAACCAAGGCGATACGCAGGTGGGGGGTGGCGCTGCCTGCCGCTGAGCGCCGGCGTCCCCGGGGAAGGGCTGACCCCGCTCCACTGCCGCATCGCGGCAGCGTTCGCAGGCTGGCAGCCAGCCGATAGCCAATATCCACATCGTATCCGGCACACGCGGTCCGGGGGCCCAACAATGCGATGTCCTGGCGAGGGCTTGGCATGTGGCTGCGCCGAGAAGAAATGCCACTTGGCCGCTGAAGGCTGAACCACGCGATACGGGCCGCTTTTACGGCGTGGGGACTCACCATGGTGCGTGGTATCACCCCCGTCCACCACATGCCACGCTGCCCCTGCGGAGGGCGGATGCGACCGGGGCTGGCGCTGGCAGACCGCCGCCCGCAGCATGGCCGCAGGTCCGCACCTTGCGCAGGCTGCGCGCTGCCCTGCTGGGCTTGGTCGACACTGTTGCTCCCTGGGCATGTCGCAATCCACGCGCGATGCTATCTCTGCCGTTGATCGCGGGGGGGCGCAGCCAAGAGCCGCAGAGACTTGTGAATGAACGGAGGGGGGTGCAGCCAGATGCCGCTGGACACAGATGTTGCGCCCTGGGCATCCATGCGCGGACCGACTCAGGGCGGACGCACCTCTGCGGTCGCAGCACTCTCCGCGCGGGGGGGGCGCAGCCAAAAGCCGCAGAGACATTGTGAATGAAAGGGGAGAGGGAGGAGGAGAAGGAGGAGGAGGAGGAGGAGGAGGAGGAGGAGGAGGAGGAGGAGGAGGAGGAGGGGGCGCCGCCACAGCCCAGGGCGCAGGGGGCGCGCCCAGGCGCCTGAGACCCTCGCTGCGATTGGTGCAATCTTAGCGAACAAGATGGGGGGCGCAGCCAAGAGCCGCAGAGACATTGCGAATGAGACATGGTGGGGGGCGCAGCCAAAAGCCGCAAAACATTGTGAATGATATGGAAGAGGGGGCGCAGCCAATGGCCGCTGAACTCTGTTAGCGATCCCGATCGCCCACGCACAGAGCTTCCAAACCACGGTGGGAATGTGTCCGATCGCGGGCGGAGCGGCACTTCGACCCCCACCCGCTGCCGTACAATATGCTATGGAAGAGGTGGAGCGCAGGAGGTGGGTTATTTCAGCCACCGATCTCTGCCGCCCAAAGAAGGCTGCCCTGGAGGGGTGGCACCGACGACCCCGTAGCCCATGAGGCGATGCGGGGCTGAGCGCTGGCAGCGCGGCGGCTGGTTACTCCGACCACTGCCGTGCACTGTGCCAAAAGGGGGTGGAGCGCAGGAGGTGGGTCATTTCAGCCACCGGTCACTGCCGTCCAAAGTGGGCTGCCCTGGGAGGGCACAGACGACCCAAGAGTCCATGATGGCGGTGGCCTCCGTGAGGGAGGCTGTGGCCACGCTCCCGCGCAGCGATCGGCAGCGGGGATGAAAGGGCCCGGCAAGGTCCACGTCTCCAGCGTGGGCTGTCTATCAGCGACGCTCACTGGTGCCCCATCGCCCCCGCGAGGGTAGCGCGCATTGGGTCGAGGCAGTGTCTGCAAGGTCCACGAGTCCAGCGCGGGCTGTCTAAAGCGCAGCGCAAGGGTATTGGCGCTCCTCCGCCCCATGGGAGGCAGCGCAGGGCATTGCGGCACAAGCCGGGCGCTGCGGGTGAAACCGACAGGGGAGGGGGGTTTGCGGCGCATGCCGGGTAGGGAGGGGGGAGGTAGTATGTGCTGCGCGCGGCAGGCAGCACGTGAGTTGGTGGGCCGTATCGGCAAACGTTGCGGCCCTATTCACGCCGGGGGGGGAGGGCCGAACCCGGGCGGGCCCTCGTTGCGCCCCCGTCGTCTGGGTCGGGGGTCCCAACCCCGCGGGCGCTTGTCAGCGTGCGGGCGTTCTCCTCTGGGGGAGTAACGCTTGCCCTTCGCCTTCCAGTCCGCGTCGGCCCATGGCGCCCCTTGGTGCCCCCACGCGCCCCAGGACTGCCATCCACGCCGCGACGAGCCTGAGCTGGATGCCCCGGTCCACTGGTCTGGCGGGGCTGCCCGTGCAGCCTCCTTGCCCGCTGTGGTCCATGGGGGTGGGCAGCCACTGCTGTCGGCCCCGCAGGCGGTGCGCGGCCTGGCGTCGCGTTGCATGACGTTGCGGCGCTTCTCCTTGACACTCGACCAATCAACGTGGAGCTTGTGCTCTTTATCCATCTTATAGGCGTCAAATTCCGCTTTGCTCCATGCCTGGAGGAAATCGTTGCACTGTTGTGCGGAATTGAGCTTGGGATCAAGCTTGATGTAGTGGCTCCCTTGCCTGGATGCTGCCCTCTTGACCCAGGCGCCCCAGACTCCGTTAAACGCACCTCCCAGCGTCTTCTGCAGCCGTGAGATCTTTTCAGGTGCCGGTTCGTCCCTTGAGACGTCCGCTCTGTCAACAGAGCACATGTACATGGGGATGCCTCCCATGGGATCGTCAGGGCGTGCTGCGGGTGTTGGCGATCTCCGCGTGTCGTTCCAGGAGCCCTGGGTGGCGCGCAATAGTCGGGAGGAGTCGCGCGGGGGCGGGGTGGCCGAGCGATCTCCGGCCCTGACTTCGTCAACCGCGGGTGTTTGCCGGCCACCTTCGCCACTTGCATATCTTAGAGTCATGTTGTCCCGTACGGCGTTCAGACTCCGGGTCCGATCATCCCTACTACGAGGGTCGCCTGGGGTGCACCTATCTCTGAATGTTCCCCTGGCGGCTGCCTGTTCGCATGGGGACCAGACTTCTGAATCGGTCCTGTCAGGAGGTTTTGTCCAGAGCTGTGGGGGGTCCTGGGTCACCTTGTCGTCCACGGGAAGAGCTGCGTCACTTATGTCGTCCTCGGGATGGGCGGGGCTGACCTGCGAGCCGGAGTCTACGGAGATGTCCTGCGGGCTAGATCGCGCGTGGGCGTCAGACTCGGATTTCCTGCCCGCCTCTTCACCCCAATCGACCCCTTCCACGTCGCCTTCGCCTTTTCCAGTGCCCCGGTGGGGATTGCTCCTCTTCCTGGGCTGCAGCGGGCCGGTCAGACTCGGCGGGCTGAGGGGGTGGCGCGTCGGTGCGGGTCGGGAGTGCTCCGTGGTCCTTCACTCGGCGATCAGCCGCGGGGGATTCCTTCCTGCTGGGCCTGTTGAGCCAGCTGGCAGCTGGTGATTCACCACGGTCTGAGCTGCTAGCGGCCGGCTCCAGGGGCAGGGCAGCGAGGTGGTCGATGGTTCCCCTGGTCAAGTTGGAGCCTTCCAGCCTGGTAGCGAACGCCGTGAGGATGTGAAGCGGCTGTCGGGAGGGGCCCTGCCCCTTCTGGTTGGTGAAGCTGTCTGCGTAGCGGTCCCAGTCCTCTTGGTATTTCTGGTCCCCACCCACCAAGTGTGAGACGACCTTGGCTACCGCTGCCCGTTGTCCGTCCCATAGGACGCACGGAGGGTGACCGCTGTCTGGGACGTCTTCTCCGTACACCGTGTTCAAGAAGGGGGGGGGCAATTCAGTCGGCCACCTCGCTTCGTCGGTCATGTCATCTTTGATGCTCTCTCCTTGTTGCTGCGCATGGGCGGCCCATAGGGTGTAGATTGCGTGGCTCCACTCAATCGTGTACTTGACCAGGGCGTAGACCGGGCCGTCTGACTCCACCCCTTCCAGACGGAGGGTGGAGAGCGTGGGCAGGTAGGGGCACGGGGGTGGCGGCAATTCGGGGAAGGAGTAGCTGCTGGAGGCCCTGTCGTCTACTCCCGTTTGACCGTCTTGCTTGTCGATATCCGTGTCGGGTGGTGACGAGCGGTCCTCGCGGGGTGTAGATCGTGTGAAAGCGTCATTCACCGCCGCACTGCTTCCTGCTGAGAGGTGTGCGCACATGTCGTAGCTGTGGCTGTCTTCTGGCACCTCCGATGTGGTCTGCCGCTTGGTGGGAACAGTGGGGTATACCTCGGACGAGTGGTGGTCAAGGATGTGGTCAAGGACGCCTGGCGCGACATTTCAAATGTGTGTGAGGCACCTTCTGCAGGCCCATTCCGCATTCCACTGCTGCCTGATCCAGAGGGTAGGCATCATCTCCCACGGTGGCAGGCCTGTCTGCTCGTTGCACGGCGCCCCCGGCTCGGGGCGCCACATGAAGCAACCGAGAGCTGGGCGACCGTTTTCCCAAGCAAGCAGCGGAAACCCGGGGGGGCATGTGTCGCACATGGCTGTGCACAGGCTTCTACGGTGCGAGTCTGCCCCGAGACTGCCATCGGACAGTCTGCGAGGCGGGAGGGCGGTGCCGACGCTTGATGGCTTAAGGCAAGCGGTGCGCACATGACGAGGTCCTTCAAGGTAGAAGGAGTTGGTGCATTGTTCGGTCGCCCGTACCCGATCGGTAGGCTGGCCAGGGGGGGGAGGGTCCGAGCTTTCTTGCGAAATCGTGTCTCTTCCAGTCTGCGCTTGTACTCCTGCAGTCGCTGTTGCAGGGTCTTCTTGGTACCGCCGTCCGTGCGGTTGGGGATGGGTACCTCAACTCCTTTCTTTTCCAGGGACCTGACCCAGCACAGCTCACAGAGCCACCTGCAGTTCTTTCCCCGCGTGTATGCCTGTGCGCGGTTCTGTGCTAGCAGCTCACGCGTGTCGTCGTCTTCCCAGGTGCCGGCTGCGCCTTGCATCCCCGCGTTGGGGCAATCGTCGCAATTGTAGCTGGCGCCTTGTTGCAACTTGCAAAATCTGTCATCGAGCACGTAGGGGGGGATGAGCACTGTGCCAGGGGCTGGAGAGGCGGGGAGGTCCTCGTCTAAGCGACGGTTGGACATGGCGATTCCACCTCCGATGTACTCCACGTCTGCCATGGTGCGTGGGCAGCCGAGTCCCTCGTCTGCGCCAGCAAGCTCCCTGTGTAACTGGCATATGGAGCAGCCTCCCAGGCTCAGTTGACTGATGTCCGCGGGCTTGGCTATCACTTCCAGTACGCGCATGGGGGCTTCGAGGGTGAAGTCATGCTCCAGCATCTCTGTCCACGTCTTAGGGCAGGCGTGGGCGGATGCAGCGAGGTGATGGTGGGCAAAGGTGGCCAGCGTGCTGATGTGACGGATGGCCTCCTCCATTTTGGTGCGAAGGGAGGCGAAGTTACCCAGGTTGAAGCCCCAAGTGGCGGCGAAATGGGTACGGAACTCCTTGTGAGCTTCCTGCCAGGGGAGGCAGAGGCCCACGGCGGCCTCAATTATGTCCCCCGTGGCCTCAGGATGCGGGAATGGCCAGAGCGTTGCGCGAGGTTCCCGGAGCTGCAACATCATTACCACCAAGAGAACTCTGAGCGCGGGGGTGTCAAGCGGGAGCCCGTCGCTGCTGCAGAGGGTGTGTCTGAGCGTCGAGTTGAATTGGCCTGGGCGGGGCAGTGAGTGCAGGTGCTTCATCCCAAGGTGCACCCTATGTCGCTTGAAACTGCCCGTGTCTGCACTCCAGGCCGCGGGGAATTGGGGGAGCACGTCAACAGGAGTGCACCTGCTGGTGGGCTTGGGGCGGCGGTTAGTACCCTTGGCGTGGGGCAGTGGGGGGAGTGAGTCCAGCGGGACCTTGTATTGGGACTTGGCCCAGGGAGCGCCAAGCCCCAGGAACCAGACCAGGGCCGCCCACGTCAGGTTGTAGACAAGGTTGCTTGCGTCGATCCCAAGCTCAACATCCGTGCAGTACCCGAGGTGACTCCATGCTTTCCGATCGAGGCTGCCAGGCAGCCTCGGGGTGGCGCCCATGGACCATTGGTGGGGGCGGAGCCTGGCCACGGTATGAAGGATGACTCCAAGTGCCGGGTCCTCGACCAGCCTCTGCAGGCTGCCTGCGATGGCTTCGCCGAGCTTGTCCCAGGAGAACAGGGGGTCGAGCGGGGCAGCAATGCGGTCGGCGAAGTTGTTCTCCATAGAGGCCTTGGCCTTCTTGATGGCGTCGTCGAGCCCTGTTATGGCGTCGTCCCTGGCGTGGGAGGAGGAGCGGGGATCCACGTTGTGAGGTCTCTGATGGGGTCGAACTCCTCATCGGTCTCGAGCGTCCACCTTGAGCCCAGGTCGTCACCTTCGAAGCCGACCCATAGCTTGGCGAATCTTCCATACTCTGAAGCTCCCGCAGGCGGGCGCCTGTGGCTGTGCCAAACACCCTTCCGTCACCGATGATGACCACGTTGGTGGTGGCGCGGGTGATCGATACATTCACCCTGTTGGGGTTGTCCGTGAATCCCCAGTCATGCCACTTGTTGGACCGAGTGGTCATGTATATGACCAGGTCGGCCTCGCCACCTTGACTGGAGTCGATGGTGGAGATGGTGAGCCTGCCGCTTGCAAGGTGCTCATCAGCGAGCTGCCGTAATCCGGGGATGCGCAGAGCGAGGCCGGGGAGAGGAGAACTGTACTGCACGAACACGCTTGCGTGGTCCTTGGCGTCAGTGTCGTATGTGGGGGGGTGGGGAGGGAGGCCCGCCAGCCTGGGCTGACCCTTCCTTGCCCTTCCCTTTGCCCTTGGCCTTGGCTTGTCCGAGGGCGCCACTGATGCTTCTCCCTGACTGGGGCCATCCATTTTCCAGGACTGCACACTGCAGCTGGTAACCCACCACGACCCGCACAGCTGCGCCGTTATCAATGGCAGGAAAGGAGTGCGCGCACGATGTCCACTGCCTGCGCGGCCTCCGGCAGGTTTGCGCACCCTGCGCGGAGCCTTGAGGTGGCCTCGAGGGGGGGGGGTTGTCGACAAGGAGGAACCGGTGCCGCTCTTCCTCGCGATGGGAAACTGGCGTAAGGTCCCGTAGCATCTTCTCCATGTCTTCCTTGGGGGTGGCCGTGGCCTCGGCAAGTGCTTCAAGCCTTTCGCCATCCCAGGGCAGTTGCCTCCGCCATGGTAGTCCCTGGATAAGAGGCCTCTGTGTAAAGGGGTCAGTGAGTCCAGAGCGCATTATGTTGTTGTAGAAGGCTACATTCGGCCATGACAGAAGCAGGGGGTGCATGCGGTAGCAGAGGCTTAGCTGCACCGGCCGTTGCGTCGCCCCCCAAGGCGTTGCGCAGCCGATCGAAGATGGAGAGGCAGAGCCCGAGGTCGGCGGCCTTTCTGGAAGGGACGGCGGGGGGGAGCTGCTTAGGGTCACCGACCAGCACCAGGTGTCCGCCTGAGCGGATGGCGCTGTCGAGCGACATGGCAGCCATAAGCTCATGGGCTTGCCCTGCCTCGTCGATGATGAGCAAGGCTACCGGAGCAGCGTTCCTGAGGGCCTCCGCGGATTCGTGCGTTGCAACGATCGCCTTGGCGGCCTTGAGGAGCTGGGTACGGAATGCGGTGAATTCTTTGGAGGATCCGCCCTCGAATGGGGGCCTGCCGTGCGCCCTCAGGAAGTGCCCTCCCGGGGTGAGCGAGGCTAAAGCCTTCGCCACTCGGGAGTCTATGGCCAGACGGACGCATCTGTTGGGGTAGCCTGTCCTGTGCCCTAGTCTGCCCGCCTGGTGTGCGCTGCCGAGACCGAGGGCTGGTTGGTCCGCGGCTGCGTTGGAACCTGCAGTCAGCGCCACCGCTCGCCCTTCAGGGAGTGAGTCGGCCCACGCGTCCATGGTGGCGACTGAGAAGACTGTCTTGCCGGTTCCCGGGGGTCCGTGTACGACAGTTACGCGGTGTTGCGCGGTGGCAGCGAGGGCCCGCGTGGCGTCGCCGTTGAGCTGGTGGCGCCCGGCGCCTTCATCGAGCGCCACAGTCGAAGGTAGGTCCCTGACCCGTTGAAAGACCTGCCCGATTGCATTGGCCACTTCATGGTCGGAGAAGGGGGCGATGGTCGGTGCCCCGGCCGGGCGTTGCGACTCTGCCGCGCCGCTGCTCGCCACTGTGGGTGTCATGCCAGGGGCCTGGACCTCGATGGTGACCTTTGCACGTGAGAAGAGGGTTTGCCCGCAGACTATGGTGTTGTCCACGCTGTTGGCCAGCGTCTTGTTCTTCTTGTCGGTAGTGCGGGAGGTGAGGAGGTACGTGATGACGTCGAGTGGCGTACCAACCAGATCTGCGGGGGCCTGCTGCAACTTGTAGATCTCGGTGATAGAGGTAGAGATCCGCCGGTACTGTAACCGGGGGGGCGCCTTGTCCAGCCTGCACCACGCGCCCCCCACTTTGCTTGGCCTTGGGATCCTGTCGTCCGCGTGGAACTTCCCGTATCTGTCTTCGTCGTATGTAACCAAAGCCTGGTTGCTGGGGTACTTGGTTCCCCGTCTGAAACCCAGCGCGTCGCAGTCGCTTGCGGGGGCAGCACCTCCGAAACCGGGTGGCCACAGGAGCTTGAGCGAGGCCACCTGGTCCACGGATGGGCTGGTGATGCTAAGGAGTAGCGCGCGGGCTTCCTGCCCTGATTCCTGACCCTTGAGGAGGACATTGAACTCTTGGGGCCGTTGCAGGCGCAGCAGCAACTCCCCCTTCTGGGTGGGAAATGTATTCCGCAACTTGAACTGGTCGAGGAGTACACAGGGGGACTGCTCGTCGATGGGGGTGACCGACACGCCCAGCGCGCAGCTCTGCCTTCTTACCAAGTCTGTTTTGACCTTGGTGGGGCCATCCCAGACGGTTTCGGTGGCCGCCATGCGCTCGATCCAAGCCAGCCGGTCGAGGAAGCGCCCTCTTTGTCGTAGGTATTGCCCCCAATGCCTTGGGAGGTTCACGCCCGAGTGGACTGAGCCAGTGGGGGTGTGAAGGAGAAACTGGGCTGCTGCGCTGTTGGTGGGAACTGCAAATAGTCGGGCGATGGCATCCGCTGCTGCAGCCGCTGATGACTCAAGTACTACCTTCCTGCTCACAGAGGGGAGGGCGTCTGGCCAGCTGTGTTGGTCAATGTCTCCGTCGCGATTGGGCCTGGTCCATTCCGTTGATTCCTGCGAGGAGGCCCTGCTGGAGGCATTGTTCCGCCCCTCCCACGGGTGCCGCGAGGCGGGGGGCCATCCGAGCGGTGCAGCGAACGCGTCTGGCGGGGGCGGGGGCGGCGGCACCGTGCCCCCCCAGGCTCTGAGCGTGTTCCTGGGCGCCTTCCCCCAACCCGTCCGGCACTGGTTAGGCGGGCGCAGATCCATCGAGTGAACGGTGTCAGGGGGGGCGGCGAAGTCGAACGAGTCGTCGCGGCACGGGAAGTTGACTGGGACGTAATCCCAGTCTTCTGGGAAGGTCCAACCTGGAAGGTGGGGCAGGGTGCCCTCCTTGACTGGGTCTGGCAGCGTCCAACCGGGCCATGGTGGTCTGTTGACGGCGCGCTTGGACACCTGGTCGTAGTCTTTGCCACCCGTCCTGGTCCAGAGGTTGCCTGGCGAGGTGTGCTGTCTTGGGTCCGGCCAGCCAGTGTCTTTCTGCTTTCCTGCTTCGATTGCGTGGGTCCCTCCCAGGAGATGCTCCTTGCCGTCGCAGTGTCTCCGGCACACCTCGCACCACCAGCACCATTCGCCGTGGGAGTGCGCCGATCGGAGCCACGGGCACTCGCGCGCACGGAAGGGACGACGGCCATCAACCTTGCCCGGTCCTCCAGCGCAGGGGGCTGTGGGGGAAGGCCAACGGGCCAGTGGTCCATTATTGTTCCTCTTCGTCATCCTGCTGGAGGGGGGGCGCAGCCAAAAGCCGCAGAACATTTGTAAATGGTGGGTGGCGGAAAGTGGCTTGAGCCAAGGCAGCAGGGACCTCAGCTGACGCGGGGATCGATCGATCGGCGACCAGATCGGAGCAGAGCCAGGGCGGGGGAGGAGGGGGGAGGATTTTCCAACTGAAACGCGGCAGCGGCAAACTCGGATGGGTCGCAGAGGTTGATCTCCGGTCTGTCATGAAGGGGAAAATGAGCTGGACGGGCGGGGGCGTCGCTCGCGCTCACGCCTTCCTTGCAGAGGGAGTCGGCCCAGTAGACCCCGATGGTGGCGAGGCTGTCCGCGGCCTTGTTCAGCCTCCGTCTGACAGCTTGCCACGTGAGTACCCAGCCCGCACCTCCTGCCTGCCCTTGGGCGTCCTCCATCTGCCGGGCTAGGTGGGGCCTTCGGTATCTGGCGGCGCCCGCCCCGCACCGCACGGCGGCGAGGTTATCGCCGACCACTCTGGCGGCCCGGAGCGGGCCCTTGAGGTGGGGGAGCAAGGCCAAACCAGCACGGCAGCCCGCAACTTCGGCCATCTGCGCGCTGCCACAGTCTGGGAGCGCTACGATGGTAACGGCCAGAACTTGGGGAGAGCCAGTGGTGGGGCTGTGGTGCCACAGGATGGCCCCAGCACCTGAGACCCTGGTGGCGCCCTCAATGCACCTAGCACCACCATCAAAGGTAACTTCATAGGGCCATTGGGTACTATTGGAGTCGGGGAAGGGCGAGCTGCGAACTGTGACCTCGTCGCCCGGTTCCAAGCTAGCGTTAGCGGTCAGGGTGGTGGTATGAGACCCGCACTCCCGGCAGAAGACGGAGGTCCAGCTGGCAGTGGGAGTGGCGTCAGTTCTGGGGCAAGGGAACCAGCCTTGCCCTGGGGGCATCCATGCGGCCCGGGTCTGTGGCGCCTGTAAGACAGCGAGTCTATCCCCTGGGTTGTGGTGTCTGGTGACCACCGGGAGCCTGCGGATGTCTCCTCCAGCCCTGCGGGCGTGTCGCTGCATATGGGGCCTGGCGGCTCCGCAGATCGTTCTTTCAGGGATGGCGCATGGGTTGCACGTGCTGCGGGTGTCTCGCATGGCAGACCAGACAGACGTCTCGTCTGGGTTATCGATCCTGGGGGGGTCATCCACCTCCTGCCCCCCGTCCTCGCTGTCCCCTTGTTGGTCGATGTCGGCAACGACTATGCCCTGCAGGATGAGCCTGGCGGCGTCGGTAGCCTCCAGGAGGGTGGCTGTGAGGTTGACGCAATACCTGAAGGATATTTGGTGTAACAACTTCGCGAGCAAGGGCTGATGTTCGCCACTGCTGGCGATGGCTTGAGCGAGGGTCCGTGGGTCGTCGGGGCCCCTGACGGTACACCGAGCGAGTGCCGCGGCTGGGCACCAGTTCCACACGTGTTCGGTGGTTGCCTCGCCGAGCCCACAGAGAGGGCAGCGCCCATGTGGTCCGTCTCTGTTGGGCAGGTGCAGGTGCCCACAGGTAAGCGCGCACGCCTCTGCTTGGTCACGAAGGGAGGGGGGTGGCAGGCAGGGAGGTAGCGATTGCCAGAGGGCAGATGCGTGCGGGCCTGGGCCGATGCATCGCGCGCACGAGGCTACGCCCTCGTCGCTGGGACTGGCGGTGATCCACACGCTCTTGGCAGGTGCCCCGCATGAACACATGTGCGGTCTCCTTTCATCTTCACCCCTCCGTCTCGCCGAGCCAGGTAGGCCGTTGCATAGGACGCGAATCGCGTGGTGCGCTTCGGTGAAGGAGGTGCGGTGGTGTAGCAATTTCCATTCGTCACCGTCAGATGGTTGCCATCCCCTCCCTTGGCTGGTGTCCAGGAGCCACCTGGAGAGGTTGCGGCTGCGCATCTGTGCCCATGCGGCCGCGTAAGTAATCCAGCCGAAATGTTTGCATTCAAGGAGCTCTGGTTGTTCATTAGCCCGACATAGTGCCCGGGCGGCTTTCCGCTCGGTGATCGTCTTGGGCCTTGGGGGGGTCACTTCTGACTGCCGCGCCGCCTGGCTTGCCCACCTCAGCAGTTTGTTCCATCTGTTCCCGGCGCGCTTCCTGACAGGAATGGGGCCCCAGAAGTCGTTGAGAGCGCGTGCTCTGGCTGCGACCGCACGGGCTGTCGCGACCGGGCACCTGGGCGCGCCCTGCACTTGAAAGCGACTGCCCACCCCAGTGAGGACGAAATCGGGGACCCAGCAGGACCCAGCCAGGCCAAGCGCGGTTCTGAGCTGGACACGTAGCTCGCGCTCTTGCACGACGTCGGGGAGGGCGTAGCGGGCGGCGCACGGAGCCAGGGAGACAAGATGCGCATTCCAGGCTGCCGCCGTGCGCGAGGGGGACATTTTGGCCAGGTGGAGGGCCATGGCTCTGTCTCTCATCTTGGGAAGGGGCCGGTCCCATGTGCCTTTGTTTAGGGCTTCTTCCTGCCCGTTAGTGAGCCCTCAGTTAGGGGGGGGCTCTTCGCCTTCAGCTGCACGGGAGACGACTACTGCCCCGAGATAGGGCCACTGACCCCGCACCGAGGACCCTCCGAATGGGGCGTGCTCCATGAGGGCTCGCCACCATTCTTGATGACCAGCAGGGACAAGGGCCGTCTTGAAGGTGCAGCTGCAGGGGCGCTGGAAGGGGGTACACCAGTTGGGCGGGCTCTGTCCTGTGCTTCTTTCCACGAGGGACTGTATGAGCACGCTGGGAAGCCCGGAGATCAGTTGCTGTCACCGTCATGTTCATAGTGAACAGGTGCCTCTTCCAGCGCGGCTCTGAGGGCTGGGGAGTCTGTGGTTCTGATTCCTCTACGACGGTGGGCTTCTACCAGGAGCCCGGCTGCCTGGGCGGCCCAGGGCAGGGCGATGGCCGCGCGCAGTGCCCTCTTTGCTGTGCTGAGGAGGGCTGCGAGGTCGTCAACGTAAGTGGGGTCGTCTTCACCTGTGATGGAGGTAATCGCTGAGATGAGGGGGATTTACCCCGTGCTCCAGGAAAGCGGGGAGGCGGTGCCGCCCATCCCGACGGATCGCAGAAGGCGTCGCTCGGGCCCCTTGTATTTATCCCTGCATGTCTGTACCCGTCGGTCGGCAACCAGGGAGTTGAGCACTTGCAGCAGCCAGGGGGGGAGCTTCCACCTCCGGAGGAGGCTCCCCGCCCATTGTAGTGAGATTCTCTTAAAGGCCTTGTTTTGGTTGCAGAAAATCACTGCCGTGCAAGGGGCGCTCCCGACAGCGGCAGCAGCTTGGTTGACAAATGCATCGACGGCTGCGGCATGCCTACCCAAGAGGGCGGCCCAGGCCGGGCCTGGCTCGATTGGGGGCTTGGGGGGGGGGTCCCAGGTGCAGGGTAACCTTCGCGATATTGGGGCCACACTGGCCTCCTCTTTTGGCCGCCTGATTCGGGCTGAGGAGCGGTTCGACAGCCGGGCCTATTAGGTCAGCCAAGGAGGCTCCAAACGGCCGTCGTATGCACGTGGGTAGCTGGAGCGGTCTCATGTCATTGGGGGTTTCAGCACCAGGCTTCTTCCCGATCCACACGAGCAGGTCTACTGAAGGCCCTAGCACCTCCTCGAGGAGCGCTGGGTTGAGGTCGGCGGCATGCCAGGCCTGGGCAATGAGGCACGCCACAAATCTGGCCCCAGGGTGGTATGCTTCATAAGGCACGCCATCCACCCCAGGGGCGCTTCCGCCAGGGGTGAGGACGATGGCTGCTAATCTGCCCCAGTTTGGCTTGGGCCTGTCTGAGACTTCGACACTAGGGTGGTGCTGAGAGTACAGATCGAAGAGTCTCCTGGCGGAGTCCGGGAGCGGGGGGGGGGGGGCGGAGTGCCATATCGCACTGCGGCTGTCCCAGAGGACGTTGTCGATCTGGTTGGGTCTGTCGTGCCAGGTGCCATTGTGGTCACGTACCCCTGGGATGGCGTGGGATTTCTAATAGACTTCCGGTCCCGTCCTGTAATGGGCAGCCAGGGGGGGGGCGTTCAGCTCCAGGACCTCTTTGCGCTGGGGACAGCTTGGTTGCCCTTCTGTGGGTGACCTCGGCGTCCCATCTTCTGAGCCAAAGGCCTGCCTGGTCTGGGGAGAGGTCCTGTCCGTCCCAACCGTATTCGTACAGCCAGGCTGCCAGGGCACCCACAGGGCGCGTGGGCTCGTCCCTCTGGCTGGCCGAGGCTAGCAGGAAGCCGGGTGAGGCGCGGGGCTTGTGTCTTTTCCATTTCCCCCACCAGTCCTGCAGGGCGGAGGAGAGGGCGCGCCCCCCAAACCTCATAGGGGTAAGAAGGACAGGTGGGTTAAGGTTAACGTCGGGCGCCCCTTCACCAGCGTCCTGCTGCGCGCTGGGGAGGTTACTGACGGAGGTATCGCCGTCGTCGTTGTCTAATTGCCAGTCGGGGAAGCCACCCGGGCAAGCCGGTCTAACCCAGTCGATCGGCTGGAGGAGGCCAGTGAGGTTGACAGGCGGGACTCCAAAGGTGAGTTCCAGGTAGGCGCAACGCTGTCGAAGGTCTGCATGCGCCGCAGTGGGGAGGCTCCTGAGGTCAGCAGCCCTCATGGTATCTTCTCTTCTTGCCCTTCTTGCCCCTGGTGGTTCGAGGGAGATGAGGGCGTGGTCCGACAGCGTGAGTCTCCAAAGTTTTCGGGGTTCGTATGCATAGATCTGTCGGACTGGGCATGCGAACATATCGATCTGAGATTCGCTATCCTTGTCGATTCTGGTGGGTCCAGTCATGTGTATGGCGGCAAAGCCCGAGCTTGTAAGTACGTCCCTGAGCAGGGCCGAGGCCGCCACCTCGCCGTCTCTCGGTTGGTTGAGCTGCAGGTTGACGCCCCCGCCCCAGTAGGTGTCGAGACGCTCCCATTGTTCTGCAGCAGTGGCAATTCCGGAGAGGGTGTCTTCCTTTCTGGTAGGAGGGAGGTACACCGAGACCACACGAAAGCTCTTTTCGTGATGCTGGACAATAGCGGCGATGGCACATCCCGGGACCATGACCTGGTGCTCGAGGAGGGTGATACCGTGGGGGAGGAGGATGCCAACTCCTCCAGCCAGCCCGCCGGTCGGCCCCAGACACCCGGGGGAGGCCACTAGGGTCCTCGCGGGGAACATTGTCCTCCATACCTCTGCCTCGTGCTCGGACCAGTGCGTCTCTTGGATCAGGGCGATTCGCTTATTCATTGTGACCTGGGTAAGAAGAGCGTGTTTGACTTGATTCTTGGCCGCGGTGCAACTTCGAAGATATCATACGTTCCAACTGTTAATCCTGGGCAGACTGCACGCTGGGGTGGCGTTGAGCGCACGTATAACGTCGTCAAATGCGAGGCTACCACACATCGAGTCCCAGGTGGGTTGCCTCCAAGGGCCAGTGTGTAGGAGAGACCAAAGGCCCCTTGGTCCGAGGATCTTGTGCTGACAAATGGCTTCGAGCGCTGTATTGAGCGCACTTCGGGCGCGTTGCCAGGCCCTGGTGCGCGGCCCCGGCACGAGACGATGCCCGGGGGGGGACCCCAGCGCCTGATGGAGCGTGCTGGGGCCCTCGGTGGAATCCAGGGGCGCTTTAGCTCGGAAAAGAGTGCTTCTTCGCGCAGGAGCTGCTCTGCGAGGTCGTCCGGGAAGGGGTGGTCTCTGAGTTGTGCCCACGGGCACTGCCTTCCTGCGTGCGTTCGCGCTGCTGTCCATCCCTGCGCTATCTGGTTGCCTGTAGGGGCAGGGGCGCAGGCTGCGTCCGCGGTGCGCTTCGCGCTCCAGGCACGCAGCACAGAGACAATCCTGCGCTGCAGGCACCGTGGATCGAAGTGTATGCCAACGGCGTCGTAGAGCGCCCTGTCGCATATCCTGACTCCGCGGTAGTAACCGGCGAGGCCTATCGCCCTCGCCCTTTCATCGGCGCTAGGGGGTCTGAGTCCGTGTGCTCTGCCCTCCTTCACTAACCATCTCCCCCAGGCCCTGACTTGTCTTCTGTGGCGGGGCTCTCCCTTTCCCCTCCCGCCATGACAAGACTCAGGCCCTCGGAACATCCTGGAGGTGAGTCTGGTAACTGCTTGGGAGAATGGCATCCGGGTCGCCTGGGGCAGTCCTGGACTGCGTCCAGGTCGGAATCCTTCCGTCTGGCCTGTAAGCCCATCTTGGCCCCCAGGGACTAGGGGGGCGAGTGTCTGTTATGGTGTCAGCCGGGGGTGGGAAGTTGCCAATCCAGAGCCTATCCCTTGGGCTGGCCACGTGGTCGCCCGCGTTCATTTTGACTGCCCATTCGGGGTCAAGGTCCCCCATGGCCGCGCTCATGGCCTCGCGGCGGGCCAAGGGCATGGAGGCCACGTTTCCACGAGGACCAGGACGGTGATGTCTGGCCTTCTCTTGTTTGCAAGGTACCAGGCTGTCGGGACTGCAAAGAAGTGGGATGACTGGGCCCCTGCCAGTCCGTCCCCGCCGGCGCGCGGGCCTGCCGCCGACAGGTTACTGCAGGGAGGTCCTGCCACTATCAGAAGGGTGCTGCCCTGTTCCAACGAGTCGAGATGCTTCTCCCATGGGGTCCTGCTGTCATGGGGTCACTGCGCCTGAAGAGGTCCCATACGTCTTCCGCTATCAGTTTATGTGGGGGGCCTCCATCTTGAGGATCGGGAGCGGCTGCCCATCTGCGCGCCACTGCCTCCGCAGCTGCCCTGTTGTGCTCCGCGAAGGCGGACGACTGAAAACTGCAGCTGGCTCCTAGCTTGCTGACGAGGTCGCCCACAGCGAGTCTGGCAATTCCCCAGCCATCAAACAGGAACACCAGGTGGAGGGGGTGCGCTCGTTCGCAACGTCGCTGCTTCCTGCAGGTTCGCCTCGCGATGTCCTCCCTTACTGCTGCGCGATGTCCCTTTCGACGGTTGCTTGTACTCGAAGCCTACCCGCAATGTCGTCGACTGTCTGGTCGGGCCCTAGTATGATGGCGCCTTGCTCGTGCAAGGACCGAAGCGTGCCCAGTATAGTGTTGTTGTCCAAACCGGCCACCTGATAGGCTGACAGTACCTGGTCGGGAGGGGCGACGGGGGAAAGACCGGTGTCGCGATCTCTGTGCTGGGTCCATACCTGCTGGAAGACGTCCATGGGCTGGGGGGCCGCGGTGGGTTCGGTGGGCGCGGGGGGATTGACCCTGAGCCTTGCCCTCCTTGCCCCTTCTCCCGGTCCTTGGGGCTCAGTCGTGGCGCGCGTAAGGCCCCTTCCGAGCCTTCTTTGTCCCGTTGCTGCTGGCTGGGATTCCCACATTGATACCAAGGACCGGTAGTTGTCCTCCTCTGGTCTCGTAGTTCTCGGTCTTGCCCTGGGCCGAGTTCTCGCTCCCATGGGGCCTGCCTGTCGGATTCTTCTGTTCCGACTCCTGTTTTGCCGTCTCGTGGGGCCTGGCGGCGTCATGACCCTGCTCTGCTGGCTCATCCGCTGCGGGTGCTGGGATGTGGTCTCCTCTGTGGCCCCGGTCCGTTGGGGCTGACCCTCTGTACTGGGGTCCTTTGTGGGGGGGTGAGGGGCTGCCCTGCCTCTGCCTCCTGTTCTGGTCGTCGGGATGGGTTGCCATGGGGCGCCCCCCCCCTGAGGTTGTACCAGGTTGAATCGACGGCTCTGAGCCTGCTTGTGTCGGGGCCGAGGGAACCCCCCATGGAAACCGAGAGGATGCTGTCGAGGACCTCGTCGGTTAAAGGAAGGGAGGGATATGCTGGGCCTTCGCCGCCAGGGATTCCTGCTGCTGCAGACAGTAGGTGCGCACAGGCAGTGCCCGCAGTTAGGGCGGCGTTATTGGACAGAACGTTTCTGCCAGCTGAGTTCCTTGTGCCGATCGGCGGGCGCTGTGCCCAATATGCCCTAAAGGGATTGAGCAACCTGTGGGATAGGTAGGCCCTGGTGAAAACCTGCCTGATCTGCTTTTCGAGCTGAAGCATGGAGGTGCCCCATGCGATGGCACTGAGCACCGTCTTCCACCTTATTCTATCCGCGCACCCCAGTCCCTCCCACTGCGCGGGGGGGCCGAGGGAACAGAGTGTCTCCGCTGCGCTGTTGATGAGGTGGCTCCACTTGCGCTCCATGCAGGGCGGGAGGTACGCACGTGCTCTCGGGGAATCACCCCTTCCCAGCGGGTCACCAGGTAAGCTTCGGGGGACACTGTCTGGTGGTGGCCTTCTCCTGTGGATCCAGGCTTCGGGTGTATCCTCTACTTGCGCCGCGCCCCTTGGCTCCTGGTTGGCTTGAATGCCCTCTTCACAGCTGCCCACGGGCCCGCCTCTCCCAGCCTGGGGCGTCGGCGCTGGGGGCGGTCCGGCACCCTGCTCTCCCGGCCGGGGAGACGGATGCTCATGGGCAGGGGTAGAGCGTGGGTTGGAAGGGGGTTGTCGCTCATGCTGGCCGACTGCCCCTCTGTCTGCCGGGGGCTGTGCCGGGGGCTGTATCTGCGGGGTCCGTATGTCTCCGCAGTCCGCGCTGCTGCGTTCTTCCCCACGATCCCGGCTGGAGCCGCTTTCCAGTCCCGCAGCCGGGTTGCTGTTCACAGCGGCGCTCCCTGGGGATGTCGTAAGCGGTGGGTTGTCCTCGCTGCTCCTCTCGCTCCTGCATCGCTGCTGGTTGTGCGCCGTGGGACAAGTGGCCTGGTCGTGCGGACACGGCTGCTGCGGTGTGTTCGCCTGCGCCGTTGGGGGGGGGGGAGTTGGCCGAGGTCGGGGAGTGTTGCTGACCGCGGTCTGCGGGCCCCCGCTAGCAGTGCCCCGTCCGACTGCTGGGGGCCCGCCCTGGGCCCTGCTGCGCGCGACCTGCGGTTGCTCTTGCCCTGCTCGTGCAGGTCGCGCCCTCGCCCCGCTTGAGCGGTCACCGCGGTTGCCTCTGGGTGTCCTTCGCGGCCTGGGTGCTCTCCCAGGATCGTGCCGTAGCCTGTCCTCCTGGGCGGCCCTCCTTAATCTTTCGTCTAATCTGTTGAGCCTCTCGTCCGTACCGGGGGCCAGCCTGTGTGCTGCATCGCTGTCAATGTCCGCACCTCTGCTCCCCAGAACCTCGAGCCACGGGCGCTGGGCGGCGTAGGTCGGATCGGGTTCGGGGGAGAGCCACTGTGAGAAAGGGAGCTGTCTGGTGACCTCTTCTTTTATCCCGAGCTCACTGATGAGCTGGAACAAGTGGTCCCTGTCCAGTGTGCTAGGGCCAGCCAGCTGAAGGATCCATATGGCCGCAAAAAGGTCCTAGTTGCACCTCATGATGGGTCTGCCCTCTTCCTGTCGCCGCTGTTCGAGCACAAGTCTGGTCTGGATGCCTCTGGCCAGGTCGTGAGTACACTGCTCGTCGATGCAGGCCTGGAACCTTCCAAGCATGCCGTGTGCGCATGTAACGGCATCGCTCTCCGCCCTTACCAGTGCGGCTCGCGTCTCTGCTCTTACTCGGTTTCTGCGTGCGAGCACTTCTGCGAGGGGGGGGATACACCCTTGGGCGGGCTGGGCCTGGGAGGGGGTCCACGGCTGCACGCCTTCTTGGAGGTATGGTCGCGCTGGGGGGGGGGGGGCTGATGCCAATTCCCAGCTCCTCGAGCGTCGGGGCGCGTGCGGGGGTGGCATCTAATTTGGCAAGGTGCACTGGTCCGAGTAGCAGTTGCAGGGACACTCTGGTCTGCGGGCGGTCGGCACCTCGATTGGCCGATCTTAGGTCGGCCTCGGCAGGTAGCGCGATGGTGACCCACATGGGGCTGGAGGTGTACAGGTGACCGTGCTCTCCGCAGGTGGGGATGCATACGGCTCCTCCCGCTGCTACAGCAGCTGTGAGATGCTCCCCTGGGTGGAGTATGGTGCTATAGTCTCGCAGGCCGCCCCTGTACTCCGAGGATATGCGGCGGGTCGAGTTTCGCCCGTCCATGACGTCGTCCACCTCGCGCAACCAGTCCTCGGGCATGGCAGGGGGGGGCCCTCGTGATGGTTATACCTTCCCTGCCATCGGCCCCTTCGGGCAGCGGCAAGGCCCTCGCGTGCAATCTGGTCCCGGATGATCCTATCGAGGCAGAGAACATCCGTAGCGCAGCGTGGCGAGGGATCCGGGGGCCTGGACGCATGGGCCTGGGGCGGGGGGATCCGACCTGCCCTCCTCGCCGGTCAAAGGCTATGACTTCCAGTATGTGTGGCTGCACGGCTCGTCTGGGGGCCTGCCGAACCGCCTCGTCCATGATTGCCTCAATGTGCTCCGTTTGTGCCCTGGGGATCCCCGCGTCTCCCCTGGTCTGCTCTCTTGAGGGGGTGGCCGGGAAGATCCTGACTACCTGCAATCCCGCCGCGATGCAACTGGCCCCGCAGAAGGCGGCTGACATGGTGGCAGCGGTGTTGGGTCTGACTCTCACCTGTGCCATGTGTTTGTATTCTCCTGTGTCAGGGAACCGGGCATACACCGTGGTAACCTGTTCCACCGCTCCAGTACCCACAGTGGCTTCGACGGCTTCGATTCGATCCTGCCGTCTGGATTGCCCTAGGTCTGCTATGTCCCACCGAAGGTGGAAGCCGTCTTCCGGGTCGGCTAGCCTGACGAATGAGGGCCGCCATCCCAGCTTCCTTCTAGAAGATTTCTTCGAGGGCCGAGGGCCGGGGAGTTGCGCGCGGACCCGAATACTTTGGGGAGTTCGTCCTTGAGGTATCGCAGCATCGGGGCAGCGATTCTCTCTGGGGTTTTTATGAGGAGCAGCCCTCCCCCGTTGAGGCCTACACGGCATCAAAAAGCTGCCGCTGCGTCTGCTGCGGTTGATACGGCCAGGCGCGCGGCGGCGGCAGGGATGGGGATGTGCACGGAGTCGGACGCCTCACTGGACCCCCAGGTACTCCCATTGATGTTGGTTGCCGGCGCCGTCTGCGCCGCGACCTGGAGTTCTTCGAGGGGTGAGTCTGCGGGGGCCTGCACGTGTGTCCATCTGGCAGGTCGACGCCGAACCACGTGGTGGAAGAGTGGCTCTAGCCCGGCTTTTAGGAGGTTCTCGTCCCTTGGCAGGGATATCATGGAGGTGGCCCATTCCACGTCCACTGTTGACTGTTCGCTCCCCTCTCAAGTTTGCTGCCATCTAGTAATCTGTGCCACTCTGGCGTCGTTCCGCTGTTCTGGTGTGAGTATGTGCAGGGCGTCGCTGGTGTCTGCGCCCATGCCTCCCCAGTGTACCACGGTGGATGGTGGGATCTGGGTTCTTTGGGGGTGGTCTGTCATGTGGAACTGTGCCGCCACGAGCTGCACTAGGGGGGGGGGCATCTTCCCCGTTATTACTGGGTCCCCTATGGGGACCAAATGCGTGATCATGCCCGTGGCTCGGTATCCCCATTGGGCGTTGGCTATGGCTATCAGTTCAGTCGGGTCGGGGCCTCCTGGCGTTGGGACCCCTTGCCCGGTTAGGGAGGGGATCCTACATTGGCCATCACCCGTGCCTGCTGCTGACAGCACCGCTTGTATCTGGGATGCGCTGGCATCCGCGATTAGGATGGTGGGGGTAGTGCCCCGTTCCTCCTCGGGAGTGGCTCTGTTGCAAACCAGTTCCTTGATCTGCTCATATGCACTGGGGCCTGCCATTGATAGGGTGATGCCCGTGCTGCCCGCGCGTCTATCGCCGAGCAGTGACCTTTGGGCGATCACTAGCTCAGCCCCTACCTCCTTGGCGGCCGCCATGAGCAGGGGGGCGGGGAAGGACGGGGGACCCCATCGGTCTGTGGTCTCCTGGCAGGAATCTGCCGAGGAGGGTGGCCCATCTCGATTGGGTGATCATTGGGATTGAGCGCATTCTCTCCTGTTTGGAGGGAGGAGTTGGGGCGGCGCTGTATCCTGTTTCTCCTTCGCTCGCCTGCCTGGGAGGCGCACTTTCGCTATCGTGATCCACCTCCATCTCTTCAGGTTGCGGCGGGTGGGTGCCTGTGAGCTGTTACATGTTCATGTATTATTTGCATGTCGTGGACCGTTATGTATGTGTTCGGTCGGCGTATGGAGACCAAGTCGGCCCTCAGGCAGTCCGACTCCGTGGCTAGAGAGTGAGTCGCAGCTGCTAACTCTCTATATGTGATGGGGGCCCTATGGGGGCCAGGAGCCCGTCCCTGAGCTGCAGCATTGCCTGTGCTTCGTTGGGGGGCGGAGCTCCGGGAAGGAGCGCCGCGACGCTGCCTCTGTCGTTGGCTCTGCAGCACGGGCACCGAATGGGCATGGAGTTTCTCCCTTCTCGGAAGATTCCAGGCTGGCTCTGCCTCCATCGGTCGAGGCAGTGCTTGTGGAATCTGTGTCCACAGGGGACCAGGGTCTCCGCAATCCCGCAAAGCTCCCCAGCGCAGATGGTGCAGGACTGCTCGTCTTCGCCTGTGTCCCATCCTGGTCTCGGCCCTGGCTCGCCGGCCCCGAGGGCCCGTTCGGCATCTCCAGGCGGATCGACGGCGTTGGAGATGGATGTGCCCAGGCTCTCTGTGAGGAGACGCGCGGTCGAGGCCGCCTCTTCCTCAGTTAAGCATGCCTTGAGACCTGCGGCGCGCGCGAGGAGGCGAATCTGTCCGTTCCTGAACGGGGGGTAGGCGCAGGGGGCCTGGTCCCCCCCCTCACTCAGTATGCCTCTGATGTCGTCGGGGGCGTGTGTGCCTGCTATCTGCGCCCATCTGGTGAGGACCTCGAACGGTCTGATGTCCATACCACGAACCCGGAGCACTGGTCGGAGGAGGGGGGTGCAGTGCGGCGCCAGGCACAGCCACATGGCCCTTGATATCCAGCTCCCTGGCTCAAGCTGGGCCCTGGCCTCTCTGAGCAGCCCTCCTGCCACCAACTGCGCTTCTGCGCCGCTGAAAGAGGTGCGGTCTATGCGCTGTTGCCTGGATCTTCCTGCGGCTTCGTCGTCTCTTTGCGTGGCGCCCAGGGCTCGAATGAGGGCATCCAGCGCGTCTCTTCTGCCGCGTGCCTGGGGGGGGGGGGGGGGGGCGATCTGAGGCTGCAGTTTGATTCGTCGCCGAGGATTTGTCTGATGTCTTCGCGCCAGGGAGTCGTGGTGCTCTGTGCCCCTCCCTCTGTGGGGGAGGGAGGTTGGCGCCCTCCTGTTCTCCTGGCACCCGCGTTGCCACTCCTGGCGTGCGCCCTGGCGCTTCGGGCCTGCGCCCCGCGTTCCACTGCGCCCCTGTCTGCTGTTAGGATTGCCTCTTGGAGTTGTCCGAGCGGGTCGAGCCAGCTCATGGCACGCTCCTGGAGCTCTGGGTGGATGTATCCCCCTGGGAGGGGGGCCTCAATCACTCTTCCTGTCTGACGAGATAGGGTTGCCGCTGTTAGCCCGAGGCGGTGGCGCGCTCCTTCTAGCGAGGTGCTGCCCATGTAGTGCCATCGCCTGGCTGCGTGCGTCACTAGGGAGCGAGGGATTCCGGTGGCCTCGAAGACGCGTTCAAGTGTGGCCCGAACCCCCTCTGTGGTTGAATCCCGAATAAACAGGACCAGGAGCCTGCTCCAGGTCATGTTGTTTGGGATGCTGTCGTTTGCTACCTGGGCCCGGATCTCTGAGATCTCCTGCAGCAGTCGTCGCGCGCTGCCCTCGCTCTCTGGGGGGAGCTGGGTGCGTCTATTCGGCCGGTGCCCATCGCTTGTTCGGGTCTCGCCCCCCTCTCTCCTCATGGTTTGTTGGTTGATCTCGCGAGTCGCGGGAGAGCCCACCCCTCGTGCCCATGCGCGCAGTGCGATCGCGAGACGCGTCGCTTCACCGCAGGGGCTGCCTGGCGCAAGGCGGTGGACAATGAGTCTCCCCTCCCTTCTGGCAGAGGCGATGAGGGCTGCGCAGGCCACTTCTGTCGCCTCGGTCCGGCGCCTCGATAGAGGCCCTGTCCGCGGGGGTGGCGAGGAGGGCTTGATCCAGAAAATTGCCCCCTATTTCTCTGCGAAGCCATGCTGCGTCCCCCGTGGGGAGGCTGTCGAGGCACTGCTGGCATCTTGCCCTCAAGTCTTGGGCCCTGGGCCTGGCGCCCGCTGGGCCGGGGAGTTGGGCCGGCAGGGCCACGCTGGAGGTTTGGGCAAGGCCGCCAGGCACCCAGTCGCGTAACGACCTGCCGAAAGGGTTTCCCCTGATGCGGTCCCGGATACGTGAAACAGTCTCCAGGGCCCACCCCTGCGGGGCGCTGCAGAGTCTGGCGAGGGCGCCCACCGCAGCTCTGAGCATCGGTTCATCTCCCAGTCTTGCGTCGTCCCTCACGGCAATCGGGTGCCCGGTTTCGTCTGCGGCCCTCCCGCTGGCAAGCGCCATGTCTGTCATGTGGCGCCATGCTGCGAGTAACTCTGCGATCAGCCATGACGGGGAGTAGCTGGTGGTCTCTGGTGGGGGGTCCGGGGGGCCGATGCGGCTGGCGATGGGGGCGCATCGCGCCCCCACTCTGGCCAGCTGGAAGGTGAGCGGGGTACCTAGCAAGTCTAGAGGATGTCCTGGGGCCTCGAGGCTGTCGGGGTGGAGTCCGTTCGCGGCTATCACCCATGGGGTGGCTAGCCTTTTGACAGACGGTGCGCATGGGGCCGCGCGGGCACCGTGCAAGCCAGCAGCCGCAATAATCGCATCTGTCGACAGGGCGAAAGAAGTCCCCAAACCTTATCATGTGGGATGTACTGTCTATGGGCCAGGGCCCTTCGGGCGTGTCGCTACCCTCGAGGGCGGGCCCTGATGGCGGGGGCGGCCCGGCCATCCTGCCCCGCGCCGTGTTGCACGGAAGAGAGGGCGCCCGCCCCTGCGTCGGCCCAGTGTCCCCTGCTGACCGCCCAGTTCCTGACTTCATTGTGATCCGGGAAGTGCACCAGGTTGCGTCGGTGCTCGTGGATTAGGTAGCGGCACAGCTTGGCTTTGTGCTCTGAGTCGGACCCAGCCAGGTTCGCGTCGGTTGCGTCGGGGGCAGCGCCGTGGCACCACCTCGAGAGCCCTAGCAGGGACGGCGGAAAGAGGCCCTCCGACGGGTCCCCCACCCCGATGTCTGTGTAGAAGGCGGCATGGTGCAGTACCTCGTATTCACTTTCTGTCGCAACGATTTCATCCTGAGTTGGCTCGTCGCAGTCCAGGCTCTCCGTTTCGATGGCGGGATCCAGTGTCAGGCTTGCGTAGCGGAAGGCCAGTGCCTGAACTGGGTCCGGACCTACTCCTCCGAGCCTTGCCTCATGGTCGGACCCTGTGATCGACCATGCCAACCAGGAGAGGTCAAGCTCTGCCACTGCCGAGGCGCAGGTGTACCTGCTCCGTTTGCACCACGTTGCTGGGGCCTGCCGCGAGTGGGCATTGGGCACCCCCTGCTGCGGAAGGGCCCCCGCTAACGGCTGCATGCCAGGGGGGGTGGCGGAGCCAGCAGAAGCTTACCATGTTTTCAAGACCACTGTTCATTGCCTCGTTGCGGGGCGAGCGCCTGGGGAGCTCTCTCCACGGGCCCTCCCTTGGTTCATGGTGCTCCATGAGCGCCGCTAGTGTGCCGCCTCTCATGGTGCCCCTTGGGTCGACGACTCTCGGGGCCAAGAGGGGGGCGTCAGCGTCACGGGTGCCACAACGCCTGGGTTGTGGGGAGGGCCTGCGGTTAGCTGGATCAACTCCGTGTCCAAGGTCAACCACCGTTCCTTTCGAATTGAGCGACCTTGAGCCTGGCGGCGGGGCCGGGGGGAGGCCAGGAGGAGGCGTGATCAGGCGACCGTGGACGCGAGCGGCTGATCTGCTGTCGATCTCGTCGGGGTCCTCCCAGTCGTGGGGCGCTTCGCTATCGGGGGTGCTTCCGCTGGGCTCGCGATCTCGCAGAAGCCAGTCCCAGTCGACCTCGTCCCAACGACGCTGCCGTCCGTCGTCCGCGTCGATCCCGATCGGGTGGAAAGTGAGCGCGGGGGAGATCTCAATGTCTTCGCCCAGGCCCGTAGGGGGCAGAGGAGTCGGGAAGGCAGAGGAGGGAACGTGCGGGGGCGAAAGGGGTGGGTCGGGTGGGGGATCCTCCCCGCCGTCGCTGGTCAAGTCCAGCGGGTTCCTGGGTGGGGCCGCGCGCCCGCCAAGGGCGCTGGCGGGGCTCGATCCTGCAGGGGATCTTCTGGCGATCTAACATTGCCAGCATCATTCCTCGGCATCACGCTACGCATGGGGTCGCAGCCAAAACGCGCAGTCACTGGTGAATCTTGATTAGAATTGGTGGCGCAGCCAAGAGCCGCTGGACACAGATCCTGCACTAGAGGCGGAGGAGGAAGATGGGGGGCGCAGCCAAAAGCCGCAGTAACTTGTGAATTGGAGGAGGAGGGGGGTAGGGCGGCCCTCTGGAGCAGTGCTGCCTGCTCTGGGTCCTCTCTCTGTTCTGCCCCTAGCGGTCTCTGAAGTGGCCCATCCGTCGCCGCGGGGGGGGGCCTGCTCGCCTGTCCTCCTGGTGGGAGGCCAGCTCCGTCAACTTCTATGGGCTCCGATTGTCTCTCTCCAGATGCCTCGTTCACTGCCGTCTCTTGGTTCCCTACGCGAGCCTCATTCTCGGCCTCAGGGGGCTGGGTGGAACCTGTCGCTGGGGCTTCGCAATCACGGTCTGCCCCCCTGCGGGGGGAGGGGGGAGGCGTGGACGGAACTGGGATCAGAACGGGATCCAGGGCGGCGCCAGGGCGAGCTCCATTCCCCTCTTTCTGGTTGCCGTTCTCCGCGGGGCAGAAGGCTAAAGTGGGCACCGCTGGCGTCGTCCCTGCGTTTGCCTCGTCTGCTCTGACGCCATCTGACTGATTCTCCATGCGAGGCGGCTGAGGCCCGTGCTGCCTGGCGGCGCAGCTGCAGCGATGGCCGGCGCGCCCAAGGGGGGGGCGGAAGGGGGGCCAGCCGCGGCCCGCAGCGCAGCGTACGGACGCCCCCTCGAGCGGTGGGAGACTGTCCCGGGACAGGCCCACCAGACGGCTTGAGCCAGGCTTGAGCCAGGCTACGGATCTGGTGGGGATACGCGAAGCGTCAAGAACTTCCTTGCTGGGCCGGGGCCCAACACGGGCCTTCTGATGCCCAGAACTTTCACAAACAAAACATGTGTTCCGCGAAGCCTGAGAGTCTGGGGCACGAGAAGGAAGATGATGAGGAGGAGGAGGAAGTGGAGGCAGAGGCGGAGGCAAAGGAGGAGAAGGCAAAGTGTGTTTTGGCACCCCCGCAACGGGCGACCGCGTCAAGGGGCTTGATCGGGGCAGCCCCCGCCACGCGGGCGGCTGTCGCCTTGGAGATGCTTTCCCAGGACGGCGAATTCTAACCACGCCCATCACCCGCAGGCACATTTGCATACGCATGATTCATGACCTCACAGCTTGATCTGCCTCCGAAGCTTTGGGCTCTGCGTGGCGCAGCGCCGCCTGGCCGCGGACACCGCCTCTGGCGGTCCGGAAGCACCGGCGCGCTCGGCGTGCATGGGCGCGTTGCCGCAGGGCAGGCCTCGGCTTTGCAGCGGGAGCAGAATTGGCCAGGGGCGGACCAGGCCAGAGAGATCCAGGGATCGTCGCGTCGAGCCCGAGGAGGAAGGCAGAGGGGGGCGGGGCTTTGCAGCAGGCTCATAAGGCCTCCCCAGCCTCCAGAGAAGCCTTTTGCGTGCAAAGTCTTCTCCGAAGACGCAGGTGGATCCTCTGAAGGGGGGAGGGCCTCTGAGAAGCGCCGCCGCCTTCTGAGAGGGCCCGCCCTCTCTCACTTCCCTCCTGGGCTCGCCGCCGAAGGGAGCCTCTGGAGGCGCCCAGGGCCCGAGGAAGACCAGAGACGCTAAGAAATCCGGTCTTCGGGCCGCGGTCCTCGATCCCTCGCCCTTCTCCCAGGGCGCGGGCGGCAGCCGGCGCTGCGAGTCGCTCTCCACCCGATCGAGCGAAGAGAGGGGCGCCTCGCCTCACCCCCGAAGGCGGCCGACGGCGACGAATCTTCGAAAGCGAACGACGACAAACGACGGCGACAGTGCGAGGCGGGAAGTGATCCATATCCACCGCCTGGGGAACCAACGTCCTGGGATGGATACGAATAAATTTGGGCTCGAAGGAAGACGACAACGCCGGAGGACGACGACGACAGGTGACGACAAACGATGACGGCGGTGGACGACGACGGTGGTGGACGACGACGACGACGACGACGACGACGTCGACGAAGACGACGACAACGACGACGAGGACGACGACGACGACGCCGTCGACCAAGGCAACCGAGGGCTCCACGCGCCACCTCCACCAGCTCGGAGCGGACGTCCACGGGCTGGCGCGACCTGGGCATCGGGGGCCCCGCCGCCGCCGGGGGCCGTCGCCGTCGTGGTAGTCGCTCGTCGCGGTCGTCCTGTATCCCTGCCTGTCTCTGCCCCTTCCCCCTCACCCTTCCTGAAGCCGCACGCTGACATGGACTACGGATCCGTGGATCTGGCGCGCCAGTGCCGTCCCATTTGGCCACGGCGCGCGTCGATTGCGCACGGAAGCGGGACCCGTCGCTAATGCATTCGCCTTGATGTATGCTTGTTTTTCCTCGATCGCCGTGGTCGTCCTGGCACCCTCTGTCCCTCTGTCCATGCCCCTCACCCACCATCCCTCCCTTCAGCTCTTGTGTGCGACTCCCCCGCTGCTGCTGCTGCTGCTGCTGCTGCTGCTGCTGCTGCTGCTGCTGCTGCTGTTGCTGCTGCTGCGCCGCGCGCCTGCCTCCTGGGACTTCGACCATACGAATCCTTGAAACAGATGCGACAGTTTGGGACGAAAGCGCGCGGCGCTAAGGCCAGAGCCACGTTTTAAAAAACACAACCCGCCCTCCATCTTTAAAGCTCTTCCAAACTTGCACAACACGTATGCGCAGCGCTATATCGGGAACCGCACTTTGAAAACCACCACCCCGTCCTCGATTTTCCTACATGATATGAAAAAGAATGCGCGGCGATTTTTGGCGAGAGCCACATTTTGAAAACCAGCCGCAATCAAAACGTTGAAACTGTTGCTAACAGAAGCAGCAGATCAAACCGACCCGCCCTCCATCCTAGAAGCTGCTGCAAGTCTTAATCTTCAGGGTCAAAAATGGTGAGGAAGTCTCAAACGGAACGCCAGGCCCGCCCTACCAGCTCGTCCGTGGGCGCGACATGGAGTTATGCACAATGATGAAGGAGGAGGAGAAGGAAGAGGAAGAGGAGGAGGAGGAAGAGGAGGAGGAAGAGGAGGAGGAGGAGGAGGAGGAGGACGAGCGGAGGGGAACGACAGATTGGGGGTTTCAGCCAACAAATTGTTGTGTAAAGTTGGGCTCTGGGGTAGGGCGCCTGGTGGGGCTCTCGGCTCTCGGGGGGGAGGTCCTGTTCCAAATCCCCCTCCTCCTGGGGCCAAAGGGCACGCCCTCCTGCCGTCCCCATTCCCTGGGCGTCCCAAAACGGTGCGGTGACAGACCGTGCGGTGACATCGGAATCTCCGAAGACCTCGCCGCACGGTCCGTCACCGCACGGTTTCGAAAGTTCGGAGGCCCCGGGTCGCCCAAGACGCCCTCGGAGAGCGACTCAACTCCCAAAACCGTGCGGCCACCCTGAAACCCCGCTGACTCACCACAGGGTGTGGTCACAGCACCGCTTGGGACCCCCGACATACCGATACCGCTGCTCCCTGGACCTCTCGAGGGGTGCGCTCTGCCCAGAATTTCACAGCGACTCCAGCCGCGGCGACGAGGAAAGGGCAGCGGTGTCGGTACTGTCTGTTCCTCTTCAGACACCCTCCCAATACTTCGCACCTGCTGGTGGGCACCTCTGGAACCCAGCCCTCCCCGACCCTGGGTCTCAGCAGCGGGCCCCCACGGGGACCCCACAGACCCAGCGGGGCGCTCGCAGCAGCGGAAGGGAGCAGTCACTAGTATGTGCGCGGTGGGGAGAGAACACCCACAAGCAAGACGATAACACCATGCTACAATCCGTCATCCCTGCTCGCTGGACTACCCTTTCTCCCCTGACTGTAAGTTCCATTGCCGTGCTCTGTTCTCCCACTCGTACAACGCGCGCGCGTTATCCGCGGAGGAGAACTGCAGTCATCGCGCCATCATAGGGAGCGCCGAGCAAGGGACGAAGGGGTTTCTCCTGGCCACGGCGAGCCTCGGCCACGAGCAGGCTCCCCGACCCTGGTGCCTGGAACGGCCCGGAGACCAGAAGCCCTCCTGAGCCCAAGGTGGTCTCTTGATGACGCAAGCTCTGCGGCATCGCTGATGCGCTCTGGGGGTGCTCTTGTCCTTCCCTCGTCCTGCTCACCCTCCACATCTCTCCACATCCCCCCTCCTGCCTCCACCTCCTGCGACATCCTTGTCTTCCGACCTCCGAGAAGCGCGATCCGCCGTCGCTGGCCTCGGGAATATCTGCTGGGGGGAGTCAAAAACCCGGGTGCCCCCACCCCCTCCCCACCCTGATAAAAGTCAGAGCGGGGGGGCCAGAGGGGTCAGAAACCAGGGCCGCCCCCCCCACACAAAAAAACTCGCCCCCCCTTGTCCCCCGCAAGAAACCAGGGAGGTCTGAACGACCCCGCCCCCCCGAGAAAATGATTCGAGGGGTCCAGGCCACCCCCTGGAAAATTACTCGGGGCGTCCAGAATTCCCCCCCCGCAACGACGACGCCAACGCCGACGACGGTGACAACGTCAGCAGCGGAGGCGGCGCACCTGTAGCTGGCGCCCGCGCCAGGTGCCAGCTCTGATGGAATGCAACTAGGGCTCGACCCAGCTCTTTCGGTATCCTGCGAGGGCCCTACTGTACTCAACTCGGCTCTCCTCTACTCTACTCTACCCTGCTCTACTCTACCCTACTCTATTAAACCATACAGTTCCCCAATACACTCCGCTCTCCTTTACTCATACTCTACTCGATCCTATTATACTCCTACTTTACTCTACTCTACTCAGCTCTGCTTTACTCTACTCTACTCCACTCTACTTTACTTCTGTTCTACTCTACACAGCTACTCTTCTCCACTCGACTCTACTCTAATGTGACCTACATATCCCTAGTATTATCTACTCTACTCTACCCTACTCTACCCGACCGCATTCCACCCTACTCTACCCGACCTTTCCCTTCTCTAATCGTACCCTACCCTATCCAACACTACCCTACCCTACTGTGTCCAATCCTACTCTAATCGACTCTACCCTACCCTACTTTACACTACTCCTATTACACTATACTGTACGCCGACTCTACTCTGCACGACGTCGTCGTCATCTTCGTCGTCTTCGTCGTCGTCGTTGTCGTCGTCGGCGGCGTCGTCGGTGTCGTCGGTGTCGGTGTCGTCGTCGTCGGCGCCGGCGTCGGCGTCGTGGTCGACGTGGTCGACATGGTCTTCGTTAGTCGTCGTGAGCCTTCCGTCGTCGTCGTCGTCGTCGTGCGTCGTCGTGCATCGTCGTCGTCGTCGCCATCGACGTCGTCGTCGTCGTGCGTCGTCGTCATCGTGGTCGACGTGGTCGTCGTGGTCGTCGTGGTCGTCGTGAGTCGTCGTCATCGTCGTCGTCTGAATTATCGTCGTCGTCGTTTGCTGGCGGCGGCGACGCCATCGTCGTCGTCCTCGTTGTGAGGGGGAGGGGGAGGGGGAGGGGGAGGGGGAGGGGGAGGGGGGGAGGGGGGCCCTCTGGACCCCGAATCATTTTCCCCAGGGGGGGGTTCTGACCTCCCAAAGAAATTTTCCTGGGGGGGGGGCGGGGGTCCGGAACCCCCCCCCACATGGTTTTCGGGGGGGGCGAGGGGGTTGAACCCCCCCCCACGTGCCAGCAGCGGCGGAAGGCGCTACTTCCGACCTCCTCATCTTCCTGCTCCTCCTCCTCCTCCTCCTCCTCGTTCTCCTCCTCCTCATCCTCCTCCACCTCCTCGTCCTCCTCCTCCTCCTTCTCGTCTTCCTCCTCCTGCTTCTCCTCACTCTTCCTCCATCCTCCTCCCTCACCCGTCAGGGTCCGTCCCTGCCAATTTCCCGAGCCGCGTCCGGCCGTGGCGACGAGAACCTCCAGAGATGCCACTAAACAAGCTCAGGCGACGAAGACGACGGCTCCGTCGCCGACGCCGACGACGACCCCCAGACCAGACCAGGTGTGCGCTTTCTTGCCTGAATCTCGAAGCGAACCCAGCTGTGGCGGCGACGGCGCCCCCAGAGAGGCCCACAGAGGCCGAAACACATCCACAATCCTCGATCATCGAACCTCGATCCTTGAGACGCCGACGGCGACGACGCAATGATGTCAACGATAGCGACAACGACGACGGTGAAGGCGATGTCGACGACGACGACGACGACGACGACGACAAGGACGAGGACGAGGACGAGGACGACGACAAAGACGACGACAAAGACGACGACAAAGACGACGACAAAAAAGATGACAAAGACGCCGACGACGACGACACACGATGACGACGACGACGACGACGACGACGACGACGACGACGACGACGACGACGACGACGACGACGACGACGACGGCGGCAGCGTCGCCGACGCCGACGCCACGGCAGCGGCGGAGCGTCGGCGGTTGCCGTCGATGCCGCCCCGGCGGGCCGCTGCTCGCCACCGTCCGCGGCGAGGCCGTGCCGCTTCGAGCACAGCCCGCTGCCGCCGGTGCAGCAGGCCGCGCCGCCTGGCCGCCGCCGCCGTCGGCGTCGGCGTCGGCGTCGGCGCCGCCGTCGGAGTCGGCGTCGGCACCAGCATCGGCGTTGGCGTCGGCGTCGTCGTCGTCGACAGCGTCGTTGCCGTCGTCGTCGTCGTCGTCCTCGTCGCCATCGCCGTCGTCGTCGTCGTCGTCCTCGTCTTCTGCGTCGTCGACGTCGTCGGCGTCGCGTCGGCGGCGTGGGCGTGGGCGTCTGCGGCATGTGCGTCGGCGGTATGGGCGCCGGCGTCGGAGCCATCAGCGTCGGCGTCGGCGGCGCAGTCGGCTTCTTCGGCGTCGGCGCCCGCGTCGGCGTCTGCGGCATCGTCTGCGTCAGCAGAGTCGTGGCTGCGATGGCTCGAGGTTCGAGGACCGATCATTCGAGAATCGATCCGTTTGGGGAGAGCTTTTATTCGACCTGCGGCAGGCCCCTCGCGGCCACGGCTTGATCCGCCTCAAAGTTCTGGTCAGAGCGTGTCCCAGGACAGGTCTGGACGGAGTCGACGTCGGCGCATCGAAGTCGGCGTCGGCGTCGGAGTCGCTGGCGGTTTCGGCGGCAGCAACCGCCACGTCGTCGAGGGCGTCGGAGTCGCAGCACACCACGCAGCGACAAGCCTCTGGAGGCCCCCAAGACGGGCGCCTGAAATGCCTAGAAGCCTGGATCCTCGAGCCTCGACCCCCTCGATCCCTCCAACCTCCAACCTCGATCCCTCGACCATCGAGTCTCGACCCCTCGATCCCTCGATTTTCGATCCCTTGAACCTCGATCCCTCGATCCCTCGATCCTCGATTGAGAGGGAACGATCAGCAGGGGCCAGCTCAGGGGGAGAAACATCGAGCTGGGATCGGCGATACATCGCCGATAAATCGGCGACAGACCACCGACAGCGAACCCGTACATTCCTGGGCGGCGTGGGCTATCGGGCCCATATCGGCGATCGATGGGCGGTTGGGGGTCGATGCATTCCCCCTGAGCTGCTCCCCCCCATTGTTACATTTCTTCCGGGTCGTGACTGGGCTCTCTGGCTGCCGTTCGGGACGATCACAGAACCCAGGGAGCGTCCTCGACGAGGCGCGGGGAATGGAAACGACCCCCGGGCCCCGAAGACGATCGAAAAACATTTGAATGCGTTTGAAAACTCGCCCTCCTGAGCCTGTCCCCCCTGACGTTGCCCCTGATCGATCCCTCGATCCTTCGGCCACGGACGGCCAGCGGCGGCGGCCGCTCCGCCCGCGCGGGGGAGGAGGCGCCTGCGCAGCAGATCGCCGGGCTCGGCCGGCAGCCGCGGCACCCTGCCGCCTGCTGCGTGGGGCGGGGGGGGGGGGCGCGGTCGCGGCCAGCCCCTGGCTGCTGCCGCGAGGGGCGGCGATAGCAGAATGACAGAGTCAGAGAGAGAGGGGGGAGTGCTGCCCGAACGGGGGTTATTTAGCCTGGGGCGTGCGTTCGTGGTCCACATTGGTGTGCTTCCGGGATGGATACAGGGGATGGACACTTGGGATGAACAATGGGGATGGACCCTGGGGATGGACTCTGGAGATACACACGTGCATGCGCACCGCTTACGCACCCCCTCCCTTATCCCCAACTGCGGGGAACTAGGTACTCCTCCTGATCCCAATCGTCGCGTCCTCCATGGGCGCTGCTGAGACGGAGATGAGATGGAAGCGTCCGTTTTTAATAGCCGCCCCTGCCGAGCAGCGCCCGAATGTAAAATTCCACCAGCCCTTTAGAGCGTGACTGGTTTAGCGGTTGCCTCGTCCAACCCTCCTTTCATCCCCTTCGGGGAGGGATGCATCACTGTTCCCTAGTGACAGACACCCCTTCCACCAAGCGACCGGCAGCCAACCGGGACCAACGAAAACATAATGAGAACACCACCGATCAAAAACCATACGAGGCATGGGGCAACATGTTGGGTCAAGCTCGCGGGCCCGGCGAACATTTCGCACTGCTTTGTGACCAGGTCGGCGGGGGTGCACTCACATCGCCTGCTTTGCACAAAGCCACCATCCCTGTCAAAATCAATACAACATGCACTTCGCGGCTAAATCTGGCTCATGGGCAACCACCCCGCGATCACTGCACATTTGCGTTTGACAAGGACCGCGGGGGCGGTGGCACATTTCCTGCTGCGTGCAGGCCCACCTGACAACATGATGGCCTCCTCGCCACGATTGTGCACTGGTTTTCGACAAGTGTGGTGGGGGCCGCCATGTTTCCCGAAATGTGCTGTGTCGTGCGCGGGCGCACCTGGCACGCTCTGCGCGTGCTCCGGACGTGGCGCATCTGGCACGGCTGGACCATGCGGCACACATGGCGCACGTAGGGCACGTGGCGCATCTGGCGCGCGAGGCGTGCCTGGCACACGTGGGCCCCAAGAGTGCCTTGCGCACCTCGAGCGCCTGGCACGCGTGGCGCACCTCGCCGCATCGCTCACATTGGGCCCGCTCTGGTTCCCAGCAGCTGCCCATCCATAGGCGGCCGCTGAACATGCTGACGCCCAGGTGCTACGCATGTGTTGGGAAGGCGGGTGGTAATGAGCGAGACAGCTCGGGGGCAATAAGGGCGTCTTGACACCTCCCCCTGCCCCCCACCCCTGGACCTGGAACGGGGAGGTCGCGACCGATATGAGCGCCCAACAAGGCCTCGGCGAGAAGGCATGGATAACTGGTTGCACTAAGGTTTGGGATGCATGTTGGCCTTCTGGGGGTCAGTCAGCCAGTCAGTCCAAGGCCGTGCACCTGGGAGGACGCACAGGCAGGACGAATTGTGCACGTCGGCGCGCGAGTGAACAAATGTGACACATGACATAAACACGTGCTCGCTTGCCCTGGCCAAAGGGAGAGGGGGAGGGCAAAGAGGGGGCGAAAGACGAAAACGCGGAGGCCAAAATTACACGCGTTGCGTGAGCTGGCGCATTTCGGATGCCCAATGTTGGCGCGGCCGTCCTCTCTTGCGGCGGACGGCCCATGATCTAGGCGACCCGTCTGCGTTGGAAAGCACAAGGTATCACAAAATTCACAAACGAATTCGCATCGTAACTTGCAACTTTCATGACTTTCCTCTTGTCTGCTGAGTCATCTTTACGACAGCGCCTTCTCCTAAATACGATCGGTGCACACTCTAGATTTGCATCAAGCTGGATCCCCAAGAGTCGCCGCACACACCTACAATGAGACGCGTCTAGACTAGCACGATCAGGTTTAGACAGCCAACGAGAATCAAATGAGTAAAGCGGTTTGCTCAAGACGACGCTGTCGTAGATCCTGCACTTCCGCTACCACCCAATTGATGAGTTTGCCTATAGTGGTTCCAAGTACGCTTCCCCCACCCTTCTGGACAATTTGGCCGAAACCGCTCCATCGCAAGATGCAAGGCCTCCCAAATACACTTCGCCCCGGACTGTCTTGACGTCGCCCCACTCTGGTTTGATTCGATTCTTGTTCGTAAACACCTGCATCTGCACTGTCTTGGCCCAGTTCTAATATGAGCCATATCTGCCCCTTTTTCGTCCATGATGGCATTCAGCATGTTCTGGAGGTTCCCGTGGCGCTGGAAAACCAATGCTGTTCGTCTGCGCCCAGTACGTCCCGTGCAACCACATAACAGGGTTCTTGTGGAACGCGCAGCGTGTCAACCGCATCGCGCAGCATGATCGTTTGGACGGCTATGGAAAGGTACGGGGAGAGCGGACACCCTGGTGCGATGCCATCGCTATGTCGCAATTCCAACGAAGTTCCACTGTGGTCCAAAGCAGCAGAGGAGCGGGTCGCATAAATGGATCGCACCATGTCCAACATGTCGGGAGGGAGCCTGATTTTGCGGGGCGTTCTTCACGGAAGCCTGCCTGCCCCGTGCAGCAACACCTCCATAATTCCATCATCATTGTTGTGTGCCTTATCAGTCATGCACATCACGATCCCGAGGGCGTCAACCGAAAAGTCTTGCAACCAATGCTGTACGATCTTGCTTGCCACACTGCCGGACGATTGTGTTCAGCTTGTCTCGATGAGCTAGCCCCCCGTTTGACGACAGACTTTTCGTTCCCCAATTAGGTTGGGTGTGTGTGTGTGTGCGTGTGTGTGTGAGCGTTTGTCCACGGACGTCAGTGAAGACGCTTTTGACGCGGGTACGGTCGATGCGGCTGCATGGAAGGCTTCTTCAGTGTCATCCGCTGCGTGATCCAAGTCGCACTGCGCATAGTTCGCGTTCGCTGACATGCCGAAAACATTCAGAAGCGAATGTCTGACAACTGGCTTCTTTAATACTGCCGTGACCCATTTTTGTTTCGCACACGCCCCCAAACTTCTGAATGAATCGATGTTAGCCAGCGTGGACCCAAAGCAACTGGGTGTTGTAGTCTACGCGGTGCAATAGATGTGGTGCAACGTATGCGATGCAACCTAAATACTTCCAAATATGCGGTGCCATCTATGTGGTGCACTCTACGTGATGCAATACGCGTAGTGCAAAATATGCGGTGCAAGCTAAGCGGGGCAGCGTATGTTTACCCATGAGCTGACACATCCCATGCTCTTGCAGTAACCCACCCACCCACCCGCAATTTGGTTTGCAAAACGCATGCGGTGGCGATTGCGATGCATGCTTGCCGACTACGGTAGACGCGATGATGCTAGTGACGATGCTGGTGACGATGTTCGCGCCGACCATGGCGCGGCCAGTGCTGGCGCCGATGCTGATAACGCCGGCGACGATGACGGCGTCCTCGTGTCGGTGATGAAGGTTTTGGAAAGAGCTCGACATGCACGCGCGGCCGGCGCCCGAGAGTGGCCCGCATGGTTGGATTTGACACGGATCGTGCCCCCCAGCACGCGCGCAAGGGCGTGCGAATGATGTCGGCATGCGGCGCCAGAGGCCCGTTTGGCAGAATTCGATGAAGACGCTGGAACAAAAACCTAAGGTTTTGTTATGTATAATAAAAAAAAATCGCAAGAGCGCGCGAGCAAGTTTTTCTTGAAAACTGATGTCGCGAAGCCTTTTGTTTTTGAATGTTGTTTCGACATTCCGTTTTGGGGTCGCTACAAAACCGAAGGTTCTTGAAGGATTTCGGAATGCAAAGGGTTCTCGCGACGGCGCGCGCAAAAATGCGTGCGAATGATTTCGGGATGCGCGCGCTCGAAGCCCGTTCGATAAGATGTCCTTCAACTGTTAAAAAAACGAATGGTTTTCTTAAGAATTCGCAAGAGCGCGCGCACGCTTTTCTTGAACATCCACGTTGCGAAACCATGTGTTGATATATGTTTGTTGGACATTCGGTTTGGAAGCCCGTCCAAAGCCGAAGGTGTTTGAAGGGTTTCGGCACACGCGCGCGGCGCGCGACGACGCGCGCGTGCGCACTTCGTCTCATGTATTGCAAAGGGGTTCTTGGAAACTTCTGGTTTGTGATAAACGACTGTGCGCGCATAGTATTTGTTGCAGAGGATGGCGAGGGGGATCAACACCAGCTGTCTGGAATGGTACGAACTCATATTTCGGGTGGACGATGGGGCAGAATCATGTGTAAATTGCAACACGAAAAAATGAATTGATAAAGCCGGGGGGGGTCCGCATTCTTTTCGGAAAAGAAATTAAACCTACGTGGGCGGCGACGAAGCGGCGACAGGGCGGCGACGGGGCGGCGACGAGCGGCACCGCCCAGAAAAGCTGGGAACGGGGCCCAGGCGAAAGGCGGCGACGAGGCGGCGACGGGGCGGCGACGGGCGGCACCGCCCGGAAAAGCCAGGACTGATCCCCTGGCACTGTGTGGGTATAGTAAGGTAATGTAAAGTACAAAAAAGTAGTATGAAGTAAAGTGAAGCAATATAAACGTACAGCAAAAAAAGAGTAGGGCAGAATGGAACAAAGTAAAATGAAATAAAGGGAATGAAAAAGTAAAGCGAAGCAAAGCATAGCAAAGCACATCAAAGCAAACGAAAGTAACTGAAAGCCATGCCGAGCTATGTAACACGAACGGTTGTGAGAAAAGGTACAAGAAAGAAAAGCAACGCAAATCAAAGCAAGACAGACAAAATCAAAGTACAATTCTGTAAAATGACGAAATACTGCTACGACTTCTGAAACTACCTACTACTACTACTACTACTACTACTACTACTACTACTACTACTTCTACTACTACTACTACTACTACTACTACTACTACTACGACCACTGCGACTACTACTACTACTTCTACTACTACTACTACTACCACTACTACTACTACTACTACTACTACTACGACTACTACTACTACTACTACTACTACTACTACTACTACTACTACTACGAGCACGACTACGACTACTACTACTACTACAACTACTACGATTACTTCTTCTTCTACGACTACTACTACTGCTACTACTATTTCTACTATTACTACGACTACTACTACTACTACGGCTACTACTACTACTACTGCTGCTACTACTACTGCTATTCCACGATTATTACTGCTACTACTACTACTACTACTACTACTACTACTACTACGACTACCCCTACTACTACTACTACTACTACTACTACTACTACTACTACTACTACTACTACTACTACTACTACGACTACTACCACCAACACAACTACAACTACTACTACTACTACCGCTACTACTACTGCGACTAAGTAGTACTACGACTACTACTGCTACGACTACGACTACGGCGACTACTACTACGACTACTACTACTACTACTACGGCGACGACGACGACGACGACGACGACGACGACGACGACGACGACGACGACGACCGACGACAACGACTACGACTACTACTATACCACTACCCGTCCTACCACTAATAATAATATTACTCTTACAACAACTACCACTACTACGACTACTACGATTACTTCTTCTTCTACTACTACTACTACTACTGCTACTACTACTACTACTACTGCGGCTGGCGGTCTCGTGCACCACATCACCACGGCTCAACCACCTTGGGGAGAGCGCCCTTGTGGCTGCCTCATTTCCATTATGTAGCGGGCACCTCTTCTGGGTGAAAGGGCGGGTCTGACGTGCATGCAGCGGCGGGCGCTTATCCAAGGGCAGCTGGCCCCTACGGCCCAAAGTAAAGCGACAGCGGCGGTGCAACAGCACACGGGGCGACCCCAGCACCGCCATCGAGGCCAACTAGCGCAGGAAGGCGCGAGAGGAAGCCAGGATGGCAAGCCAAAATGGCTAGGCGCCCAGCGGCGTCGCGGCAGCACACGGGGCGACCCCAGCACCGCCAGCGAGGCTCCCGAGCGCAAGTAGGCGTGAGAGGAGGCCAAGATGGCAAGCCAATTGGCAAGCCAGAGTGGCTAAGCGCACAGGTGACCGCGCGCAGAACGGAGGCTAAAGCACTACTACTACTACTACTACTACTACTACTACTACTACCACTACTACTACTACTACTACTACTACTACTACTACTACTACTACTACTACTACTACTACTACTACTACTACTAACTACTACTACTACTACTACTACTACTACTACTACTACTACTACTACTACTACTACTACTACTACTACTACTACTACTACTACGACTACTACTACTACTACTACTACTACTACTACTACTACTACTACTACTACTACTACTACTACTACTACTACTACTACTACTGCTACTACTGCTA